>CM060900.1:151797619-152397619 GCA_030762935.1 Hymenopus coronatus
GCTACAAGGCGTTAAACGTGTGGATATAAGGTGCTGATAAATCGGCGTTAAAGCAAAGCAGGTTGAAAAAATGACTTAGAATGTCTTTAAAACTGCTGCTCGGGTATATAAATATTGATTTTTAGCAGCTTGTTACTAGCGTTCTCAGAGTTAATGTCGCCAAAATCTGTAAAATCTCGAACTAATCACTTGACAGTGTGACACTGAGCATTCATTAACTTCGTTTTTGAAGTAGCCTACTCTGGAGGCGTTTTTTTCAACTGCTTAACGCGTAACGCGGGACGCTACTATCCCAAAGGTGATGAGTTCGATTCCTGAAACAGAGTAGATGTTTTATTATTATTTTTTTGTCATTCCAAACGAAGTGCCTCGATACGTGAACGAGACCCAAACTCGGAAACTACCTTTCACTTGAAAGCCAGTATCATAACCACTACGCTAGAGATGTATGCTGCAATACGTCCCTTCTCTTTTCGTGTTATGCTCTCGAATGGTTGATATATTAGCCAGTGGTGTACTGGCACTTCAGAAACTTATTGCCGTTACTTGACATTTCAATAAACAGGCCATAAGTCTCCTATCTCAAAATACTTATTTTAAGTAATCTACATATTCTGTGAAAATATTTCGGTATAGTTCATTAACAATCTGTGTGTGTGTGTGTGTGTGTTTGTGTGTGTGTGTGTGTGTGTGTGTGTGTGTGTATATATATATATATATATATATATATACTGATTTAAACAAGAGTCATTAAGAAGGTGAAGGGGGTCTGTATTAGACGGTATGAAATACAAATGACAGAAGAAACGAACAGAAGAAAACCACCTTACGAATTGCTTTTCAAATATTTTTTTCCCCAGTTTTGCTAATATCCTTGAAACTTCTAATTGACCTGGAGCGTAGAGCAACAGCAACATTGCAAATATCCGAAGGGTTATAACACTAGCTGCCTCGTCCTTGACGTATGCAGATATCCCTTTATGTATTAAAATAATTGCAGAACTCAACGGGGCTATTTTAAGTTAAAACCGCTAGTGGGGAACTGGCGTAAACGTCCTTCGTTTTACCCCTCTATGTTTATCAGTGGCGACGGTAAGCAAGTTGCTCTGATTGAGAGGGTAAAGCGAAATTCAATCACGCCGGTTTCCCAATGACTGGCTTTAACTTGAAACAGCCCGTTGAGTTCTGCAACTCTCTTATTGCAAGACGGAATATCTGCACACGTGAAATACGGGGCAGTTGGGCCACTTGTATACAGAGCGCTTAAATTGTGTAATATTAAACAGTTTCGTCAAGGACAACAACCACATTGGTCTGTGATACACAGAAAATGCCACCTACTCGGAACTCTTCATGATCCGGGATGTAAACAGATTGGACGGACGTAACCACTGAATAACAGTGGCGTTGTGTTATACGACAAAATAATTGGTATTATTAATGTAGGAATTTTTTTTTTATATTAAGGTGACCCATCTGAGAAATTTGAAATATCCACAGTATGTAAGATATTTTATTTAAATCTATATCAGTTAGTACACATATTAATAGTGATAGTTTTGCCACTAATAAATATTTTAGCCAGCACGGATATTTAAATAATAATTTTCTACTGTATAAAGACATTGTTCTAATAAAATTGAGCGACATTTAGCATTTTTAAAAATACTAATATAAAAAGTCCAGCTTTACAGTAAATGATTTTGCAAATAGATGTCACATTTTTTATATTATCCCTAATTAGTGTATATTTCTTTTCGTACTCTCAAAAAGTGTTGATTTTTCAAAATTTAATAATTTATTTCTCAAAATTGGACCATGATTTAAAAAAAGTGTATGATCATTTTTCTTTAATGTACCTTTTAGAACCATTTTAACATTTTTGAAACAAATTAATGAAAAAATTGTATTTTGAGTATGGAAAAGTTTGGAGAAAATAAAGTTTAAAGTTGGAAGTGCCTATTAGGAAGCATGCACTTTCAAAACTGTAACTTCAGTTAATTGGTAATTAAGTGTACCAATTGGGGAAAACGATAGATTTTCTGAAAGTCTGGAATCAATGTCATTTTATTATGGAAAAATATTTTTTTAATTTTTCAACATTTTTGGCCAGATTTCACAGATATATCACCCTAAGGCAAAGAAAACGAACTCTTCAGTTTCATGAACGAATTATGATACCCTCAGCATTGCGTCTTTAGTCATTTATTATGCTTGTCATTCTTGAACCAGGTGCTTCATATCCGACGGTGAGTGAACGAAACGTTTGAAATGATGCTCAAATGTGTCCAGGGTACCCAGAGCTTAAGTTATTCCACATTTGTATTCTCAGAATAAGGGAAACTCCGGAGAAATTTTGTGCATGTAACTTAGCTTAACTGAAATTCAAATTCGGAACGTGTTCCATGTACAACAAAACTACTGCACCTATACCATAGAGGTGGGTATTTCATTCTTATTAAAATCGATTCCAGGAAAATGACTATTATTAAATAGTTGTGAATAGGGAAGTTTTTCCTGTGGTGTCATTAAGAAAGTAGAGGAAAGGTAATATTTAGGTCGTATTCTTCTAAAATATTTCCACTAAAATTCTGAAAGTAGTAATCATAAGGTTTCTGGTTAACAGCAACAGAAATAAAAAAGTAATGGCAATATTTTTCCCGCATAGGTATTTAATTATTCACAGATGTTATAAATATGTTTTATCACTTTCAAAAACAGCAAATTAAAATGTTTCAAAATGGCGAAACATAACACAAAAGAATATAACTACAAAAGTCAAATAAACGTGATTATTGTTTCAGTAACAAACATTTTGCCACGTTTATCAAAACACATTCTTTGCGTCAACAAAACTTTACTTTCTAATACTGTAGTGAAGTACAGTGTTTTACCATTTTTTACTTGTCAAACCAAAATTTATCTTCTCTAGCAGTATGTACAATGTACATAGTAGATAGAGAATGTATTGTATTCCACCCAAAAATTCCACACCGAGATTTTACCGGCAATACTTGTTTTAGGGTCCCACGATTCCAGAAAAAAGCATTTTAGAAAAGTTCCATATGTGCGTGCGTGCGTGCGTGCGTGTGTGTGTATCTGGGGACAGCATAAATCAAAAAAAGTCGGTTAAATACCAAACTTGGAATTTAAATTCAGTGTATTTCAAGGATGCGAAACGAATATTTTCACAAAAGTCCCCCTACCCCCAACTATCCTTCACATAAAACATTTTGCGAAAGTGCTGATTTTCTCAAAAATGGCTCTAACGATTTTGATTAAAATACTATATGTTTAAAACATTTTATGGCAAACGAAATGTATATTCTAAATCTTCTGGAGGTAGCCTCTGAAGGCCTCTTTATTCTGGATGACCTGTATAACTGGTAAACCGCAAGTGATAGACAAAATTGTAGTATACAGAAATGTAGATATCGTTAAAACACACAATTTATGTCATATATATTTTGTTAATAGTGTTAACCGTTTTTTGAGATATTCCATGTTATTGGTTTCAATTTTAGCTACTTGAAAGCTACTTAAAGTAAAGGGAATATAATTTCAATTGTTCATAAAACGATCGGGTTTTAAAGGGTTTTACCATCGCTGTAGTCTAGTGTATTCGCTTATTTCCCTTCTACTTACAAAGAAGCAAGTGATAAAAGTCAATTCTGCTAATGCCCTCTTGATTAGCATTATGTAGATAATAGAATAATCTTTTGTAAGGAAAGTTTTCGCGGAACAGCTAAAGAAAGTCATGTGAATGGAATACATAAGATTTTTATATTCAGTATCCACAAAGTGAGAACATATTTTTCGTGTGTTTGTGGTTTTAACAAAATTACGCCTTGGGATGAAAATGCTTTTTATGGAAGCAGTGAAATGCTTCAAAATTAATCTATGCAAATTTGTGTTCATAATTGTAAGGAAGAACAAAGCTGTTACACATTGTATTTCAGTAATGGTTGGAAACGTATGCCACTGCCCTGGTTGCACAGGTCCGCGAATCTCAAAAAAAACCTTTGAGTTCCAACCAACGTGGCAGCAGCACCGTACACATGATGCATGTCAGCGAATTCCGGACACGTAAAACGATCCATGTTTTAAGGCTGTCAGCATGTATGTAATACTACCTTCAAGCTGAGTCAAAACGCAATAAATGAATAGGTTGCGAAAATATTTAGAACTGGGATTCCCTCCCCTTCAATTATTTAATAAGAGCGTGTTAAGCAAACAGGGATGAGAGGTAAATCAGAATGCAAACAAATATCAAAAGTAAGACGGCTTATCATTAAGGCTTGGAAGTTGATGCAATGTCATATTTTTACTTTCTCTAGCACGAATGTACAATGTACATAATAGGAGGGAAATTATTGTATTCTACCCAAAAAATTCTTACGGAGAGTTCATATACATTTTTACTTCTCTAGCACGTATATACTATGTACACATTAGTAGAGAAGTTCGATACAAAGACTTCACCGGAAATACATGTTTTGAGGACTCTTGTCTCCATAAAGCGTTTTAGAAAAAGGTACGCGTGTGTCTGCAGAAGTAACTCAAAAACAAGATGTCCGTTAAGCACCAAACTTGGTATTTAAAGTTGAGTATCTTCCAAGAATGCCTTCATTTACATTTGTTACGCGTTAGCCCACCTCTAAGAGTGAGCGATACCCTCCTGCCTGCTCAACTTCGTTGCACTACGGTGAATTATACCCTTAAAACTGAATTACTGGAGGGTTGACAAGTGCCAGGCTTCCAATGACAATACATTTTGTCAGTTTTGCAAAATAACATTTCATAACGTATACATAGATCCTTATCTTGAGTCCCAGAGTATGAATATGCATATTTATGTCAAGTTTGATGATTTTATATATGCTCATAATTTTAGGATATTTTTCTCGATTCTTCGTCACTATTTTTTAATTTTAATGCCCTGTGAGAATTTACTCATGTTCTTGTATTCATATTTATATTTATCGTATAAATATGTTTATGTTACTGACATTTTAAAAACGAATACATTTTCTAACATTTTATATTTCGATATTTAACTGAGAAATAAAGAAAATTTTACTCGCATTCTTCGAAAATATTGCACTCCTATTTAATGGTTGTCTATTTAAGGGCTACATGTGGTGGACGGGTAGGTATTTTCATATTTGAGATTTGTGGCAAATTCATGGACAGTTATGAATTAATGTCCCAAACTTGGGATAGGACAGGTCTGTTTCCTTTTTTTCTTTCTTTCTTTTTTTTTTTGGCATTAATGAGTGCACAAAATCAGGTTGCTATTATCCTTCGTCGAGTCATAGGATGTTAAGTCCCCTTCATTGGCAATGAATTTTGTATAATACGAAAATTCAGGAGCTAGTGCTACAGCTTATAAGAACTACTTAGCTACTCTCTTAATCTGATTTTCATGTCCTTCAACAAGAATATGAAACAAATAAAAATGTTTTATTAAGTTTGTAAATTATATCATCAGTATTCTTATAGTCACTTGTTATATTTGTATGACAGACATAACAGCTATAAATAAATTTTCAACCTTCTGTGAGCTATTTAAAAATAGAATAAATATCACTTTTAAGTAATGTCTCGTAATTGTTGTGTAAGCCTTTAAAGTTTAGTGTTCCTTTGTAGGTGACCTTTCAAACATTTTTTGGTAATGAAAATCCAGACTTTATTAGTTTTATGGCTTGGTGGTCAGCGTGTCAGGTTGCCATTTCACCGATTCGATTAGGAAAAATCATGCAAATTTGTTCTAGAATAAGACGGTTCCCAGAGTGACAAATGTATGGTCAGATTAGGTCTCTTTAGGTTTACGATCTCCCCGATTCAACATTACCTCATTCATACTCACCCTTATCTCTGGATTGAGATGAGAAACATGCAACAAAAAATTGCAACATGCCTTGGCAGAACAGTCGGTTGTTATCAGAACTGTGGATGCCACTGGAGAAAACATAAGACTAAATGAATGGTTTCAATTTAAGCAAGGAGCAACATCTCCTCCCCTGTATTTGTTTTACGCCGGCGGATAAATACACATCCGAAATTGGTCAGATATTACAATAATAACGGCCGAGGTTAAATACGATAGGTGATAGGATGTATTGCATCAACTAGATATGTAGTAACCCAAGTTTTATCGAGTGAGGTGGCACGGCGGTAACGTCAGCAATACATATTCGGGAGGTAATGTGCTCTATTATCGTGGATGCCCTACCTAAGCCATACGATTTCCCGGTCGCCAAGCGAATGCGTTGGAAAATTTATTACATCCCCTGAATTTTTGCTACCCATCACTTCCGTTTCCCAATCCTTTCCTTATCATCTGTTTCAGGATTGAAGGACCAGGTAACGGGTTCGACGGGTTGCGGCTGGACAGTGGCATGCGCACTCCAAAGGCTTTATTCCAGGCTTGCCCTAAGGTAACTCTTTCGAGGTGTTGACGTCCTAACTCGTTTCTTCGGCCTCCAGTTAAAATGGCGCAATGTTGGCGAGACACACATACTGTCATATATACGTATAATGCTCGGTAGCGAATGTGTGGTTTTTAAGCAATACACAGAAGCTCAGCTTCGAAATGGGGTAAGTGTCATTTTTATATCGTTTTCAGGGGCACCTGTGAACTGCAAATGGAGTTACCTTCTCTATAAAAGTATAAGAACACAAAAACTCAAAAAAAAAAAAAAAAAAAAAAAAAAAAACAGAATTGGAAGTTAGATACTTTCCACAGGATTTATTTTCAAATTTGCGTTCATATGTATCACAATTATTGGAAATTTTCGACTCCACATACATTTCCGAGCAAAGCTTCTCTAAAATGAATTGTATTAAAGACTAGCAACACAATGGACTACACGATTATCATTTAATTACTCTATTAAGGCTGTATACATCATTCTTAGTAGCAGATACTAGTGAAGTCGTCCAAAGTAAAACATCACCAATTAAACAATTGCAATTCTAGATGCTGATGAGAAGGCCTTGTGTTTACAAGCATTCCATTGCCTTTCATAGCGGCATATTCTAATGGTTTACACAGAATGTAATGATTTGTTGCGTCTTCCCTTCTGTTCCTTTAATTTGGACATGCCTAATCTATCCTATCGTCGTTGGCACCGCTCGATCAGGATCCGCCTTCGAGGCTTTCAGATTCGGGGTTCCTTCGAGAACCACCGGAGGCTTGAGACTCATAAATAGGCGGGGGCGTCAGAGGCGTTCCATCTGTAACCGTTAGAGACCAAGTCCATGCTTGTGCCCGTGGTCATCCAGATCTGGTCGCTTTTCGAGTCTTTCATCTCACTCTTCCCTCCCTTGGGTCATATAAGACGCAGAGGGTCCTAAGGATTATGTGCGGTGCTCTATCCCAATGTATGGAGACTCCGACCATGTGTAATTCCAAGCTAATCCTAGTTTTAGTACAAGTAACCTATTAATGAACGCTGCTCAAGTTTTGAGATATAGTTCTGTAAATAAGTCGTGTAACTTTGTTAACGCACTACCGGCAGGTAATAGTCGTAGATCATTTTTGAGTCCTCACTAACACCCTCGATTTTAGAAATCAGATGAGGTTTGCAAATCTGGTCTGTTATCAACCACAGCACTCCCGCCCTTCTTGCTGTCACTTTATATTCTGTGCATGCATACGCACGCACGCGCGCGCGCACATACACACATACAGCCACGCAATGTGATTCTGTGACTATGTTACAACATTTTAGGAATGAGAGAGGAGACAGTTGTGAACAACATGCATATAGGAAGCCATGTCCGGAAATGTTCGCTTGATGGATACAAGCATTAGTGTGTATTGTCAGAATGCTCTCTGTAGTAGGTTGGGAGAGTGAAACTTTGAATTCTAAAATGCTTAGGGGGCTGACCGTAGTGTGATCTTTAATGTAGGCCAAAATGTTACCATAGTGAGGCTTACTTATTGGTATGTTAGCATTGCTGTAAACATGGCGAGATTCACATTAAGAGAACTTTCTGATGTGCACTTCATTTATGGAAAAGCAAACGGTAATGGACGAGAAGCTTTAAAGATTTTTCTATTGATACATCCCTTATGGCGTCAACCAGGCCATTCCATTTTTTTGACACTTCACTGATATTTATTTAGAACCTGGGAGCCTGTGAGCAAGTTTAAATGACAATTTTGCAAGAAGAGCCTTCAGAACTCCTCAGTTTGAGGAATAGTTCTTAGGTCTTGTAAATAAGCAACAGTGTTTGAGTGCCCGAAATATTCCAGACATTATGGTCGCCCACAATCTTTAATGTGGAGCGTTCTCTCTCTATACCCATTTCTTGGTCCGACGGTCCAAGGACTATTTCCAAATGACTATCCTCAGAATATTAATCTCTCCATGATTACAACAATACGTACCAACCTGTTAACTATGGCAACTACTTGGCCTACACTAACTTCATATACCCAAGGGTTCAAACCCGGAGAAGGACGATGGGTTTTTTCGGGCGTAAAAATCCTTAGCATGGCTTCCTTCGGAAGGGAAGTAAAGCCGTTGGTCCCGTGTCCTAGATTTACGGCACGTAAAGGAATCTCAAGCCTGATAGAGAGGTCTCTGAGCAAAATTAAGTGGTGTTTCACGCCCAGTATAGAATGGGACGCTGAGAACCACAGCAGTTAAAGAACGTCCATAAATTAAACGCATTTTCATTTCATTTTCAAAGAACATTGCAATTTACTAGCCGCCTAATCCTTTAGAATGCAAAACTTCAGTCTGCCAATCTATTGTACACTGTGGTAGCACACATTAATGCTTATACAAACCAAACGACACATGTCCGGACATAGGATACTCTAAGAAAGTTGCTCATAATTGTTTCCTCTATTATCTCCCAAGATCGGTAACATAGACACAGAATCATTCTGAGATATATACGATATTATTTATTTGTTTATTTTCACCTTTGCGATAATAATGACTGGCTGGAGAGCGAGCTAACTGACAAGAAACCCACAGCTGACGGTGCATAGGGTAATACTGAGGAGAGTCTAGAATGTGATCTAATGATGGGCGTTATCGAACTAGGCTACTATCGAAACACTCGATAGTAATAGACAGGCTACTATAGAGTGTTTCGATAGTAATCTAACTGCCTATTATTCGATTGCTATCCAAATATTGGGTTTTCATTTGGTTTTGAAATGTTACTGTACTATTGGTTGCTTGGCAGACGACAGTTGCCAAGTACTTTTCAAGTCACTTTCACCGATGGTCCAATAGTTATACCAACCCTATTCCAGAGAGTCTAAGGAATATATTGCTTTATTTTCTTTATTTAATACTTTTGGCAACCAGTCATAAACATTACACTAAAGAATGCTACATACCAACTATCAAACAAGAAATATACATATGCAGTTAGTCGACCAGGCATGAGGGCATACAGTTTGTTCTAAAATGTGAATTTATGTTGATAATACCTACTGACGGAGGGGTCGCCGTTTTGTGGCGGATGCACAAATCACCCAGCAGTGTGAGGTAGCAAATATCGCACTTCTAAATACAAACCAAAACATTAAATCCAAACCTTAACGCAACCTCTTTTTTGCAAACAGAAGTTCAAATTTTAGTAATGTTGCTGCTTTATGTTTCTTAGCTAGCTAGCAGTCACAGCAACTGTTGTAGCTCCCCACTTGTTTGTGTATTAAAATCGAGAAGCACATGCAAACATGTAGCTTACAATGTTAGCTATGCCCTATATTCAATTTAACCCATATTACCATTTATACATTTTTAGGACAGAGTAGCGCAAATACAGAATATGAACTAATTACTGAATCAAGGCTTCCACATATTTGAGGACATCATCTCTGGCATATTCATTTAACCTCAAGTCAATGGATACGAAATAATAATACGATATAACTTATATAATATAACCTCAAATTACTGAACCAAAACCGCACATGATTTTGAAACAAATAGACAATCTCAAAAAGGTAAACACATTTCCATTCTCATTTCAGAGTTATATGCAGCAGTCTGAATAAGAAACTGTATGCCTCCACAATCCGGTATTCAAGAAGTTAATTATTGCTTTAATTACTAGAGAATATCTAGAACCAATTATGCGTTTTAGTATTGCAAAATAATGTGCACTAAAAATGCTTTTATATTACTCGAGGAGCTAACAAAGCAATACAGTGAAGTTACAGTCCCAACTCTCAGATGGTTATTTTGAGTTAACCATGGAAGTGAGTAACCAGGCTTCAAGGAAATGTATGTTTGAGTCCCACAAGGAAGCCTCCTTGGACCAATACTGTATCCACTGGATACAAAGTATATACCACAAAATCAAAAAACAACAATTTTGCAGATCATATTGCCATTCTGGCTGTTGTAGAAATTGAAGAAGAAGCAACCTATAAGCTTCAAAATACAGCAAATGAAGTTAACGCAACGAAAAATAATATTGTCACTAAATACTAATTCACCGTATACTATACGTTAATCAACAATTATTTAAAAAGGCAAATCAAACTCAATGAGACAAAATCAACTCATATTAACTTGAGAAATAGAAAAGTACATAAATCTACAAATACTCTATATGCAAACGGGGCCAAGTAATTGAGCATGGCACTTGATGTAAGCTAAAATGGAAGGAACATGTTGAAAATAAAAAATAAAAAAGAACTTGACGTCAAGTATAGAAAAATGTATTGGCTGCTATGAAGAAAGTATCAAACTAATATACATAATAAATTGATTTTTATAAGCAGATATTGAAAGGGTTGCAAATCTGGTGCTGCTCAAGAAATCAAATATTAAAATCATAGATTTTCAAAATAATGTGTTACTTGATATTGTTAATGCATATGACATGTTAAGAGTAACAACATCCATAAAGACCTAAAAATGGACACTGTTAGCCAGGAAATAAAAACCATAGCAGTGAAGCATGAAAAGCAACTTCACAGCCAGTGCAGTACCAAGGCAATTATGAAGTATAATACAAAGACAGTGAAGTGATGTGTGTTTCTGCGTGAGAAATGCAAATACTCAACAGAATGTATTCATTGGAATCAATTTCTGCCAAACAGTATTTAATTATGATAGTGAAGCTACTACATATATTTTCTTATACTTAGTTGTAGTAGGAATGAATTGCATTTAGCATTAAATCTTAAAAAATTATATATTACTGGGAGATTGAACGCCGATTACATCGCAATTTTAAATCCAAATGAAAACTGGTTTCTTTAGCAACTTACCTATGCTACTATTTCACGCATTTTGCGAAAATAACGGTTTTTAAATCCGAATGAAATACTGAATCATTCGACAGTCATTGCTTACAATCGCAATGCATTCGATTATTGAAAACTTTAGAGAGTGCCCATTATTAGTCTGATAAGTAAAAGGCGGAGGAAGGTCCCTTTACCCTTAGGATAGGTGTGCAAAGAATTAAAATGTTTGCATGCACAAACATAAACAAATGCAGGAAGGTGCAGCTTAATAATGAATATTTTACCACTCTATTCGCTCGATCTATAAATATTGGAATGAAATTGTAATATAATATAGTTAGAATTTAAAAGCTAATTCAAATGTTTACTGTCACTGCCTAAATAATTAAAAGATGCATTACACAACACACATCCGTAAATTAATAAAAGAAAACGTTCTGTGTCTCTTATTCAAACTGCTTTTCAGCTTCGAAAACTTATTTCTGTTTCAAAAGATATAAAGGTGCGCAAATGAAAAAGGTGCCACAGTATCGCCGTTTTTTTTTTCTACTCAAAATGTTACACAGTGTTGTGTAACTGAAGTTTTTTGCAGAACTTGTTGGACTTTTTTCTTTCACCTGTTCGCCATTTTGCTCTTAAGCTTCTTTGTTTATGGTATTAAACATATTTTCTCTTTATTCCTTTGAACGTTCCAACTTCGATTGTTCTATGTGTTTTCAACTTATCACCAGCTCAAAGTGGTCTAAACTTGCATGTATTATAAGACGTGACTTGCACATCTTATTGTGTTCACGCATCATTTTCGTTTCCGCATACCGAATATTTCCAAACAGTAAAAAAAGATTTAAAGTAATCTATTTTATGTCAAGAGCATGGATGGAATACCTTATTACCCAGAGTATCGCTGACATAAAGCCCTCCCCACAAAACAGGAGAAAGCAAGAGGTTCTATGTTGATGGGCAACATCAGCAAGAATGCCAGTAGTTCACATAAAACCAATAAAGAGAGCACAGTGTACCTTTGAATTGCAAAACTATTTAGCATGGTCCGTAACATGAATACAAATAGCAAAAGGAAACAATGGAGTAGTTCATATATCAATGAACGTCCCTAACTTCTATAAAAATAGTGCCATACTATCTAATTAAATGAAGGGGGAACAGAAGTAACAGGAAGAAAAGAGGTGCTCCTCGAAAGTAAGGATTTGATGGAAAATCAGACAATGGAAGGATATATTCTGTTTAACTTTCGAAGTTAACTTGACTTGCAGACAATGGACGGTTAATGAATGAACAAAGAATCTTAAGTTTCAATGGTCCTTGAAGTTAATTGATTCTTTGGAAACGAGCATGGAGCTCTGTACGGATTCTTTGAACAAAAGTGACGCTGAGTTATATACTCCAATTGACTGGTTATTAAAACCTGTACGATATTGGCTGGACTTTAAACCCCTATCCAGACTTTAATACTCCTCCGGGTGCATACAGTAATAAAACATGGATTACCTTGAAATTTATTTGTGCTAGGAACATATTATATTTACTGTATTAAGAGAATATCATGCTTTCGTTTTGTGTCAAAGCCTTATATGCGTATCGGCCGAGACTGCAGTGACCTCGGTATTATGCCACTGCGCATAAGTGGCGCAGGACGTGTTAAGAGTACATTTATCAACTGGGTCTTCGTTGCTTTGTCTTCGAGTTTGGAGGGTTTTTAGTCATTGCGTATACGTTACTAACATTGCTGCGTAAGCAATGCAGGAGTGCGGTACGGAAAACCCCGCAGAGTAGTTGACTGTGTGCAGAACACGCATTCGCGCGACCCGCGATCTTGGCTTAAAAGAAAGCACCGTCCCGTAATTTCATACCGTTATACATACATTTATTTGGTATTCTCAAGGCAAAATTTTGATAAAGTGTAGAAGTAATGAGCTTTGGCTGAAGGGCATTTTATGGTGTCTATTTACCTTAAAATAAAATATATTTTGGCCCTGGGACTTCTACCGGATCCTTATATTAAAACTATATACGAGTCACAGACAACATTTTATATATAATCTTAACAACTGTACCGACATAAGTGACAGCTTCTTCATTTGCTAGGAGACGTTAGATCTCTTCCTGCATTTCATTTGTTATTACCTGGTGTATGGGAGCGATAAACAAGATACACACTTGTATGCTTGTCCTTCCTAGAAAAGAATTGGGCAGGTGTTGCGGACTGTGATGTAGCTTAATATAAGCTCAGCGTAATAAGCAATCATACATGCAAATGTTAATTAGTCTATCCTTAATTAATGTACATTGTTTTTTAATCTCCGTTGCTCAAAAGCTCCATCTCCTCTCTATAAGACAAGGCAACTTGAATACCGTATTACGTTATTGCTATAGGAAATACGTAATTGCTATATCAGTGCGCCTGCCATTATAAACCAATTATACACGAAATTGAATACAATAATAGCATGTTTATAGTGGTGGGAGTACATAAACGTTTCAAATTAGGCGATAAGTACTTGGTTAGAAACACAATGTGAAAAAAGTGCTATTTATATCACAATTCTATGTTAATGTTTTTGTTTTTTGTTGTTTTGTTAGTAAAGTAAATCTTCGAAGGTCTAATTCAGCAGTAATCATAATAAATAAAGTGCAAGTATTGTATCAAACAGTACTTATGAATATGCACGGCATGATTGAATGCTAGTGGGTAGACGTAGAGGAAGAGAGATGTATACAGTTATCTTTTTTCTCCTGCACATACATTGCCCTTTCTGGAAGAAAAACAGTTTTATTTTATAGAGAACACGCAGGGAAAAATAATTGAGAACTGGAAACATGTAAAACATTCAAGTCGGAAGAATTTGAACATAAACACGAACATTTTGGGACCGGCTAGTATAAGACAAAGAATATTTCACGAAAACTGTACATTTTAATCAGATCTACATTTCTGTATCCCTTACGGTTTACTGGTTAGGTATATACGTTCAACAAGAATGAACAGGACTTCACAGGTTATTAATAAATATCAAAATAAATACTAAATAGTATATATATATATATATATATATATATACACACACACATACACATACACTCACAGGATATAACAAAAGGATATGCCAAAAATTTGGGAAAACATTTCTAATGACTAGGGCTCGGAAGTTGAGGAACTAAAATTATTGAAACATGACCTATATAAGGATCTTAAATTTACGGAAATATTACCTAAATTTAATGAAAAATGACCTATAAAACGACTTTAAATTTATAAAAAATGACTTATTGATAATTTTGATAGTGTTTAACGTTGGCAGGGGACACCGTAGAACCCGGACAAAACCGCCGCTGCGCCGCTTTGTCCACTACAAATCCCACTTGTGGACGCTTGGTATCGAACTCGGGCCGTATCGGTGAGATAACTTATTGATTAGCTATATGTATTTTACTCGTCATTGCAGTAAAGTACCATAGACGATCGTAGTACCTCGAATTGAAGGATGGTTGGTTATCCTGAAGAGCATTTCTACATATTGAAAGACTTATCTCCACTCCAACTATGCCCTGGGTGCTTAGCTAAAATACACGATGTTTCCTAGCAAAAGACTTCCACAAGTATATCAAAGTATAAATTGTCACCTTTAACAGTTTGTCTGGTAGCCACTGCTGTTTTATAGCATATTTCTTTAATTTTCTTGCTTAATCTAACGCGACCAATTTTTCCTGCACAATCCTCCAAATTCTGTTCGAACCTTTGTATCTTCTCAAGAACTGAGTGAATCTCTCTTCTGTTCTTATAACCACGTTATCGGTGTTTTCATGTCAGAATAAACCAGCATATCCTGACAAATTGGTATCGCTACAGCACTTTTCTCTTTAAGAGTTATTCGCTGATTTGACATCAGAATTGGCAGAATAATGCAAAAGGACCAAAGTCAAAATTATGCAGGCTAAATAGTGTAACCTCTGTTAAGGAATTGCGATTTTGTTATTTTGGCTGTAATGTTTTTTCCCCTGTCTTTCTTTCGTTTCTATGTATTGGCCTTCAGGCGTAACCTACTTTGTCATCAGGAGAATAGAATGACTCAGATAGTACACATTCACAGAAACACATAACACTAAATACTCATGCCAATAGCGGGATTCGAACCCGCGATCCTTACGCGGCATAACGTGAACACCAAGCACGCCAACGACACGGATACCGGGGCAGGCTCTCTGTTATGTTGGAAAAGTCTATTCCGACGGCGGAAGAGGAAAAAGTGCAACAAAAAAATAAAAACTTCTTAAAAGATGACCAGTAGATACTAGAATGTTAAAAAATGCAAACAAGTGCAAACTTAAATTGAGCCTTTTCGTTCATCTTGAGACGAAACGAATTTATTCCCATCTGGTATTTTCTGCAGGTCCCAGTAAAAGATAACATTTCATTAACTTCTGAGTCCTACTAATGACGCACCTACCAATTGTTTTCATGGTAGTTGTGGTCAAGAGCAGTCATCTTGACGTCATATAGAAGGTACCCTCTGAACCAAACTGCACTTGTTTCGACAGATAATTTAGTCTTATTGTTTTGGCAACATTCTCAGCTGCCAAAGTATTCCAAATTGCTCATGTGATTCAGATTATCTAACATCGTTTGTCTTTCACAACTCTTGATAAGGCAACACAATCGCTGGAGTTATATTTAATATAATTCCTGGAATAGGCATTTTCTTCGCTGTATTCAACGTGATAATACGAAGTGAATTTTCTAATGCCTTAATATGAATGTATATCCAAAATAGAGGTGAATTTTCCTATCAGAAATTCACTGTCATTTTCATATGTGGCGGAAGACCACCAGAGATGATTGTAATATAGAGATTTTCCATTCTTATATCTTGGAACTTTTACCGAAATTTTTATTTATTTTTCATTAGCTCTTTTCCCACATGCCAAATTTCAATTTCATGATGGATACTGGGAAACTTTTTTCTTGTCATGGCTGTATGCCTGTCATTTGTCACTTACTTCATTTAACAACTCTTCATAAACATTTCATGCCATTCATTTCTGTAGTATTTTGAAATCAAGTTTTTTGCAACTACTTGGATTAACTACAGTGCATGCATCTGTTTTACTGAGAAACCAGGGGAGTGATTTTGTCCATCTCTAGCCAAGGACTAATATTCTTCAAGTAAAGCAGCCATATAGAATTTTTCCTTCCCTATAATTCATGCACACTGAACACGTGGAAGCGAGCTATTTTACAAGTTTGTAAAAGTAGGATTCAGAAAAGAGTAATTACTTTTAAAGTTTGTACAAAGGAAGAAAACGGGATAAAAGTAGGCTCACACAAATCAATTCCATTCGCAATATAAACATTACCCTCCAATGTGCTCTTATTTCCTCAGGATGACAAATACTAAGAATGTAAAATAAGAACTATAGCTTTCCTGGCGACGTGTTAATTCAAAATCTTCTCGGGCTTCTAGCCAGGTAATAACTTGGCTTGACACCAACGTTTCGAAGAAGTGCATCTTCCTCGTCTTGAAGACGAGGAAGATGCACTTCTTCGAAACGTTGGTGTCAAGCCAAGTTATTACCTGGCTAGAAGCCCGAGAAGATTTTGAACTAAGAATGTACGTTTAACAGTTTTTATACTTAGACTATCTCCTGATTTATTCGTATTAGTATTAGCTATAGGGATATTACACATGTGACATATTTTCAAGAGAGAGAGAGCGAGAGAGAGATACGATTACCACTTGATATTTACGAAATGAACTTCTTTATAAGAAAGGAACAATTCCTTTGTTTCAGCGAATTGTTTAGTCGATACGGCACGTTTATTTAGTCTTAATGTGCTTAAACTCAATATTTGTAAGGCATTCTTTCTTGTAGTACTTCATACTCAGTTGCTGTTTCAAGTTGTAGACTTCTCTCTATACGGTAAATTATGTATAATAACTCACATTTAAATATCGCAAATGCATGCTATTTTACTAAAAATTGCTATTCACATTTTAGAAAATAAAATATGAAATACATTTATGTTTTTGAACTAATAGCCTATTTGTTTGTTTTTCTTTCAGATAAGGTAAAGAGACCTATTTCCGGTGCTTTTGCCAATTTAATGCCAGTTAACTCGTTACTAGCATAAACAGTCCTGGATTCATTTTTCAGTGAAACTATACTGTTTTGTTTTTCTGTTTTAATTGATATCCGACACATTAACTTGAAAATAACGTGTTTGGCAGAGAGAGAGAGAGAGAGAGAGAGAGATGGGGGGTGGGAGGGAGAATGTGCTGTGTATGTGTTTGAACAGAATTGTATTTGAAAGTGAAAACTTGGCAATAGCTAGAGGATGTTATCATGATTATTTTAAAAATGTTATTTTTTTTTCTAATTTAAACCCACATTTTAATCAAACTCTGGCCCTATAAAAATAACAAACTTGAATTTAAGAGAGTTTAATATAATATTCCCATATAATCCTTGGCGGAACTGATAAAATGCTTTGAAGTACACGCTGGTCCTCATGGCCGCGCAAGCTAAACTGCCTCGCTTTGGTGCTTCGTGGCGCACGGGATCGTGGGTTCGGGTCCCGCCTTGTGCATGAATGTTTATGTGTTTGTAAAATGTGTATTAGCAGAAAAAAAAGGGTTGAATTTTTTTTATCTTACTACATTCCTTATGCAACGTGTGCTTCTTGCAGTCTGAGGTACGGGGTTCAATCTCCTGTGACCACCCACTCTAATCAATGCGTGTTTTTCGGTGTTTTCACAGTTTACAAGGTGAATGCTGGAGTGGTTGTTTTTATCCAACGAATGTTTGTCTCGCCATGTCGTTCCATTATTGTTGTTGTTATTATTATTATTATTATTATTATTTCATTCTTCCCCATTGGTCTCTTTCAGTGTTGGAAATGTTGGCGATGGTGCTTCAGTGTGGCGTGGCAGGATAAAGGATGCTCTCTGGAACTCACTGTTTCCAACCTTAGGCTGGTTGCCGGGGTGTAACGATCGCCCCTTGGGGGCATTGGAACCTATGTGGGGCGGGGTCCTCGGTCTGCTTGTCTGATTGTCGGAGAGTCTGAATCTGGTAACTGTAGGCATCGTACCGTTGTTGTACCGTCGTTCCGGGCTCCGGCCGCTCGGTGTCTCCTCTCACCTCATACCTCCCTCCCGGAAGCGTCCTCTTGTGGGTCAAAGGAACAATAGCCTCCCCGTTTCAGTCCCAAGTCCACTCTATCTACTTGCCTATCCTTATGCTTTGCCCGTCTTTATGCATGCATCTATGTTTTGACAACTTGAAGAACCAGTTTTGGAAGAAGCCTCTAAATATTTGTATCTTTTCGTGTTATCTCAACTAGATCACTTCATTAAGCATTCTAATATCTGAATGTCAATGAGATAAGAGGATAAGTTCAACGTCGATATATTATTTTAATTTTTCAATGTGTAATATCTTTTCGAAGTCGGTTAAATGCTATATAAAATAAAGGCCTTTTTGAAAGCCTTTTGAGCCTAAATGCTGTTTGTTTTTTGTTTAGTATCAGAATATAGTGTAAAATAAATTTACATTTATAAACAAGAAGATGACCATAAAATATTGAGAGCCACCGCCAAGAATAAAACTAAATCAATGCGACAGTTTTTCTCCTTCAAAGGAAGAAGCTTTTGTTCCACATCTTTTTGCAAACGGGTTGTTTAAAACATAAGAAGCTGGAAATTTTAATGAAAACCTCTGTATTTCTAAGAAACTAGAAGTGTGACTTGTGCAGCTTAAATTCAATAAGGTGAAATATCGACGTTCTACGATTTATTTAATTAAGTAGGTGTATTTATATTTTGATAAAACCATCTTTTGAAATTATTACACAAATTTGCAACATTTATCGCAAAAATATGGGTTTTAAACTTCCACAACAAAAAGTTATTTGAAACACTTGCATGGGATGGATTAAAGATGAGAATTAAAGTTTGTTCTGACAATCTTCTACAATTTCTAATTTTAATTGAAGTGCTTCTCTCTTGTTTTAACCGGAACATATCAGGGACTTTAAAGTGTGCTTTTGGACAGTCTGGTATGATGTAAATGCATTCTGAAGCATACTGGGTACCCATAATAATAAAGAAAATTTGGTCCACAGTAAAACTGAGCCGATCAGATGCCAAAAGCACTAGTTAGGCAAACGTAATCTCTGTATATGCTAATGCATTTACACCAATGTGAGATTAGATAATTAGTCCTATTCTAGTTGGGGCTTTTAGGCTGCAAACAAAATCACGCGCTTATTCATTGCACGCATTCACATTCGGTTCAAGCCAATTCCTTCTTTTGTGAGAATCATGGGAAGAGCTCTGGGCTTTTGGAAGGATATTAAATTCTGTGGATGTTATCATTCTCTGATTGAAAAATGAAAACACAAACCGAAAAACTATGGGGAATTGTACACAAAGAGGAACGTCGTGTATTCTTTGTAAAATGTATTGTTCTTCCATTGATGACTTGCGTTTTCGTTAAAACAACGTAAAAAGAATCATTTGTATTGTTTGTACAAAAACTCAGAGGAAAGGTGAGGTATTCTACGTTACCTTATGCGAGTGTTTATAAACATCTCCGCCATTGCTCTCGTATTGCAGCTGTTGCTTGTGCTGTCTACTTACTCTGACCTTCTATATGTCGTAAGACTCATATTCGGCTATTTTCCCTAGTTTCAGTTAGAACATCTTATAGTAATTCGGCACAACTTTGTATCTGCAACGTCCGAGCTGCAGAACAACACGTATTATACTTCAAGAGTCCAGAAATTATTAGGAAAGTCATTGAAGGAAGTAATGAGGAAGATGAGAGCAGTTTTTAAAACTGGCTACTGCGAGAGATGCCGTTTATTCAGGAGTTTCTAAAGCTACAAATTAGAGTATTCGCAAACAGTTGCAAGTTTAGGTACTGAAAAGTGTGTTTTTACCACTCCAGGGAAACACCGTATAACAAGATCCGCACACTCTGCAGTGAATGTTGAAGATTTTGAGAGGTGTGATATGTGACTCATACCTTGTGAAGATTGATTTTCTAGGAATCATTTCCTTTTTGGTAATATTGTGAATTTATTAACAGCTTTTATAGGAAATAAACTAAGCACCTCATGTATCGGTGGAATACATTTAGATAGAGGAAGGACAATATAACCGTGAGCCCAATTTTCAGTTCTAATAGAAGGCAACGGCCACCAAAAATCTTCTGGACAATAATATTTCGATATGCTGTTTAGTTTTTGCGGTACACAAGCGAAAGGCAAGTACCCGAGATGCTGTTTAGGAACATATTCTCATTAGCAGACATAGACATTTATAAGAATTAAAGCATTGTCAGAAGGAAATTAAGAATGAACAGTCACTGACTGTAGGCATGGATGCTGCAGGCAAGCAAACCGCTCCCCAACCTCAGTAGGGCTTTTCTTCTGGACGGATTTTTACCTGCCTGTCAGTGACCTTTGACCTGTTTTGTTTTGCGTTCTTTGTAGTATAATGCTTAGAGTATGGATATCTTGAAGCCAACTAGTTAAGAAGTCCCATACCTCATAATTAATATCACGTAAACTAAAATATGAGTTGGCTACCCTAATAAAATTCATGTAATGTTACTTAAGCGCGTAATAATCGTCATTTGTGTATGGGTGTATTGTTGTTAACACTACATTAGGAATTCGCATTACTTGATGAAAGGGAAAGAAGAACGGGGGGGGGGTATCATTTTCCGATACCGGAACGAAGAAACTTGACTTAATGCGCAAGAACCTTGCAACCTTGTGACGTGACGTCTGCTGTCCATTGCACAATTTAACTTTCGGCGTCTAGGCTATTATTCAGGACTTTGCCCCCAAACGCCCAATTTGGCACAACGGCATTCATCTCCATGATTCTATTCGCTGGGTGGATGCCTAGTCATTTCTTCATACCACCATAAAACTTAGTTGCTGGATCAGCTAGTCAAGACACAGGTGCTTGTAAGCCTGGATTTCAACTATCAACGTTTAAGGATGATCATGGACCAACATTAAACACATGAAATTCGGTTTAGGATCTCAGTGTTATAACTCGTTCAATAGACGCATCATATCTAATCATATACTGCAATAATTGAGCAAAGGATTTGAACACTTAAACCCAATAAATACGTAAATAAATATATATGGAGTGTGAAACGCCTATAACAGTATATAAATATTTCAAATAACTGGCATATGTTAACACGTGCGAGCTCAATGGGGTAAATGACAAAAATTCTTCCCCAGCCAAAACGTGCATATCTCGAGGACTTCGGAATTTACAACTACTCCTCTCCAAAGGAATTATTTATGCATATTATCTATATTCCTGAATAACATCCTCCTGAAAATCAACTATTTTCGCAACAGAATCTCGGCTTCAGGGGTTATTTCCAAGAAAGGTCTTATTTCTGAAAACTACAGATTGGTAACATATCCAATAATAGAATTTCAATCTAAAGAGAAACCTGCAGCTCACCATGTTTTATCCGAATTAACTCACCGAGAGACAAGTGTGAAATATTAGCGAGTGTCCTTTTTGGAAGCAGATAGACCGAGCCAGCTGGCTCAAGCGTTTTGTCTGAGACTGACATTTTTTTTTTTTTTTTTTTTAAACGGTACTGTATCCCTATTTACATTTCCCCCCGTAGGTTTTACTGATTACTGGTTTACTGGTTTTACTGTTTCTTTTACAAACATATACACATTGCACAAACATATAACACCCATGCCCAAGGCGGGACTCGAACCCACGATCCCCTGCCCACGAAGCACCAAAGCGAGACGCTTTAGCGAGCGTGGCCATGGGGACCGGCGACATTCAGGAGGTCGTGGGATCGGTTACCCGCGGCCGACCTCTAACCCAAGGTGTTTTTGGAGGTTTTCCCGGGTCACTATGCGAATGCTGGGGAGGATCCTTTATTCCCTCAAATTTCCTGTCCCTCCATTTTATGTCCATTTCCCCGGTCTTGCCTTTCTTTCAGAGTTGTGAGTGTCGGTGAGTACTGAAGTGATGACGCCCTCTCGTGGAGATGATTGCGGTTTGGAGACTCAGCTCTCGGCAGCAGGAGGTGCTAGGGGTCGTCGGTATACTCAAGGGACGTTTATTCAAACCTGAGGTACGGGATCTTAGCACTCACTGTGTGGCGATGAACTGCTTGGGAACTGTTACGGATTCCCCACGATGGCTCCCTGCGACTGGTTCGTTCCAGCTGCCCTTTGTAATTGCTCTCATCTCATCCTTTCCTCCCGGGATCTGACGTAAAAAAGCCTATTACTGGTGGAAGTGTGAAATCCCCTACGGAACACCACACTACTCTACACTTCACTTGGAAACACATAGTGCACTTTAAGAACCCATGGATCCCTTTGTTAGAGATACAGTAAAAGACGATTTAAAAATTTGGTGCCATCTGACTTTATCTAAACTGGACTCCACTACGCAAAAACTGATATAATAATAGTAATAATAATAATAATAATAATAATAATAATAAAAACTAAGTAATATTCATGATTTTGATTTGAAATAAAGTAACTGAAATTGGAAATAGAGGGTTTTAACATTAAAGTTACTTTAGTTACCTTTTAATTTCCATTTCAGTCATGATATTACACATTAATTGTGCTGAAAATTAGCTCGAAATTAAAGCGAACTTGTAAAATATTCAACACAAATATGATTAATTAAAGCTTTTAATACGAATTTTATCTTGCCTCTGCCTATAACACAAACTCAGTAGCTCACGGGACTTCTGCCTTTCCCCTATCCGTTCGCTTGTAAACAACTTGCTGTATACTAGAAGCTAACCTAAACTCATGTCCGAAGCTTAGTTATGATATTATAGTAGAGGTATTTCACCATCCCTCACCTTGTGTATTGTCTATTCGAACAAAGTGGATGGCGATTCGAAAAACTCTGATATCAGTGTCCACCACCTGTGGTGCCGTATGTAATAAGAACGGGCGTTAAACACCACAAAACTGACCATAATTCTATATCTCTATCACTCTATCACTTCTGCATTGATATAGCCTCAAAGCAACTATGGACCAATGTTGAATCGATTTGTTATTCATGCACGCTACGAGCGAATGATAATTTTCCTTTTCACGATTTAGCTGAATATTTCACGGTATATTATTTCTGTTAAATAAACATAGTTTAAAACACAACGTGGAAATAGACTTCCGTTGGTTTACCACTGGTTTCAGTGCATATGAGCATCCATTTAAAATATTGAAATTTGATTCGTAGTCTGTGATTTAAGTAACTTATTAGGGGATGTTGATGTCGAGAATTAGCTGGAATTTTTTATACTGAAAATAATTCGAAAACAAGAATGCCCATGTATCGACTTTGTCTCCAAGAAGGGCCACTTTTCGCGGAAATAAATTGTGAAGTCTTAAGTTGAAATGGCACAAGTTGAAATTCATAGGTCGTCTTCCGTTCAACGATCAGCTGCCTGGAGTTAGACTACGTCTGAAAATGAACTTTGCCCGCACCAAGGCTACAACTATCTGCACGCAAGACCGCAATGAAGATAAATTACTACTAAGATTCCATGTAGCGAAGACAAAATTGGCCGCAAATACGTTTCATTTTTTCCTGGTGAGGGAAAGAAAACAATACTGAAAATATAAAAATTGCAAAGCTTTGTAAGTTTCCTTCGTTGAATATTTTTAAACATCGATATATGCAAGAAATAGATATTATTAGTGAATCATTCTAATTTTTAAATACCTCTTTCTAGTCAAATCTGGGTCTATGGTAGAGAGAAAGCCGAGACAAGGATATTTTTACTTCCCACCTACTGTATTCTGCAAAACATGATAGCCCACAAACCGTAACGCTCCTCCCTGTCACTGGGCCATAACGATTAGCAAACCATTAGCAAATAATAGACGGCCTTCTATTAGGGGCGAGAGACAACATAGTAAAATCACTGCTTCATGTAGACAGTTCAGTTTCGTGTTTGGTGTTAGTACGTGTCCAAACCAGTGAGTTACTGCACAAGTTAAGGACCAGTAGTGAAAGACTTGTCAACTGCGAGGTTTGGTTTCTAGCCGCACACCTCGTGATCCCAAACTTTAAAGCTCTTGCCTTTGCCAGAGGAGAGGAGTAGGTTATCATGTTCTGAACACTAATGTACTTTCACTACAAAAAATGCCAGCTCAATCTATAATATCACTGAGACAATGCCATTTTTAGTTGAAAATACAGCAAGCGCTGTAAATAAAACGAAACTGCTGCTACTGATATCGGTAGTTTCCTGCACCCCTTTAAGACTTAAACACTTGACACTATAGATGAATACAGAGCCTGAAACTTGATACATTTAGATAAAACGATTTTAATATTTTCGCTTTATTATAGATTTAATTTTCAAACAGGCGATTTTACATGGACATAACAGAAAATGCAATTTAATTGTAAAGAATTTGCACTACTAAATTAATATTGTTATCTAATTAGTTCCATCTCTAAATTTGTAGGAGGTTGGACTAGGACTTTATATAATGTTTGATCTCAACGCTAGGAAAACTCCCTAAAATCTCTTTCAGAAATCGAAATTAAGGGAATATTAGAAACCTTCCCTCTAGCTTTAGTGCTGTGGGTCGGAAATAACAGCTGCGTTACTCTCCCTTTCACTATCGATTTTCTAAAGGTCGTCTTGGGTTCCGCCAAATCATTTAGCTTTCGAAGGCCAATAGTACATAAACCTCTCATTATGTTACATTTTATCGTCCTTCAACGGTTTAGCGCTCAGCCTTGAATCCAAAGATAGATTCAAACTCTTGTAAAGTTAGGTTATCGATGCGCAACACAAGACTTGCTGTTCTCCCTTGTATGCATGTTACTTCATGCTCTTTTAACTGCACGAATAAGACTTTATACAAGAACCATTCAAGTAACGGTTTATAAACAACTATAAAACCGAAATAAATCAGGAAACGACAAAAATAAAATCTGACGCGTTACGTTCACATTCAAACAAACTATTCTTAGAAAATATTATTCTATATTGTGCTAATCAAGATAAACATTACAAGAAACGATCTTACTAGTTGCTTCCTTGTAGGTAGAAGGGAAATAATGGAATACACTTGGCTAAGGCGATAATTAAATATTTTAAAATTTGTTACTATGCGACTATCATTGACAATTGGTTCTCTTTCCATGACTAGGAGTAAAACAAAAGAGATATGAAACGGATGAGAAAAGTTTAAGTACTCCAAAATTGAAACCATTAACAGGAAATATCTCTGAAATGGTTACCTTTACAAAATATATCTTTGTATGACATAAATTGTGTGTTTTAACGAGATCTACATAGTTGTGTTCCCTTACAGTTTATCAGCTATGCGAAAATCACTCAGAATGAAGAGATCTTCAGTGGCTATTCCCAAAAAATTCAGGATATACATGTTATTTGCCATGTAAATGTACCTTTAATATACGGCATTTTTATTAACACGTGAGGAGGAAAGTTGTACATATAAGCGACTTAACTTTCATTCAGTAATCTTATATCTTCCCCAGGACTCAGTTTCTACAGTCGTCTGTAAAATTACTTTATCTTGAGAGTTTCCAGTTGTCCTTTCGTACAGATTTATGAATGCGAATACCTGTTAAAGTATTAAAATGATATCTAAAGTGCTAAATACGTATGTATCATTTTTCCCGTATTAAACTAATCATTTATATTAAACTGATATACGTGAAGTGTATGACAATAAGTTAAAATGTGTAGTTGAAAACTTAAGTCTTTTATTTTCAGGTCTTTGGCTGTTATTACAACCATACCAAGACTGTGCATCCCCACCATATAACCTCAAATTCCATTAAAATGCATTACAATCTTATACTTCACAATGGAGTCATCAAGTACAATATGGCTTCTTCTATGCAGGCGTCATTCGTAGAAAGTTCGTTGAGCTTTCACTCCAGTATACACTCTACCTCCATGCTTGCGACATGCATCAACGAAGAACAACGTTCTGTCATATTTTTTGAGCAGTGAAGGTATGCAAGTTATTGAAATGCATCGAGGAATGAAGCTTAAACATGGTGATGCATTTTTATCACTGCAGTGTTCCGAAGGAAAGTTCTGAAACGGCGTGACTTGTGGCAGACGCTCCTCGCCCAGGTCAGCCACATTGCGTTGCGGCATTGGAGTCAGTTGCAGCAGTTGGAGCCATTGTGATGGAAAATTGCTTTGTGACGGTGGATGCTATAACTGTATATCTTCAAATTAGTCATGGCCCAGCAATGGCATCATTGATGATGTGCTTAAGTTTCGAAAAGTGTCTGCAAGGTGGATGGTAAGGTAGCTCACTCCAGAACTGAAACAGCGATGCGTTGACGCCTGTGAAGAACGTTTGTGGCGCTTCGGCGCCTAAGGGATGGCTCGCATGCGAGAATCGTTACAGGAGACCGAGTCTAAGTGCACAGACACCACCCCAAACAAAGAAAACAAATAAACAATGCCGCCATTCCTCATTAATGCATCCCGAATTATAGATCTTAACATATTTTGTCCTCGCTGTTTAATTAAGATATATTAATTACACAACCCTTACAGCAGAGCATGATAATTTCAATGCACTTAAAAGTGCCTAAATGAGTAGTTTGCACCTGAAATAACCTAAAGAACTGTTTCGCCCTCTTCAAATGAAGAATGCTCTTTTCCCTTTCGTCATTGACTTGAATGAAACAAAAGTCTTCAAGACCAAGTAATCGCTTGAATATTCCACTCTTGTCGCCTCCCTTGGGTATATTAAGACATATTTTTATTTTGTACCTAGCTACTCGCCGGTTGGAATGTGAACCCTTCCAAACATGATGCTCCGAATATCATTGCTGGCATTTCTAGAAAAGAAAAACGCGAGCAAATGGCAGTTACATATCTGTCAATGCTGCAGGAGATTCTTGAATAAATTCTGGTTTTGAAGACATGAAAGTCAACATTTTAGTATTACAGAGAGAAAATATCAGGAAAGCTACACCTAGAACCTGCTGCATTAGCATATATGCCGTACACTTCACTGACGTAATTTCCATTGAAAGAGCTTTTTCTTCATAACAGAATGTGATACGTGATAATAGAAAAACGTTTATGCCGAACATTTGGGTGCGTATGCAATTATATATTACAATGTAAAAAAAAAAAAAAAAAAAAAAAAAAAAACCTTACAAAATAGACAGTACAATCAATTTTCCGAGTGTTTTTGGTGGATCTCTCTTTAAATTGCATTAAATGTTATTTTTACACGCTCTAACGGCTGTGATTCTCAGTGATCCATTCTATATTGAGTGTGAAAGATCACTTAATTTTGCTCAGAGGCCTCTTTTCAGGCTTGAGGGTCTTTTACTTCCGTAAATCGACGGCACCAACGGCGTTACTTCCCTTCCAAAGGAAGCCATACTAAGGAATGAATGCATCACCCTCCGCCGGGCTTGGACTCGTAACCTTGGGAACCAGAGGCTGGCATGTTACCCCTATACCACGGAGGACGACGTGGATCTCTTTGACACTGTAAAATTTTGTGACAAATAAATCTCACAAAAATAAGAACAACAGAAAAGTATTGGTGGCTGTACTTCAACAAAGAACATACTTTAAGTACACAAGAAACTTAAAATGAAGGTTTATGCCCTACTCATCAGTCATAAAACCCAAGAACTTTCGGACCCAGCCTTCTGAAGGGAAGGTTATACTGACTATCTTTTGGAAAGAACGAGACGTTATCATGGAACGTTAAATGTCTAGGGGAAACATAACCACCAGTGCGTTATTTTCCAATATGTTGAAAAGTCATAATCGGTCTGAAATCATATTAGATAGACATAGACGTCTGACTACATTTGTTATTTTACAAGAGCATAATACTCGGCCTCATACGGCCCGTGCAACAAAGTGACTGCAATGTTTTAAATACATACATATATATATATATATACATATATATATTATGTCATACTTAGGTCACTGTTGTGTTATGGTTTTATATATTGTGTATATATTATGTGTATATATTTCTTTTAAGTGTAATTATCTATTATAAGAGGGTGCATTTATGAAGGTGTACTCTGTGCTGTAAATTTAAATATATTTGTATTTTTATTTTCGGGTTTACTCTTAATTATTTATTGTTGTTTTAATATTGCTTTTGATTGTGTATTACCTTTGTCTTTTTATTTTCATTTACTCTTTTAATTCTGTGTTGTTGTTTTTGTTTTAATATTGCTTTTAGTGAGTATTACAAAAGCACGTACGGTCTGTGGACTCAAGCGATTATTGAAATTCTATGTATGATATTGTTATGTAAATAAATACACTTATTCATTCAACCTTCACTATGATACCCTTTCACACCCGCCATAGTCGCCAGATTTCGCCCCGAATGATTACCACCTGGCTGATCCGCACAAAGGTGCAATGAAAGGAACAAATTTTCGTTCCGATGAAGAGGCACACCGCCTGGCTGCGTATACGACCACAACATTTTTTTTTTTCTTAGGGAAATCCCTGCACTTTGCAGAACATGTGTTGAACGTCTTGGAGACTACGTTGAAAAATGATTCACTTGTGTTCCACTTTGGTTCAATAAACTAAATGAAAAAGAAATCTTTTAAAGGTTTCTATTTGATCCTTCCCGTAAATGTTTATAGATGAAAGCTACACGCAGTCTAATATTTAGTGGTTTTGAATTTTGAAATTTTGGCAATCTCTGTAGTTCACCTAAACAAAGCAATCGCAACCACACTATCTCCATGCACAAGTAATATGCTATAAACAAAATAAGATCATAGAAACAACCCCTGTAATACCGACACGGGTGGCCGAAGCCGTTAAGCTATGGACTCGTAAATGCGAGGTCCTCCCTGGACCGTCATCCCTGACTGAGGTTTTCCTCAGTCATCATTAATATCAAATTTTGACGAGGTACCCAAAACCAAGACCTGAAACGTTTCCTTCCAAAAGTTCATTCACAAGTAGCATTCCATTGCATGTTATCATCAGTGTGCACCTGAGAAGCCGTGTATGTAGTAAGAACGGGCCTTAAAAACCCTTAAAATAAAATCAAATAAACTCTTAGAAGTTATACATCTCATGCTTTTAGATGAATATAGCGATTAAAACAGTTTAAAGTATTGAGTTTTGTAAGCTTTGAATATGCAGCATTTTACATCTATTTGAAATTAATTCATACTACTTAAAAAAAAGTGCATAACGGAGTAAAAAGCACATTTTTTTTTACTTACAGTATTATGTACAGTGAGTTAGCATTATTATCCAAAGGGTTTGGCAGCAATTTCTTCACTGAAACGAGAGAAAATGTTCAACAATTGCGGCTCAATATATTCAGGATTTAGCACAAACAGAAGATAAGTTCACTGTGGCGCACAATAACTTATTGGAAATGCAAACAGAAACGTGATTTTTTTTATCGCTAACACTACTTTGTAACGCTCCCTACACCTATTATATTTAAATATCCGTCCTCATTGACACTTAATTTTGAGAATTATATAGACAAAATGAAAGGATTTAAAAATTGTGGTACACCGACGAATTTAAAAAAGAATTATAAGATTTTTTTGAAAAACATATTACAATTGAGATGTAGGTACATAATCTGATACAAGCACAGAGTCAAGAGGAACTACTACTCCAAATGAAAGCGTAGGCCTCCAAAATGCGTTTTAACAAACGTTAACCTGAAGTATTATCAATAATATAATTTAACTGAAAACCTTAAAACTTAACTGTAATTATAATGAGCCATAAAAACTCTTCACATTTACAGTTTTATTATTCATATGGTAAACCCACAAGAACGCCAAGATAAACTAGTTGTGTTTTAAAAAGCAATAATGTTATCAAAACCAATAATGAAACTGATGACTATAATACCAGGACTGTATACAATTCGGTACTGAAGATTATGACATCGAAACAACAGGACTCCCAATCCTTGTTTCTTATAAGCAAACATCCTAGCATGACAGGTGTATGTGCTTTTGTACCAGAGAGGCGGGTATAAACGAAGGATGCTTCTGTATATTATATTTGTTTATAAAAATGTTCACGTAATTTAGATGCATTAATTCACGTTACAAAATAATTTAATTCATGCAGCGAAGAAAATGTATATTTTACAATTCTCTTTAGATATATTAGTTTAAGTATTTATGTTAAATAAAGAAACACTTGGCACCGCGCAACCACTTATTCCACTACATCAGCCAACGACAAGTAACTAGTCACATGGCAGTTAAAAGATAAGGGGAAAAGTTATGGACAACAAACCTCAATGTTACTGTTAAATTAGTTATCAAGAAGATTACAGGTGTACATACAGTGTTAAACTTCAGGTGCATGCCATAAAGTATTGTGTAGCATAGGTGAAGTTTATTATTCTGGACATTTTGGGGAATAAAACTATATATTGTACCAAGTGGATGAACTGCTCCGTATTTGACGTATAGGTACAGATATCCCTTCCTGTATTAAAACTGTTGCAGAACTCAACGGTGCTATTTCAAATTAAACCCGGTAACTGGGGAGCTGGTTGAACACCTTCGGTTTAACCCTCTTGCTTATCCGCGGAGACGGTGAGCAGGGCAAGTTCATTGAGAGGTGTAAAACGAATCCAGTTCTCCATTGGCTAGTTTTTACCTTATGTAACTCTTTTAACGCACGATGGGATATCTGCAAACGCCAAATACGGGGCATTTGGGCCAACTGGTATTTAATTAGGAGCACCTTTAGTAAAACCACATTTGTTTACCGATTTCAAACAAATATATGGATTCGAACGTGCTAGTCTAAAAATTATAAATATTTGGGAGCCTCACATTAATTACTCATAATTTCGTACCATATCATTCACATTTCAAACGCGTTAGGAACGTTTATTCAAGTTCTTTTATATGAAATGGTGACACCGTATATGCAGCGGCTATTGAGTTGCTTCAAGCATACATAGAACCGAAAATAAATAAAGCGGCGCTAATCGGAGTTCAATTGCAGCGAACACACCTAAAACCTTTGGATATTCAGAGTCATACTGAATATCAAACTCCTATCCTACACACCGTTTCTGGGAGAAAACAATTAAAGCAACCGGCTAGAGACCGGGAGATCCGTGGTTCAAATCCCGCTATGGCATTGAATTTTTCAGTCTGACTCCGAATATCCAATTCCTGTCCTACACACGGTTCCTGTGAGAAAACAAGTACAATTAGCACCTAAAACCTAAACAAGCAACCATAGCTTAGGAGATATACGTATATGAGCATACATCGAACATGGCAGATTTATGGTAATTAGAATGAATCGCCATTTATAAACTTGAGGTATTATGAAATAATAAAAACATCAAAAAACTCTCTATTTAGAAAAAAATAGCGTTAAGAAACATACAGTCCAGCGAGCAAAACACCAGCAGTTATTTCTCAAGTCAAAAGTCCCCGATATAACCACAGAATTTAAAGGGGAATGTGTACATGAAACGAATAAAAGTAGATCTTATGTGTTCCATTCACATGACTTTCTCTACCTGTTGAGAAGAAAAGGCTTCTTACAAAAGATTATCCTTTATTCCACTTCATGCCAATCGAGATAAACGTTAACAGAAATCGTCCTTAGAGGTTGAAGGGAACTAAGGGAATACACTTGGCTAAAGCGATAATGAAGTCTTTTAAACGTTGCTGCTATCTGATAGTCATTGAAGTTCAATTCTCTTTACATGGTCAGGAGTGAAACAAAAGGAATACGTAATACGATTTCTTGTTTGAGGAAAGTAAGCGTCCTAAAATTGAAACAAATAACAAGGAATATCTCGGAAATGGTTAGCTGCAAAACAAAAATGTATACGAGATGAATATTGTGACTTGACGAGATCTACAATTTTTTTGTGTAGTGCGTTTTGTCTACCTCTTTCTGTTTACCAGTTATGAAAAAGTCATTCAGATTGAAAAGGATTTTAGAGGCTCTTCCCAATAAATTCAAGATACATATTTTATTTGTAATGCAAATTATCTTTAATATACAGTATTTTATCAAAATCGTTAGAGCCATTTTGAGGAATTCAAATTCACCAAAATGTTTGGAGGTAAAAAGTAGTTTGTGGTGGTGGATTTTAGTTTTTTTGTTATGTCCGTCATCCACACAAGGACGTTTTTCTAATAATGATTTTATAGAATTAGGGGATCTCAAAACATCTATAACCGGTAAAATCTCGGTATCAAATCTTTGGTGGAATAGTTCTTTACCTACTTTATAAATTGTGCATATGTGCTAGAGAAAGCAAAAAGGTAATGCACTAAGTTAAAGCGGCGGTCAAACCTTTTACAAGCTCTTGCTATGCGATTGACATTGAAATTCGGCTCTCTTTCCATAGCCAGGAGTAAAACAAAAGAAATATGAAACGAATGAGGACAACCTGTTTGAGAAAAGTTTAAGTGTTTTAAAATCGATTAAAATTGAATCCAACAACAGGGAATATCTTAGAAATAGTTAGCCCTACATTAAAAAGGCTGCATACGATATAAATTATGTGCTTTAACGAGAAAATTTTTTATCTGTTTTATGTTTTTGTAAATCTCTTACAGTTTTCCAGTTATACATTGGACTATTCAGATTCCCTAGAAATTCAGGATAGCTATACATATTATTTGCCATGTAAATGTGTTTAATATACGGCATTTTAATCAAACTCGTTAGATCCATTTTAATAAAAAATTGAACATTTCGAAAAATGTTCCACGTAAAGGGTAGTTTGGGTTGGGATAATTTTCCTAAAAATCTTCATTTTGCATCCTTGGAAGATATTAAACTTGTATACAGGTTTTGTCGACGCCGTGACTGAGTGGTTAGACCGCTCACCTCCCAACTAGGCGGCCCGGGTTCGATCCCAAGCGCCCGCATGTGGGATTTAAAGTGAACGAAGCGGCGTCTGGGCGGGTTTTCTCCGGGTCCTCCGGTTTTCCCCGCCACTCAGCCCACCAATTCCTCCACCCTATCATCCATTTCGTTTGCCTTTCATATCATCTACTTCCTCACGCACATGTCTGGCTACAGGCCGACCACTCGTTCCAGGTTCTTCATTCTGTGCTGTTGACTCCCCGACAGGATTCTGACCCCTAGGCACCCTTGTAAGTGCTAGAGGCTATTAGTTCTACATAAGGGTAGGGTAAGCCGACTACGAAGAAAAAAATACCAAGTTTGGCATTTAAGGAACTTATCTTCTTTAATTTATGCTGTCCAAAGTCACACACACACACACACACACACACACACACACACACACAAATGTTTTTCTACAAATACTTTTTTTTGTTCATGGGTCTTCAAAACATGTAGTTCCGGCAAAATCTCGGTATCGAAATTTTGGGTGGAATACAATAATTTCTCTGCCTGCTATGCATATTGTACATACGTGCTGGAAAAAGTAACTTAACTGTATTTTATACTTTTACTTCCCCATTTTACCTTCTTTTAAAACATTTGACTGTTGTTTACCCTGGTGTATTTCTTTGTGCTCTTCCACTTACAAGTGAGCAATTAATAATGCTAATGCTTATCTCGATTACCATGGCATTACAAAAGAACAGTGCATCGTAAGAATAGTTTGCACAGCAGGTAGAGAAAGTCATGTGAAAGTAGCACATCAGAATTTTTTTTCTTCTTCTTTTTGTAAAATATTTTAACTTCTCGGCAAGGAAAGGTAGCAAAACCAATCGGCAGTGCGGTAGTGTCAGCGGGAAGAGGATAAGCTATCACTCCAGTTGGCCAACAAACCGCGAAGAGATGATATTGCGATAACAAAGTCGTTTTAGAATGCCAAATAGTGGCACTTTTGTTAAGCACAGTTGTTTGCGACTTACGTGAGCGAACAAATGAAACTAGTCGTTGAAATCAAGCTTAAGATGTTGACTATCTGGTGGTATAAACTATATATGTAACATTTTTGTTTTATATGGGACACAATAATCTTAGCAATAGTCTTGCTCACGTGAGTAAACGAAGAAAGTGATGAAATAGCTATTTATGCAAGGATCATATAACGGTAGTTATTGGGATACGAGTGATGGCCGCGCTCGCTAAAATGACTCGCTTTGTCGCTTCGTGGTGCACAGGATCGTGGGTTCGAGTCCCGCCTTGGGCATGGGTGTGTCTGTGTTTGTAAATGTGTCTATGTTTGTGTATATATATGTAAAAGGAAAACGTTAAGAATAATAAGGTCTACTAAGGAAATATAGGAAACTGGAAAAAATGTAGAAAAAAAGAATACAGCCTCTGGAACTGTACTTTAAAAAAAATAAATAAATAAAAAAAAGTGAGAGGTAAGTTTCGACGCGAGCGAAGTAAGCGTCCTAAGACCTTACGAGTATTCTATGACCATTATACGAGAGTTGCATACATAATTTTTTCTACGACATGTAGATATACAATAAATATTTAATATTTAGATATCGTAATACGAAAGATGAACTCCGCTGACCGCTATGCGTATTGTACGCCTACGTCGATAACAAATGAAATTCGATTCACGGTGATAGTTGATTTGCAAGATGGAGACTGAGGTACTTTGGCCTATGATAATGATATGGAATTTAGTTCCACGTCTCCTGATTTAACAGAGGAGGCAAGTAATGTTGCTAACAATTTACTTCCACAGAAATAAAAAAAGATCTACGAAAAGTTATATGATATGTTCATGGTATGGAGAATAACAAAAAAATGTGACTTCATTCTCGGAAAATGTCCTCATAGATTACTTTGAGGAAATGTCAAACGCAATGAAATCCCCAACCTTGTGGATAAATTATTCAGTATTGAAAACTACTCTAAATATGAAACATGAAATTATATATCCCAATATAAGAAGTTTTACTCCCTGTTAAAACCGAAATCGGTAGGGTACAGTGGGAAAAAAGCGAAAATATTATCCACTGATGAAATTAAAGCCTTCATTGATGGAGCACCTGACAATGCATATCTACTGATGAAGGTATGTAAATATAACTGTTCTCTTAAAAATAAATATTTTGGCTGGAAGTAGAACTGGCACGCATGGCCTCGGTCATTGATTTCCTCGTCTCCGTGATGCCAATACCATGACCTACTTTGCGTTGCTTACGCAATATTATGAGTTTAGATTCGGGAAATAATCATATATTCTTATAATTCTTGGAGGTTATTGTACGCGTAAGATGTTTCTGTAATTTTATGCAGATTAGCAGGCAGTGAACATTCATTAGTAGGGCAGCGCGAAGCTGGAACATCTATATCGAAATGAAAGTCTGCATGGAAATGGTTTTCATTTCGATACAGATTTCTAACAGTAAATGAACACATTTCAGTGTATGACTATAAATAGATATATTTTATATGTATAAGTATTACGAATCTAGAGAAACAGTAACTGGAATCAATGAAGAGTGCATCAGTCATTGGAAGAACGACTTCAGTTGGATCAAGTTGTGCTAAACATTTGGTTTCTAATTGGAGCTTTAATAACATTGATATAATGTAACAGATGTTGGCGTATGGGAGGCAAATTAATATTGAACTGATGGGATAGGACAGTTGGCCACCATGAAGCCGCTGCTGGAGGGTTCCTTTGTTTTCATTTCTAGCAGTGCACAGCACAAAATCTGTCGTGAAATTATACTGTGATGAATCCATCAAAATCAGTGGACTTAATGAGTGGTTTAACAGAAAGAGGGATAATGGAAAATCTATAAACTTTACATCGTTTCATTATAGTTTAAATTAACCTTAACTAAACAACGACGTGCATATAAGAATATTTCCGTTTTCCTCTGTCAACTAATTCTTAGTTAACATTTCTGTAAAATTTTAAAAAGTTTGGTATTTTGAGAAAAAAAATCTATTGGCCATTACTCACGCCGGAAGGGCAACTTGAATGCTATTTTCTATTTATTTTTGTTTAATGTGTTTAACTCTTTCATTGTTATTGGGAAATATATTGTTCGAAGGGGTCATCTTTTGTGGTTCTCATCTTCTACTGCTTGCTCTGGAATCCATTATCTGTCCTTTGATATACCTGTGTCTATGTCTGATCATTTTTTTTCAATTTTGAATTCCGATATAATCTCGGATTTTATTGTTTAGAAACAATTTTCATGTGCATTCAGGTATTATGCCTTTTTGATCCTGGATAGCTCGCGACCAAACCGCATGCATGACTGGGTATATAACGGGGCATATATAGCGAACTCTCAAATACACAAATATGTTGCGGCTACCACCTACCAGGGGAAGGAATGAAGAAGAAGCCACAGAAGCTTACAGGCCGCAGGCATAGAGACCACAAATACGCACGGAAGTTCCAAACATTTGTTGTCTCTAAGACCCAACCCATCACTTTGAACTACCCAGAATGAACGACCCGCGCAATCATACGGACCACGGGGAATACTCTTTCCTTGGAGCAAGCAAACACGCCATCTATCCAGAACCGCCTCATGCCATGAAACCTATAAGCACAGCTGAAACATGAGAAGGAAACGGCTTGAAAAGGGAATGAGGGAAAGGACATAGTGGTAGAAGAGGGAATCACCCCAGCTTTCGCCTAGCACCTATGGAACGCTCAAACTCCAAGATGAGGGGCGAGGGAATCAATCCAAGACCTCACGAATGTGAGCCTTACGCATTACCGTAGAACCAGCTCCCTCGGAGTGCGGTTAGCCTCATGTGTCAAATTTTCTATACGTTTAATGTGTTATTTTAAAAAAAAAACCTATATTGGATTTAAAAACACTTTTTGCATCATTAGGTAAACTAAGGACACCGATAAGGTGCGTTTTAAGATATTCTGTGACACATATTTCCATTTTAAATTTCACAGAAGCTTGTAATACTTTATGTACCAAAAATAGTGTCTTGCGATTGGCAGGTCTTGGACAAAAATCACGCTTCCCTTGTGATCTTAACGCTCTTGGTTCTTGAGTTGTATTCGCTGTTAGTATGAATAGTTTCACAGAAAGTTTAAGGTCCTATCGACCGCTACTTAGCAAAATATATTTCATGAATGAAGTATATTCTTTTGAATTAATTGCTATTCCAGGATCTTCTCATTCTTCGATCTATAGCATCAACACCACTTTTAGTGGGTGAATTGCTGTCTAAGAATAATTCTTCCGTCCGCCATACAAACTGGGTTAGAGAACTCTTATACACTCCTACAAGGCACAATGATGGTAACTATAAATAATCAAGTGATACTAAAGATGGGTAATCTGATTGCTTTTATAGGACCAGTGTGGCCCTGTGCAGAGTGAAGCTGAATGCCACCGCTGAAAATGCTTCGTTTGAACTGGCAATCACATGATTTGGAATGTAGGCTGTTCTTTGGATAGTGGCTTTAACTTTCTGTTCATTGTTGCCGACTGTGTTTTCTCAGTAACATGTGCATTAAATAAGGTCGTCTCCTTAACTAGCTTTAGCGCGGTGGTAGCGTTGCTGCTTACCAAGCGAGAGACCTGGGTTCGATCCCCAGTACCGGCGTGGGGATTTTTCCCCCGCTGGGAGACCTGGTCCGGGGTGCACTCAGCCTCGTAAGGTCCCTGGGGGGGGCCAACTGAGGAGCTACTTGATGGAGAAGTAGCGGCTCCAGGTCATGAGGACCGCATTAACCGGCCGGGGGGACTCGAGGTGCTGACCACGTCTCACCCTCCAATACTGCACCCCATCCATGACGTCTGTAGTGGACCGAGATGGGGGACGCAGCGCCCGGGCGGTAGGCCAAGGTTCCCCGTGAGCTGTCGTGCCATGGAGTTGTTATGTGCATTTAATTTTCTTCTACTTCACCTTACCTACCTCACATGGAGTAATTACAGCTCCAGGACCTACAAGCCAATGTCTGGGTCCAGATCAAATAGAAATGGAAATGGAGTATTATTTATGGACTCTTTACCTACAGTGGTTTTCAGCGTCCCATTCTATATTGGGCCTGAAGGACCGTTTAATTTTGTTTAGAGGCCCCTTCATCAGGCTTGAGGTTCTTTTACATGCCGTAAATCTACGACACAGAACTAACGGCTTTGCTTCCCTTCCGAAGGAAGCCATGCTAAGGATTGTTACGCCCGAAAAATTCTATCGTCCTCCGCCGGGTTTGAAACCGCGACCTTGGATATTTGAGGCTAGCAGGGTAGGCACTAATCAACGGAGGGCGCGGATCAGATAGAGTATCCAGTAAAGGAGGATAAGCTCAATGCCTGATATGAACACGAGGAAAAATATGACATGAAACGTAGGCGAAATAGATGACAAGAAAGGTGACGATGCAACGATTGGTGGAATGAGTGACGGGGAAAACTGGAAGACCCGGAGAAAATACGCCGAGACACAGCTCCGTCCATCACAAATTCCACATGTGGTCCTCTGGGCTTGAATCCGGACCGCCTTGATGGGAGGAAAGCGGCGCCACCACGCTCTCCCACGACGCTACCCCAAGTGCTATTAATGTGGGGTCATATTTACTCCGCACAATTAGTTGAGGGTTAAACTTGCTGATAGTCCAACCAATTCTGCTGAGTATCAACATGACTCCTATTGGCTTTCTGTGAATGCAGGGAGACAAACATAATATACACGCTGTATTTAAAGTGGGCCAACAGACGTCATATCAATATTCACCAGATGTATCTAACATAGCAATGCAGTGTTATTAATTACTAGGGCTCGGATTTTTAGGTGCTAAAAACTTGGGAAATATTTATTTTTTATGCACTAAAAATGTTGAAAATATGTGCTAAAAAGTAAAAAAATATGTGCCAAAACAAATAAAATCTTTTTTTAAAGATCTAAATGGCTCATCTACTAGGTGGTACTCAACAGTCATCATTCGTGGGAGTGATCATCAAATACTGTAGAGTTACAGAACACATGCTTCCTCAAATTTTCCATCCCGAAAGATTCACAATTGTGACGAAGTGCCTTAAATTTCGAAAATGATCGCTCCACGTCACAAGAGGTAAGTCCAGCGCAAGTATAACATGGAATGTCACTCACATCAATAATTTCTTCATGTTGCCCATCCAACACATTTTAAAATTTACACATTATATTAAATCCACATTATGTTAATTATTTTCGAATACTTCCTTGCATTTTCGTTTTAAATGTTGTGCTGCAGGACCAGAAAGAACATTCAGTTTTTTTTTTTTTTTTCCACATCCTGAACTACTTGAACTGCTTAAAAACAATTGGACTTCAATGATATTGTAGTTACGAACATTCCGATTTTTTAAATGTTGAATTTGATTCCAGATTAGTGCAGTGAATTTCAACTCCACAAATAAAGTTTAAACTTTTTTTATAATATGCCTACATAAGCAAATTTATGTTTACAAGATAGCGCTTCACCTTATGCTAAATCCAATTTTATTTTCGAACACTTTCTTGCATTTTCTCACAATACAGTGAAAATTTAGAAGGCCCTGCTGAAGTCAAGTACTGAATTATTAATAAAATATTGTTTTTTTATAAAGCGCGAAATAGCTGCTTTATGTTTGTTACCACTTAAATGTTGGTCTGTCGTTATAGCTTTACCACAGGATTTTACTATCAGAACAGAAAATATCCTTAAATTCCGCAGCATATTGTTGCACATGATATCTTGCACTACTTTTTCACTCTGGGCATGTTTAATCCACTGCGAAGTCAAAACTGTCGATATTCAATTTCCCAACACAACTGGAAGGTTGTCTCAACTTTGCGGATTCACAAATGACAAATGAGTGACTAATTGACTAAACAGTTTAACAAGTATCAGTGCATATACCAGCCGGGCTGTGAAACGATAACAGGTGTTTATTTACTTCAAGCATATGGCAGTGGAAGAATTCCCGTTCTTTTCTTGCGAGGAAAGCAGGATGTTTATATTTTCCTCAAACTGAAGGGATACTATAGCTGACATATCAGTTCTGCCAATAATTAACAACAAATTACGTCATCTGGTATGTGTAATTGAACATTGCAGAAATGGAACTTCACTTGTTAAAAATAATTCTACTGCTGCTTTTGTGATTTTATGAAATTATAGGAAAATTATTTTTAAAAAGTTCCCTTTATGCGATGTTTCTGTAATTTATGTGAATATGCGAAAAATATTTCTTTACATAAATATTATAAAATATGCATTTTTATGTGCAATAAAACTTAAAATGTTTGGTCTAGTGTATACCCAGAACATTAAACTCAGTTTCAAGTTCATATTAGGATGCAAACAAAATATTTATTTACCTAAAAATCCAAGCCCTATTAATTACTTATCAGCGATATCTGTGAATTGACTTTTTAGTAAATTATAAGTAAATTCCGTAAGAAGGTTACAGAATAGCTATTTGCAAAGTAAGCAAAGTAGTGGGAAACACATAGGGAAGCAAGGGAAGACATTATGTCTCAGAAACAAAAGTATCGCAACTGCAGGAAACCCTACAATTGGATTCCGCAATAAGCTCTGCATTCGTAGCAACTTACTACCCAACCCCTACACTACCAAGCTCATTATTCGTTTGTTTGTAAGCAAGGTGATGGAGCAGTGGAGTAGGATGTTTGCTAAACGAAGTCTTCCAAACAATACTTTCCCTTTCTTGAGAAAGTTGTTATACAGGACAGAAAATTTCACTATTAGGGAGATAAAAGATCATGTGGAAATTTGGATTTGGAACACTGAGAAGCAGAATTTATGTATTTGCTTGAACTTCATTGAATCAGGATTTTCACTGTAGTTTAGTTTTCACTCACGATTTTTAACACATTATACTGACAATGGTATACTCTTATTTTATACCTTTGTTCCTTATTTGCACGTTGCAAGGCCAATATTCTTAACCAAAGTGTAAGTACTTCTTTCTGAGAGACCCAACAACGTATAGTGCTGAAGTGCAATCTTTCATCACATCTGACAGTTTATTGATTTGGAGGGTGATTTGAAGAAGACAGTTTTTTACCACTTTTCACACGCCTATCAGAGCTTGTAACCGGCACTGCAACCTGTAGAACTACAGGATAGTTATTTAGTTGGATTTTTGTTTTCCCTCTGGATTATGCGCTTGAAATGATGACGCAACATTGATGAACACTCCTCTGGTGTATTTCTTCGTTTCTTAGCATGGAAATAACCAATATTTATTTTTGTGCATACTAGATTTCGCCCTTTATCTTATACCATATTTGCACTTATTGCATAAAAACGTTTGGAAGTTGATTAGACCAGTCATACTGTCGTCATTTGTGCCTCTCTTCGATCAATCTGGTGTATTTATGATATGTCTTGCACCTTCGCAGTAGCACTGTACGCGTTCCGAAGGCTTTGAGCTTGCTATAACTGCAAAAGAGCATGCAGTTGCCGAGTGGAAATTTGAGGCAATAAAATTCTTCAGTCTTGGCTGCATCATAACGAGTCGGTGCATCTACCTCCGTTCTGTAATGTCGGTCTAGGTGGTTCATTTGGTTAAGCATAGGCGTTCTGCTATCAGGCTTAAACACGGCCCATGCCGATAACTTCTAAGTGTGCTCAAAGGCAATAGACCCATATCAGCAGATTTACTGGCATGTAAAGGAACTCCTGTGGAATGGAATTCCGGCCTGCCGATGACGCTGATAAGATCCTGGAACTTGTCATTGAAGTAAACTTAAAAACTATATATTATCATACAAGACACTTAAGACTGAAGAAAGACAAACTTAATTAAAACTCTAAGAATACTGCAAAGAAAGATAAACCTAACAATACTGTTTTGAACAATCAAAAATACCCTAGTTTGTAATTATTATTTCCCATGAATGCAGCCGAGTGACTTCCACGTTTTAACATTCGGGCTAGTTCATCGCCATTTGTAGAGAAAATCCCAGCTCGGATGAAATAATAGTATTTTAAATAATGTCAACAAATTTTGGCTTCTTTTCTCCCAATAACCAACCCGCATAAAACTGCTAAGAAAACGCACGAAATACAAAACAAGAGAAAAGCCAAAATTAGCATACAAAGAAGCAGAAAAGGTAATCCATCTGGATTGAAGCTGTTGCTGTTATTCTAATATACAATATAATACCGTTCTAAGTTTTTAATTTTTTGAAGAAACAGCGTAGTGCGTTTACATTTGAACAAGTGCAACAATAGTAGGCATTTTGACTATTTATTCGCTTGTGTTTTTACTCCATTATCAATGCCATAATTGAGATCAACGATTAATATATGAATCCGCTGTTGCTTTGTTATTTTATGCGGCCGCAAAACCACGTTTGTTTATTATTATTATTATTATTATTATTATTATTATTATTATTATTATTATTATTATTATCATTATTATCATCATCATCATCATTATTATATTAGCAATGTTCGAGATACGATTTCGTCGAGAAGGATATACTCGGAAATGGTCTTCAAAGGTTTTGTAAGTCTCATGTAAAATTAAATAACATGTTTGAAACGGGAGGCGCAATTTGAAATGCTAAGCTAAAAAGTAATGTTTGCTTTGTATCAAAATGTCCCGACTTACGACATTGCTTTTGAGGTATGTCATTTCAAAATAATTTGAAATCACCTGTGGTGTAACGGAAACAGGCGAAGCAGTTGAGGAAGTTATAGCTGTGGTGCCGGCACGTTGCCATGGTAGCTCAGAGGTTAAGGAGATCGGGAGATCCGTTGTCAAATCCCGGTTATAGCATTGAATTTTTCAGTCGGACTCTTATCTATCCAACTCCGCCCTATACTTGGCTTGTGTGGGAAAAAAATTAGATTAACAATGCACAACATGCTCGCAATTCAAAGATTCGTGTTGAATAGGGCTTAGCTATTGTTCCTGTATCAGAAACAGTTTTATCATGAAGATATTGGGCAAACGTCCAAATTCCATAATGTCAGACTTTGCGGCCTCTAAGTTAGCCTTGTCACTAAAAACCGATGAACCTAATCCCCGGCGCTTTTATCCTAGTACTGCAAGCACGGCCTAAGAAGAATGTTTTGTTGACCGCGCGTATCAGCGCCATCTGCCCGCAGGCCATCGAACCATGTACAACCAGGCCTGACAAATGGAGAGAAGAAATAAATAAAATGAGACAAAGAAGAGAGAGGATCCGTAGTAACTGAAAAACACTCCAGTATTTCCCTTGGCGGCTCGGGAAAACCACGAAATAACCCAGGACCACAGTGCGCGTTCGCCGGGGATCGGGCCTATAATCTCCTGGAGGCCAATTACAAATGAAAACCATCTGATCCACCTGGCGCGGTTAGGAGGAGCATTATACTGGCGCAGGAGATAAAATTACTATGTAACACATCTATACAAATCTCCTTTCTAATAGCGGGCTCTCAAGGCTGTGCAACTGATTTTATACATAATACCTAATGATGTAAATTATCCCACTCTTATGTTGTTTAGTCGTTATGTATTTTTCGAGGGCATAAACCGAGGTCGTAACCTGACGAATGAGATATCTCAGATCTTTGAACTAAATCATCACTTAAGAGCGGCATTTTGTTAAAGATGGACGAGTGCTTTTAGCTGATTGAAATTTCGCAAAACGACACTATAGGAAATGCATTGGCTTAGGGCTCATACAACTTATGATCTAAATTGTGATCATACTAATGACACGTTTGAAACTAAACTTAAAAAATTATAAAAGTGGACATCAAGCTAAACTATGTTTGCCTTAAAATATGGTTAAATACTTTTAGAATATATCCTTAACCCTTATAAAACGACAACGACTGGCAATTCCTGTCAAAAATTTGGCCACTTCAGCTATAGGACTCCACGAAAATTATCTGAAAACTTCTAAAAAATACCCCTATCATACTTTACACCCACTAAGTACAAATTTGCATTTGAGCATCTCAAAAAAGATTTGATACTTACTCTTCAGGTCCCTACAAAAATTGTATGCTACGTATGAATTTGAAATACTACTCTATACTTATTTTCAACCCCTTAGTTATGTATATATATATATACAGTTATAGTAGTTATATATTTTTACGGATAACAGTTTTTAGGTTTACGCTGTGGGACATGGCATAAATATACGCTAGTTTACAAATTCCATTATTAAACTTTTCCCACATTTTCAGCCCGTAATGTTGAAGTCTCTACCATTTGAATTATCTGGACGAAAACACTGCAGAGCTTTGTTTACCACTTCTAGATTTATGGTGTTCTTAAACTGTTTTAACCATCAGATCAAGAATTCGCTTTCATGATAGTTTCTGGTAACATACCACAGAAGTTCTTATTACGTAGGTGCAGATTATACAGCGAGAGAGACTCCTAGCGCAATCAATCTACAAAGATATAATGTAGCTGTAAGAGAAGTACAGGCCGCAGAGACATAAGATACAGATGCGCGGAAGTCCTTGACGTTTCCAGACTCGAAGATACACACCACTATTGGAGCTGCCTAGAGTGAACGATGAGCGATCAATCGACCAAAGAGCCCTCCACTGTACATGGGGAGTATTCTATACTTTGAGTAATATCGCACCTTTCTGATACTACCATGCGCCACCAAACCTATAAATACACCTGACAGGTGAGAAGAAACGGAAAATAGGTAAATTATGGACACTAAATCGCCATAGACGAGACAGCACTCCAGCATTCGTCTACCACCCAGGAAAAGCCTCGAAAAACCCAAGGACAGATTGGGGTTGTCGCAAAGATTCGAACCGGACCTCCTGAATACAGGTGGATTATTGCGCTTTGGCAATTTGTTACTAATTTCATGTAAACATCGCACGCGAAAAAGTTGAAAAATCGGTGCAATTTTCCTATAACTATAAAACACATTAAAGGAAAAAATCTGCTATAATTAAGTCGGAACTGGTACATTATGCACCGTTCATTTTTTTCATTACTACTTTTCTTTTCTTCTTTTATTTATTTATTTATTTATTTTGTTTAACCTGGTTGGTCATATCGGACATTGAATGAAGTCGATGAAATAACGTCAAATGATCTCGGGGTCCATGGAGCTTAAAGTTTCTCGACATAGTTCTCAGAATAAGGGAAAAACCCGAAAAAAAAACCATTATCCGGGTAACTCACTATAAGCGAGATTTGAATTCGCAGCCTCTTGAATGTGAGGCAGACACGCTACACCCACACTACCGAGGCGGGCTTGCAACTAAATTCTTTCTTCCTTAGACAGTAAAAACTTTAGGAAGAAAGTATTTTGGTCCGTTTAAACTCTGGTAGGAAGGCAACTGGTAGAAAGCTTCTTTAGATAAAAAGGCAATTAAAGTATGACAGATTACAAAGAGGTTATTAGCAAATTGCATGAAACTATGAGTACATTGGTATAATATTATGAAGTGATAAAACGAGAACGAATTCATTGTAGCATTCGGCAGCTGTGAATGGCTGAAATTTCTAATTCTTGTACCGCAGTGGTTACCGATTCAAGAAGACATTGTAAAGAATCACTGCTAACATCTTGGTTAACATTACATAATACCAGCATTTTCGAAACGACACCAAAAGAATACATAGCTTATACTTGAATTAGCCGAAAAGTGATGTGACAACTTTGAATCTCTTTTAGGTATGTTTTATGTAACATTGAAAACTACACTATTTTGAGATTAGGCAGCGCATGAAGCACTAGCGTATGATGCCCACATACTCACACCTCAGAGGGTGTTTTAGCAATCACTTGCTGAGAAATCCAACGGGTTTCTCTTTGTTCGTTGTCATCAAATCTGCCCTAGCTTTCTGGTAAAGGAGCAAAAAGGCTACTTATAACACTGATAGTTTTGAAGTTGCTTATAAATGAGAAACTAAGTATTTTGCCCTAACCTAGGTTATCTTGCACTTATTATCCTAATCATTTTATAATTGTGCTAATAATAAACTAGAAACAACCTACTGTCAGTATCAACAATAGCTTACTGTTAAATGTGCAAATGTTTCATTTAGTATTATGAAATAAAGACATTTTATGGTGGAAGAATAAACAAACAACTAAAAGTTCTTTAGCGTGGTTTGGCAACACAAGGAACACCTTTAGTGTAGACAAACGACTGTGCAATAAGTCGTTATGTTTAGAAAACACTGCTAAAGCACGCGACTCGGTGCTTCCCAGTCTACCCGCGTTATCTCTGATAGCGACTCACTTTGGTGCTTCCTGGCTCAGGGGATTACAGGTTCGAGTTCCGCCTGGGGCATGGTGTTTATATTATTGTAAACATGTGTACGTATATCTGTAAAACGGAAAACAAACAGAAACATAGGGGAATCGGAATAAAAGGGTATATATAAATATGCAAATACCACGTTGATCGTGAGCCGTTTTATTAATTTACCTTTATTGGCATTGAAAACTATATTTTTGTATCACACAGGATCTGAGCAAAAACGTCCACATCTTGGTGTCGTTTTGAAACTTCCTGTGTATTGACGGCCTCAGGCTAAAACGGAGCGAGGAAAAAGTTTAAACAAAGGAATAGCTAGTTAGGGCCTTAATAATTGCTTTGTCGTATATAAAACTAAACTCATTTAGCTTCAAAACGCCGGCTATAAAATCAGGTGACAGCTTTTCTAAAGTTGGACATGTATACTTGTTCCTTTTTTGTTGTAATTACTTTGAATTTTTATTGTCCTGTAAAATGAATAAACGTGACTTGCTCCCTTTTATCCTGAGGCCGTCGAGTAAACGTCCGTTTTTATTAAGTTGTTTTATAGACACACAAGTTTCATTTCCTTTGCTGTTCACCATCAGTGTAACTGAAATGTTTTTGTTGTACCTACCTACCTTTGAGTACTGTAGCGGGCAATTACTGGCCGGTCTCTGATCTGCAACGACACCTTGTTGTTTGCGATCGTCTACCTGGCCAGGAGTAGCCCGTTTGTGTTGTGGTTTAATTTTGCCGTCTATTGCTGTACGCATCGTGTATACAAACTACGTCAGTGATAAACCTCAATGAGTGGCTTCACGTAACTTTAATGGATGTTTATGGTTTTCAAAGGCATCGTGTCAGGGTGGCTGCATTCTGTACGCAACGGTGTTTTTATGCTGCAATAAATCTACCAGCGTGGGTAGTACGAAACAAAATTGCACTTTAATGCTGTCTCGCTGCGTTGGATTTCGATTCTGCAGACAAGGATTTAGCGCTAGGTGTAGTCCTCCATTTGCTACATCCCAGAGAAGACTTCACAACACCTTTTAATTCTATAACATCGAGAATCCGCAAACCTTTAAGCTCCTTGTACATAACCGAACTTGTTTTATTTAATTCAAGAGTGTACAAGAAAAACTGTCAAATATTGAAAAATAGAGTTTACAATATAGGACTCGGTTTGGCACTGTCATAAATGTGGTATTGACATGTATTTTTGCTAAACTGAACCTTTTGGAACACACCGATAATTTGTCACGTGCGAATTTTTTTTTTTGTAGCTTAACGTCCTTTAACCTGGTTGGTCATATCGGACGATGAATGCAGTTGGTGAAGATGATGCTCAAAGTTACTCGACATTCGTCTTGTCAGGATAAGGGAAAACCGGGAAAGTCACCCTAAGCGGAATTCGAACTCATGACCTGTTGAATATGAAGCAGACACGCTACCACCACACTAGCCAGGTATTTTATTATTAGCGTCAACTTTAATAACAATGACTAGTATTATTTTAATGAAACATTATTATTTACATAATTACATATCAATTTCACGTATAACATCAGGTCGTCCATAACATCAGATGACGAATTCAGTGGAAATAACATAAATTGATAGGCTAACTGCGCTGCATCAAATTCTATTATTGTATGCTCTAGAAATCTGCCTAGCAATTTCTTCAAGTTCCGTGTTTTTATTTTACTTTTGTGAACCACGGAGCACATAAGGTTTTACATTCGTAAAACTAAACCTAATCAGCTGGCATACGACACCCCTTGCCCAGGTAGCCATTTCTGTTTACTTTTCTCCTTCAGCCATGCTGCAGATTTCGTGACACACTTTTAAATTCTGGCATTTCATTGGCCAAAGCCAATACATCATTGTCAAATCGTTGACCGTTTAGATCATGCTCTTATTTGCTTACAGACTTTCCAAGACTTTAAAAGTATTTGAAGCATTTGATAAGAAAACTTGTGAAGCTAAAAATTCTTAAATCGTGTTGTAAAGTAGTGAATTTACAAACATTTGATCGTGTACAAGAATCTTTATTCTCCTGCAAGACCGAACGAGATGACTTTAAAGACCCCCATTCGGGAAGCCTAGGGTTCGATTTCGCCCGGGCTGGCCACTCTAACGATGAGTTGACTTTATGGTTTCCAGAGTTGGCAGGCGAATTTTGGAGTAATTCACCTTCTGCCATGTATTACCTGTCCACTACTTCATGTCCCAACATTTAGTTTTAACTGATTAACCTCATGTGTTACTGAGTTGTGGGACAAGACGACGGCGGTGGTATGTTGCGGTAGGGCAGTGGATTTTCTCCCATGAAAAGATTTCTTCCTCACGCTTATTTATTTTGGTAACGCTAAGGCCATCTAGTTTTCTTCCGCTCAATCAAAAAAATATCCTAAACAGAATGATAGTATAGCAAAAATACTCAAATGATCATACAACAGAAGTAACACAATTATAGGAAGAACAACAATTAATTGAAAATACAAAGAACTTAAGTGAAAATAAAGAACACACAGTAGAAACATCACAAATATTACGTATAAAACAATAGTGGTTAACTAAAATGTGCAGAGAGTAAGTAAAATTAGTGAACATACAATAGAAATAAAACAAATCTCAGAAAACAACAATTATTATGATTAATAATACTAAAAATAGTATTAAATTGAAAATATGCAGAAGCGAAACTAATGAGGGAGGGGGAGTAAAGCAAAAGGAGCCATGTTCGCACGACCGGAAGAAGTTAGCTGAGCTCCTTGAAAGATTGGTACTTAATGGTATTTTCGTTTTTGAGTTATATGTCCACGCACACACACATACACGTGCGCGCACACACCTTTTTCTAAAACTTTTTTTTATTCAGAAGAATCTCAAAACATATACTTCCGGTGAGATCTCAACGTGGAATTTTTTAATGTAATACCTTCTCTGTCTACTATGTGCATAGTACATGTGTAGAACAAGTTAAAACACTTAAAATTGAGGATGCTACTAATCTACTTACAATAACGCGAGGCTGAACTCATATCAGCGAGAATGTACTAGATTTTACTCTTACCAAAGAGGAGCATGTGCTGCAACACACACTCGTATGAACACATAAAAATAATCTCCCAAATATTGGGTATGTATTGTACCTATATGCGTTCGAACCCATACGACTTATTGTACTTTTTATGCAGAATAACTAGCTCAAAGGAACCTTAGATTGCACGTAAAGATATGTTCTGATATGGAGAGCATTCAAGGCCATTTCACTATCTGCAGGTTTGTAGCCATGCTTATAGACAATGCGCGTGGGTGAGAGTAAGGGTGTAAGCCTTGACCTCTATAAAACTTTTTTTCTTGTTTGAGCAGATAGCTGGCAGAGAGAAATCACTCCGCCCGGGGCCGCTTTACTGAGCAGCGGGCTGTATACACACAGCACTGTTGATACCTTCAGCACATATTGCGTTTGAAATTCCATAGACAGTGAGATACCTCTTTGCTTTAACAAGCTAACATAGAACCTTTTGTATACCGGACTAAAAAGTCTAAAGCAGGGGTCATTCTTATAAAAATAGCCTTCGAAACAGATTTCATTAGAGGTAACTTTTCCTGTCTTTAAAACAGCAGGATCACCCTTAAAAGGATGGAGCGGTCAGAAATGCTAAAAATTATAACAAAACAATATTTGCCATTTTTGGTCCGGAACTACTGTCCGATATATACGAACAAATTAAAAACTTTTCATGTGTGAATGAACATTGTTAACATGTTTTTAGACCATTTTAACTTTCTCTACACGCACTATGTTAATAGTGTATATAGAAGGTATTTTATTCCACCCAAAAATTTGATGTCGAGATATGTCTTGAGGTCCCCTGAGTCCAAAAAAAAAAAATTAGAAAAAGGTCCGTGTGTATCTGTGGACAGCATGGCTCAAAACTGAAATATCGTCAAATATCTAACTTGGTATTTAAGTTTATTTACTCTCAGGTATGCGACACGAAGATTTTCAAGAACATTGCCCATCCCAAAATACCCTTTATATGAAAAAAAGTTTGAAAAGTTTGTTTTATTAAAAAATTACTCTAAAGATTTTGATTTCCAGGTTCTTCATTCTGTGGTTACGTGCCGTTGGCTCCCAGAAGGGCTTCTAACCCTTAGGCACCCGCTTGTAAGTCCTAGAGGGGTATCAATCCTACATATGGGGAGGGTAAGCCGACTACGTAACGCAATGTAACAATTTTCATTAAAACATCGTATATTATTTCTATTAAAAATGTATATCTTAAACCTTCTGGGAATAGCTTCGGAAGACGTGTTCATTCTGGATGAATTTTGCTTAATTTTGCATAACTAATAAACCATAAGAAATAGAACAAAAGTATACTAAACAAACAATATAGATCTCATAAAAACACACAATTTGAGTCACGTACATTTTTGTTGTAGCGTTAACCGTTTCCAAGATATTCCTTGCTAGGTTTCTATTTTAAATTACGTAACTGTTCCCAAAGGGGGGTGACCTTTCGTTTCATTTCTCTTTTGTTTTTTCTGCTGGCAATGCAAAGCGAACCGAACTTATAATGTTCCCATGGCGAGCAGCTTTAAAAATTTGGCTGTCGCTTTAGCCTTGTGTATTCCCTCATTTCCCTTCTACTTAAAAAGAAGTAACAAATAAGACCATTTTCTAATGTGTATCTCGATTAGGACGATATAGATAACAGAATAATCTTTTGTAAGGATAGTTTGTTTGCAGAGCAGTTAGAGAAAGTTATGATAATTTAACACATCAGATTTTGAATTACTTACACACTGACACTGAGTATTTAATGTCACATCTAATCGGTACGCTTTGTTTGCCGCAAGAGATAACTGCATGGAATTTGAAAAATGTTAATTTAGATTACCACAGTGCTTTTGTAAGAATCTATTCAATTTTGCTTTGGGTTTCTATATAAATATACTATATTTCTAAAATAATCTTGTAATTATTTTTAAATTAATTTGTTTTTAATTTTCTAAGACATAAACATTGCTATAGAGAATTTCAAGAACTTTTGCATACCAAAACTTCTTTAAAGAATGGAGGATCCATTACAGAATGAAAAAAATGTATAATTTTTGTTTTCTGAAATGCTGTTTTCGGGTAGCGTGTTCAAAACTTTAGGGCCCAGTTTCCTTTTTAATGCATCTTTCTTACATAGGATGTGCATATCACACGGAAAGGGTAGATGTTCCATCATATAATAGAGCATTTAACATTGATTCTATTGAAGTCCAGTTTTTAATTATTTATATATATATATATATATATATATATATATATATATAACACTTAAAACCTAATTGCTTCTGAGCCATGAATAGGTTCTTGCGTTATTAAGCACACATTATTCAACAAATAGTTTGTCCTTCAAGGATGCTTAAAATATTTACATTTTGACAAAAGATAGTTATTTTGTGGTATGCAAAGCATTCCTGCCACTTCAAAAATGAGAGTAGTCCAAAATGAGTGTTCTATTTACGAATTCTATATTTTAATAACATACATTTCTATTGGTTTACTAAATAAATGTTACCGCAATGTCCAACTACTGTAAAATTTACATTGGAATCAAACGATAGACGAGATTAACGCGGAGAGACAAATACCTGCCTTATTATTCAACAGAAATAAGATGAGCAAGCATATCAATATTCCAAACAACGGACAACATTTATTATAATGCCGGTAATAATATTGCTTTGCTATAAACGAGGCAGTTCTACAACTGCCGTTATTTTAATATTAATCCAAAGAAAATAAATCAAAGTATATCTAAAAGCTGTCCAATATCCAACATAACTTCCCTTTCTGAATTCAAAGTACTGAAAAATCTCTAAAATTTGCTATAATGAGGTGAACACAACACATGAGAGAGTTAATAAATTGATGTAGCTTCAAATAAAAATTGGTGTAGTTTCACTTATTCACCTCCCACCCTGTAACTGAGAATATTTGTATCAGCGTTTGATATAGATGTGATGATCTAGTATTTGCATTTGGGGGGGGGTTACTTTCTAAAGTTATATATTATTTCACGAAGGTTTTGGGATGGCTATTATTCCCTCTCTCGGACGGTCGGCTGCTTAAGTAGCATGTCACACGGTTTACCCTCCCCTGCCCTGCCCGGCTATAGGTGGAGTGATGTATGTAAACACAGCACAGACATAACACAGCATTCAAACACATTAGACCCTGCAATGCTATTAGTAAGGGGGAATATGAGATATACCGTGTGTTATACACACTGTTCTCTACTAAATATAACATTATTTGCACTTATTCACCTCCCATATATCAGTTGTGACTGTATACTATCTCACTGTGCTCTTCAATGTCATTCAGAATTTTCGTTTTTATTTACGTTGGTGTAAGAACAATTGCAGAGTGCTCTATATAAATTTTGTTTAGTTTATTATGAGGAGTGAGAAAATAACATAAAATGTGTTTTCCATTTTAAAAAGAATAAAACACGACTAATGGCATTTACTTTTCCCCATAATATCATCCAGCTTTCATTCAAGGCATTTCTTTCATAAACGCTTAGTTTTAGAGATTGTACAGTCTCAATGTTAATAGTCCAGTCTTTATGTACACATACATATACAAAAGTAATCAAATGAAAACTCCTGAAACGCACCAGAACACGTCAGCTGCAGTAGCACACGTGCTTTCCTTATAAAAGTTCTCTCGTTGTTAATTTGGCTGTTACAGTTTCCTTGAAATGTAGACGAATACTTTGGAACCACTGTAGGTACACGTACAGCTATGCTAATGAAAGTAAAAAATGAATAACAGGAAATTTCGCAGAAGTTAATAACGCAAGCTAGCATTCGTCTAGCACCTGAGCAAAACTTGGGGAAAAAATCTGTCAGTTTGGCAAGAGTTCACGAAAATTGGGCTTTAGGCCTGAGCCAAATCATTGTTAAATAAATTAATAAATGCAGATAAATTAAGGGTTTCGCCAGCCACCCGAGTTGCGAGTAATCTAACCTTATATATTTTAACCATCTATGAATACACAGAGCATAGCAACTGGATTTCTGCTCCCAAGGTCGCGGGTTCAATTCCGGCCCAGGCAGACGGTTTTTAAGTGTGCTTTAAAGCGACAGTCCTATGTAAGATGATTTAATGACATGTAAAACAAATCCTGCGGGATGAAATTGCGGTAAACCGGCGGCGCAGATATCCTGGCAGCTGACAGCGTCGTTAACAAACGGTTTTAATTTCTAACACAGCATGGTTCTTGAAGCGAAAATAGCTTCTTAAGGTTTCATATGGCTTTGTTATGCATGTTTAAATAAAATAAACTGAATTTTATTTGTGGGCACCTTTTAATTGCTATGAATCTTAGCGTCCCAATCTATATTGAGTGTGAAAGACCGCTTAATTTCGCTAAAGAGACCTCTTTATAAGGCTTAAGGCTCTTTTACGTGCTGTAAATTCACCACACGGGACCACTAACTTCAACTCTCGACCGAAGGAAGCCATGCTAATGATTTTTACGCTGGAAAAATCCATCGCCCTCCGTCAGTTTTGAACCCGAGGCCCCTATGCTACCCTTCTACCCCAGAGGACGACGCAATCTTTAACTCTCAGTGCACTAGTTACCTTTGATTGAATGGTCGTGGAATAGGTTGCTGTGCAATAAAAAGTAATTACATATTTAAGATATTCATTGAATCATTTACTTTGAAAAGGAGTTAATTCACTAAATCAGCAAAATTGAGTTATACTAATTGTCTTGAAATAACATGTTCAAGGAACTGTGTCTTCAACTGTATGTGTTGACTTCTCTAAAACAAGAAACAAGGGGACACGAAGAGTGTACTTATATAAACTGAGTAAAATTATAAGGGTTAACCTTCAAGGTAAATCATCCGTCTCTTATCAGGTGAAATATTTCACACTAAAGGTTCAGATTAACAATGTGAATGCCGCTGTAAATGTTTGAAAACATTTAATGAGGGAGGACCCTTGTATGCCAATTTTCACCAAACAAATGTTAGAAGTTGGGTCTTCCAGATATCTTCAGGATTGGACTCATATGTTACTAACTAAAACACACAAACCAAGTAAAGGAGTAGAGTCAACATCCCTAAGTACTCAGTAATTTATTGTGCTGAAAAGGATGGTAAAAAAGAATTTCAAATGTGCGAAAATATCTCCTTAGCATTCACGAAATCATATCTGAAAATAAAGAAATACAAATCTTCACTTACTTCATGTACGTGTTATGTGAAACATTTCTTTGTTGAATGAATATATAATAACCAAAGTTAAAAAAATTCAGATAACTTCGAGTGGAGGCCTGTGCTGGCCAAAACAGAAGCTACACAACTGCATTTTTACAAGCATTAATTTCGTTGAAGTATTTGATAAAATACGTCATTAGTTTCCAATCAGAGGTACTCTTTGCTATCAACCGATCGAGAATTTGGATAAAAAGAAAATTATGCTACCAGGATAAACTCTACAGTTTTAAACAGGACAATTAACATGTTTGCTTTGCCAGGTCATTTGTAAATGTACTTCAAACTTGCACATTTCTAACTTTTCCGTAGAGTAAAAAACATGGCTTAATTTCTATAACACATTCCTTATCCATAGAACCGTATAGAAAATAAGTTCCAAAAAGAAAGTAAGGTGTCATTTCAAATCTCCCAACTATCATATGTCTGGCTTCACTGTAAATATCTTCAGACTCACATTCTTAGCAGCAAAAGTGCTATAATTACAATGGTGGACACCCAGTGGCCATCAATGCAAAGCATATAGAAGTCAACAGGAAGCTCCTACAATATGTTCCTGGTGAACAAATAACATTCTATAAAGACGTCTTTCAGCGGAAAACTTCAAAAACGTCGGATGACCCCGAAGTAAATAAACCATGTTGATCTTGTTGAACAGAACGCATACTAGTATTATTATTGGAGATTGATTGCAGTTGAAAACATAACTTTTCGTATAATTTGAAACTCCTATGGCAAAGTTTCAGACATTTAAGTCAGCTGTGTAAAAGTATAAAGGTTAAGCTGGTTAAAGTATAAATTACTTAAAATGAGAAGTATTTATCCGTTTATGACAATGTTTTTCATAACAGTTTAAAGCCTGTATTCTTTAATGTTAACTGCAAATAGTTTTTACAAGCTCCTGAAAAAAACCTTTTTGTAGTTTAACTCTCAATAAAAATAACCGACTCAACTTATCTTAATATATTCGAAGAGAATTGTCAAACTTACATTTTTATATCTGTAAATGAAAGAGTTGTCATGTCAAATGAAAGCTAAGAGTTTCTAAAACCTTTTGGGAAATATTATAAATCTGATAAAATTAATGTGATTTAATGTCAAATATTCTAAGAAATTGTAGACCCTAGATAGCCCATGATAAACATCGACGCTTCCAGTAAGAAGCTAATAAGTTTGTTTTGCTTCATTACCCATCAGATAAAGCTGGCGGTTTTATACAGATATCAGAATCTGCAGCTTTTCTTGACGTTACATCGCTGAGTAATGAGATGCCTCTCCCCCCTTTCTCTCACCCTCCTTTTGTTTGACTGTTCAAGCGAAGTTTCAAAATAAAAATAAAGTTGTTTTTCTTGAGGTAAAGGCAGAGTTCAGAATATAAGTAACTACTTCAACATGATATTGCTTTAGTACTGGTTAAACGCACGGAAAATGCTAAGAAAGTAAATAATGGATTTCGTGAATTCCAGTTACATAAATAAAAGTTCTTCCAAGTGAAGACGTCTTCTAAAGCTAAACAGACAAAAAAGTAACATGTAACCTCATTTTATTTATTAAGTAAATGTTCTAAATATATGTTTTTAAATCAAACTCGTTAGAGTCATTTTTGAAAGAAAAAAAGAAAACAAAACAAAAAACAACACAAAACTTTGAAATACGCTACATGTACAGGGTAGTTGGTGGTGGAGAAAATTTTCTGTAGATATTGATGCTACAATTTTGCAAGATGTTGAACCTAAACACCAAGTTTAGTATTTATAGCAATTTTGGTTTTTGGCTTATGCCTTTTGGTTTATGCCACAGAAACAAAAGGACCTCTTTCTAAAAAGATGATTATTTTTTATCTCACGGGGGCCCAAAATATGTATTTCCGGTGAAATTTCATATCGAAATGTTGGGTGAAATGTCTCACCATTCTGCCTACACAGTGCATACATGTACGTAGTCGGCTTACCCTCCCCGGATATAGGACTGCTCCCCCCTAGGACTTACAAGCGGGTGCCTAGGATCAGAAGTCCATCGAGGAGCCAACGGAACGTAATCACAGAATGAAGAACCTGGAACTAGTGTTGGGCCCATAGCCAGGCATGGGCGTGAGGAAGTTGAATGGTATGGAATGAAGGCCAAATAGATGATTGTACCGGTGATGATGGAGCAATTGCTGTAATGAGTGGCGGGGGAAACCGGAGAACTCAGAGAAAACCCTCCTAGACGCCGTTTCACCCACCACAATGCGGGCGCTTGGGATCGAACCCGGACGGGAAGAGAGTAGTCTACATATGTGGTAAAGAAAGTAAAACAATTCATTTCTTGCACTCATATGGCTTTCTCACCTCAATACTGTAAACTATTCTTACTCAAGCTTATCATTCCTTCTTCTTCTTCTTGATGATACTCTTTTGCATATTTCGTTGTAGGTATAAGAAAAATACAGTAAGCCAATGTGACAGTCAAATATTTTTTCAAAGCTGATTGTTGTGTGATGGTTTTGAATTCCTGTTCTCAGTGAAAGAAAAAGAAAGAGGAAGAGACAGTAGAATAGCGATTTGCAATTGAGAAAAGTATGAAGTATTTATAAATTCAAACCAATAGAAAAGAATATCTCGGTAATCGTTATATTTTATTTGACATAATTATGTGCTTTAACGATATTTTCATTTTTTTTTTTTTTTTTTTTTTGGTAGTGTGATTTTGCACACCACTTAATTTTTTCAGTTGTATAAAAGTCAGCCAAAATAAACTTTTCGCAGGCGATTTCCAGAAAAGTCAAGTTATACAATTTGTAATTAAAACCTCTTAAAATTACGGTATTTTGGTAAAAATCGTTTGAACCATTTTTCAGAAAATAATAAACGAAACTTTTCCATGTAAAGGATCTAAATTTTCTTATCGCATCCTTTGAAGGTCTTGAACTAAAATCTTGGTATTTAATGGAGTTTCTGGCTTTAGAGTTATGCTGTTCACATACATGTACGCAAAGGTTTGCTAAACTTTTTATTTATTCAAGGGGCCTCACCACATATATTTCCGGTGAAATATCAACATCGGATTTTTGGGTAAAATACAATAAGTAAGTTCTTCCTCTACTTACTGTAGATAAGTGCGTAGTAGAGAAAGTAAACAAGAAGAGCAACAGCTAGAAGGGGAATATGATTCGGAAAATCTTTACTGATGCTCTATTCCCAATATGTGGCCATTTAGAAGATATACCAAAGAAAAGCAAAATGAACATCTTTCTAATAGTATTCTCTGGTGGATGAGCAGTGAAACAGATGCACCTGATAATCACACTTATCTACGCTGAAATTCTTTTAGTGCGCAATTTCGTTTGTTTGAAAATTAGGGACTATCAAATATAGGATAAAACTAAGTATTTTGAATGGACAGTCAGACTAATTGATCACAAAATGTCTGTACTCACCTCAGAGCTAGAAAAGATATTGCCAAAGGATTAACATTAAAAGTGCTTTAAAGTGCAAATGTGAACAGTTAGCATGCTGTAATACAATCAAATTATTTTAACCTATTATTTTCTACAACATAAAGAAAAATACTTATTTCATATAATCAACACACTAACCTAATTTAAGAAGATGTACGAGAATGGCAAGTTATTGATATGAAATCTAATTCTTGTGCTTGTATACCAATGTTTGTTTTCTTAAAATCTCCAAATCGAGCTTATGACGTTTTTTCACTACACAAACATTATTTTATATGCAAACATTAACCTAGACCTAACCTCAGATTAAATCTGTAAACCACGGGACAAAATGGATTCACTGCGGTTCTGTGCGTCCTGACGGCCTAAGCTCGCTATCCTAGCTTTAAGAGTAAAATATGCATTTTGGGCTAATCACGTTACTGGGAACATAAACAGAAGCTTAGAATACTTCAAGCACTGTAGAGGGAATTGAACTAGCGATACTCGACCACAACGTAAACAACTAAAATGGTAGATGGCCATAAAGCACTTAGTGTGTAATATAAAATTGTATGTTAAGTATAAAATGATTTTTACTTTCTCAAGCATGTAGTATTGCAATCCAACCGAAAATGCGACACCGAGATCTCAATGGAAATGCACATTTGGTGTCCCCTGAATAAAAATTCACTTTTAGAAAAAAAAAATGTGTGTATGTTTCTGATTGTGGACAACATAACTAAAAACAAAAGGTCAGTTGAATACCAAACTTAGTATTTAAGTTCAGTATCTTCCAAGGATGCGACACGAAGATTTTCAGGAAAATCCCCGCTAACCAAACTATCCTTTATTTAGATGACAATGCGTATATTTTGAATTCTCTAGTACAGCCTCTAAAGCCCCTTTCATTCTGAATGGCTTTTGAATATCTGGTAAACCGTAAGAGATAGACTAAAGCTTACTACACAAACATTTAAATATAGCTAAAACAATTTATGCCATATTTATTTATTTTTCTAGTTTAACCTGGTTGGTCATATTGGAAGATGAATGAAATCGGTGAAATGATGCTGAAATGATCTCAGAGTCAATGGAGCTTAAAGTTACTCGACATTCGTCTTCTCAGAATAAGGGAAACCCCCGAAAAACTTTACCCGGGTAGCTCACCCTAAGCGAAATTCGAACTCGCCATCTCTTGTGTGTGAGGCAAATGCGCTACCCACACACCTCAGAAGTGGACGTGTGTGTATATATATATATATTTTTTTTTTATTAATTGTTTGCAGCAATGGTAGGAAAAGTTATATAAATGGATCACATTAGAAGTTTTTTTCCGGCGTAAGAAATGTCATCCTATTTAGGTTTGAGCTGCGAAGGGAATATCTGACTCGGTCGGATTTTTAAACATGTTGTTTATATGCTTAGTCTTGTTCAGCATCAAAAATGTTATTCAGACTTGGAATAGAATACATTGCGACTAAAATGAAGAATGAATACTAAAACTTGTTTGGTCAGACACACGAGGTTCCTCCGAGACATTGTTACACCGAGAAAGTCTTCTAATTCGGAACCAATGGGCAAAAAAACAAAACAAAAAACAAGCCCTGTAGGACACGGGAAACTGCATCAGTTCTTCGTCCATAAAAAGCGGCAAGTGTCACTTTAATGCTACAGGTCTACCTGGAACAATAACAACTTTCCCAAGTTTGACAAGAAAACAATATGATGTGTTCCACTCACATCAATTTCTCTAGTTCTTCCATATATAAATTATTCCTGAAAAGGACTATTCATTTACCTACATCAAATCGATATAAACTTTAGCCGAATTGATTCTATTACTTGCTTCTTTGTAGGTAGAAGGGAAATAAGGGAATACATTAGGCTAAAGCGACAGTCAAATCTTTTAAACGCTAGTTGCTATGTGAAACAGTTGAGGTTCGGTTCGCTTTGCATGGTCTCGCTTGAGAAAAGTTAGGCAGCTTAAAAGTGAAACAAATAACAAGGAATATCTCGAAAATGGTCCACTCTACCAGAAATACGTATATGACATAAATTGTGTGTTTTAAAGAGGTCCACATTTTTTGTGTATTAAGATTTTGTCCATTTATTACGGTTTAACGATCATGCAAAAGGCTGCAAAACTCATCCAGAATAAGTAGGTCTTCCGAGGTTATAGCTAGAAAGTTCAAAATATACATTTTATTTGTCATGTAAATATCTTTAGTATATGTTAATCAAAATCGTTAGAGCCATTTTTGAGAAAATAAACATTTCTATTTTTTTTCCATGTAAAGAGTAGTGGGTAGTTAGGTGTGGGGGAGATTTTCTTGGAAATCTTCGTGTCGCAGCATCCTTGGGAGATACTGAACTTAACTTAGATTCCAAGTTTAACTTTTGAGCTCTGCTGCCCTCAGACACAAACTCACACACACACACACACACACACACACACGCGCGTATCCGCACACGGAAAATATTCCAAAAATGTTTTTTTTTTTTTTGGGAATTCATGGGGTCTTAAAACATGTATTTCAAGAGAAATATCGCCATATTTAGTGGTTGAATACAACACATCCTCTATATACTATGTGCATAGTAAGTGTACAGAGAAAAAGAAAAATTACACATTAGAATGATTCTCTACTAACATAGAATTTTCAACAATTTAATCTATATTTTATGCTGCATATGATGCATATTATCCTGTTTTGTTAATAACTGTTATATTTCGGTGGTTTTCAAATTATTATTGAGTGTCTTTTCTCGTGTTGCATGTATATTGTATACATATATTTATTTTACTTGATCTTCATATCTGTGTTACAAATATAGTATATACTAATAGTACAGTCTACTAAGAAAGGGTAGATAAGTGTATTGGTACGAGTAATTAAGAACAGTGTAATGAACAGCGTTACATCAGTAGTTTCTTTATTTACGAACTTATCATTTTACTTATGAGGAGCAGTATATTTTCAGATTGGTTATTATCTCCAAGCAGGTGGGCACACGCAAGACTTACGTGTCTATTTTCCCTGAGTTCGCGGTTCCAAAGGCGTAATGCTGAGAGGGCGACCCTCGCTCTAACGAATGTTGTATCGGAACTGAGTTTGACTGCTTTCTGCAAGGTCAATGACCTCACCTATCTAAGGCAGCAGGTCACGTATTGAGGCGTGAAAACATGGAAGTAAAACGGATAATCTACACCGACAAGCGTTGTTCATTTCGCCGCGCATGTTAATATTGCAGGACTTCCAAAACATACCTGGTTGTAAATTACGTTGTTGGTTTTTGTTACTGTTTGTAATTGTTAATTTTTAACCAAGAGGCAACCTTCCAATAAAGAAAGCTTTAAAATAAAACTAACCTAAATTTATATATATATATATATATATATATATATATATATATATATATATATAAGATGAAAGAATTATTCATTATTTATATATATAAATAATGAATAATTCTTTCATCTTTCTTTCGGCATTACTTTACTGGAAATCAACCAGGAGAATTACTTTGTGCCGGCCCTCAAAAGCATTGTATCCAAATTAAATTCGGCATATGGAAGTTTTGGCAATGTAGTGAAGGTAAAGTATACTGTATTCTTTCAAAACTTCCAAGATATGATCAATGGAAAAAATACTAGCACGGAAACGTCCTGAACTATCTATTAAAATTTCCCTAAGAGCAAATCGAATTACAGTTTTTCTCTACACCGGTGAAGTGGAGAGAAGGATATCTTAATAAACAATAACAGGCGGCTAACTATGGATAGTTTAACATATTTTCCGGGCTTAAACTGAAAAAAGGAGTCGAGAGTTTGGATAACCAAAATGTGTCTACTGTTATTAAATATCCAAATTTAAGGGAACCGGTCCTTCTTATCTTAAGAATATCAAATTCAGAGTTTTTGATTCGTCTCTTCGAAAAATCAACTATTGCTTATAGGACTCCTTTTTGCAAAAAGCATACAACAAACCATTGTTGAAATTTTAACACGGAATTTGTGGATATTAATACGTTTTCTTGAACAGAACGTTTCTCCTAAAATTCTATTTTTAAACAAGCTCCTTCCATGTTATAGCCATAAGATTTTAAGAACAAAAATTAAAGAAAACATGTTAATATTCCAGCCTATGATAACAATAACTGATAAAAGTGTTACGTATCGATCTCCAGTGATTACTCAGAAAACGTACATTCAAACTGAAGAAAATTAAACTTTGGAAGACGAAGACTAAAGAAAGTTTTATCTTTCTGATGCATTCTAGTGGCTTATGGCTAGAACGTTTGACGGATTATTATCTTAATTTTCCTGAAGATCCTAAAATATTATTTTCTAAAATGTTCTACGTTAGTTTGATATTAATAATTTATTTGATATTTGACATGTTACACGGTTCCAGTTCACTTCCATGTAGCTTATCAATATTGGACAACTTTTTAGAAGAACAATTTTTCCACGTGTTCAGTCTGCTGTAGCTGTGAATTGTCATGTGAGGATCGCTCTCAGGTCTGTTAATAACCTTTCGCTTACTACAATTTGTTATTTTTTAAACGCTTATTTCCTGTCTTATGCAAAATATGCGTAAGCGCATAAGGAATCAGATAAAGTAACATCATATTACAGTAAGTTATACATATTCTGTTTACTCAGAACTACCATATACATCTTGAACAGGATAGCTATAGCTTCCACTCCTACCGGCAAATTTAAAACCAAACTTATTTTTAGTTTATCTGTCAAGCATAATTACAACCAGAAGGTCAACGGTCTCAGAATTTGTTGCGATGTACACTTTATACTTATGTATTTTAGAGAATTTATAAGACATTTATTAATAAAATGCCGGGAAATTCTATACGAAATTTTAAACAAATAATAGAAGTCAGTTTTATTTAGTGTTGACTTCCCTTATAGAAAATATATACTAGCTCTTCAGTAGTAAAAATATCTACATTTTGATGGGTTAAATAAGTAATTCATGTGGCATTCACTACCAAATTAATGGAGCTATTACATAAAATTGTCTTAAATTTTGATGGTCTATTAACGTGATGTTTTAATATTTTTATATGGACACATTCATGCGCATATTGTGATTTTCACTAGATTAATGCATACATATAAAACAGAATATTAGAGCATAAAATTCCGACTTGTTTACATGCTCAGAACTATAGTGCCATTACCACAGAATCGATTAAGTGTCGCTGAACAGTGATTGCCTTAGCGTAATGAAGGGATGCGCATTAAGGCATTAGCGATACTCCAAAGGAACAGTTCCGTATCAGGAAATGATAAAGGGTCATGTTCGAGTATAAACGGCTAAAGAAACATACCACCTTTCTCTTGTTTCCAACCTACCTTTCTATAGTTCCTTGGAACTTCTACTGCGATTTTTGGAGCGCTCTTTCCCTTTTTGCACAGCGTACACTGAGTGCAGCTGATTATGTTGGTAGTGGCAACTGTAGCCTCTTACCAAATTCAGCTGCTCAGTTCCCAATCGTAATTTTTAGTTCCTGGCTTGGCAGATTACGGTACATTCACGCGCTCAAAATATGGCCGAACTGCCGAAGAAACTATACAATATAAGTACCTACTGGCGCAGTGCCGTGAAGGCAATGTTTCGTTTAATGTAAAAACAAGTATAATAAAAATAAGATCTCTCTTACTGTTAATGTCGCTGATGAAAACTCCCACATAAATATCTAGCCGTTCTTGACATTAATCATACACTGAATAATTCTTCACCCCTTACTCTAGAAGACAGAATTATGCCTCATTAGCCTAGCGTTTATCTTTTTACCCATAGCAGCGAAATATTTCCACAGAGGCGGTATCCAAATCACCCCATCACCTCACATTAATAATAACGTGGCTCGTTGGTTCGTTCTGGCGTATCACATGCAGAACCGTACTGGCTGGGTGGAGTCAAAGTTTAATTATGGAGGGAAAAATTCTATTGGAATCTAGGGGATTGTAGCGCATTTTGTGCAGGTTAGTGCCCTATTACGTAGAGGGGGTATTGTATTCCCTCCAAAAATGGTTACTGAAGTTTCATCGGAAATGTATGTTTCAAGATCCTCGAATAAAATTATTTTTAGTAAAAGAATCTGGTGTTTGCGAACAGCATAATTTAGGAACGAAAACTGAGCTAAATACCAAAGTTAGTACTGGGATTTAATAGCTTAAACAGCTACAACATAACATTTTTCAAGAGTATCCACAACCAAACTGCCCTTTACATGGAAGATTTTTTGAAGTTTTTCAAATCCCACTCTTTTCAAGTTGTGCACACGATTTTATAAAAAAACGTTAACAAAAGTTGATATAACAAGTCTTTCAAAATCAAAATAACAAAATATTATAAGATTTACGTTTAAGGCCCTTATTGGGCACAAAGAATTGATTAGCATACATAGCTTGTCTTAAAGAGGAAGTTCATGTTTAAGGCATGCCATTTGAAAACCTGTACTTCTAGCACTTAAAACCTATTAATAAGGCTGCTTTTTATTATGGTTGTAAATTGTGTGGTTTATTGTAAAATGTTCAGGCGCAACAAGTCGCCTCTGCAGTAAATTCAACAAACAGCCTCATAGCCAAAACCAACATTTCTTGTGACAAAACGTTTAAAACTAGGTAACAGTTTCAATATTTCGTTTTACAACAGATGGAGATCTATTTTAATGTTTCATAAATAACTTTTTTTTGTTAACATTTAAATAAGTTGCTGTGTTTCCTTTTTCTTAAACGCAAAAAGTTGAAATTCGCTCCTTTGTAGGGGCTTCAATCAGTATTGTAGCTTATAACTTGCAAACAAAACTTCCACATAATACTCGATTTCTACAATAGAGTTAAAAGCTGCTGAGCATCAAACATGATTTTTTCCCCATAGTGTTTAATGCCCGCTTTTACTACAGACGGCACCGCAGGCGATGACGCTGATGATACATGGAATGAAAATGAAGAGCACCGGTGGAATGCGATGGCGGGGGAAACCGGAGAACCAGGAGAAAACCGCCTCCGCGCCAATTTGTCCACCACAAATCCCATATGCGGTTGCTTGGGATCGAACCCGGACCACCTTGATGAGAGACGAGCGGTCTAACCATTTGATCACCATGAAATCGACGAAGTAGCATCACGACTATTGATTTTGTGTTAGTAAGTGCCAAAAAAGATGTTTCGAAACACACACACACATATTTCTTTTTGATTGCTTTGATCTTTTTTTTTAATATCTTTATATGAAGCATGCAAATAAATTATATCAACTCATTTTTTAAAGTAATTTGCAAAGACCTATTCTGAGTGTTATGTGGGTGAACTTGGAAAACATGAATAATTAAATAGATTCAAATGGTTTAACTCCAATTCTAGTAACTAATATTTTATTCTCTAAACATTTATGGACTTCGATAACTATTTTATACACTGCTATTCCAGAAAGAACAAGGAATATACGAAGCAGATAATGTTATTGTGATGCCATATTGTCTACCAACCCTCCCTTATTTGCGATCTCACTTATGTCTGTTGTGTTTGAGAAACAGAGTGACAAAGGTGAAAAGCTGTAGCTATAAGCGAATTAAAACACGAAATATATTACTGAATTAGTGTTATTAGTATTTATTTCCCACATTTTGATGATAAAACACTACGTATGTAGTGCCAGTGGTTCCAAGGATCGGGAGTTTATTCTGTGCAGATAATATATCATGATTATAATACTGTGCATTAATACTAGCTTGACCGTTATGGTACGTAAGTTTAACTCCTTGGCCACAAACAGTAGGACTAGGATTAGGATTAGTCATGTACGGGGTCCAGGACTCTTATAGCCTTTACCACTTGCTTGACCCCAGGGCCGGGAGGGAAGAGACCCGACAAGCTCCCAGATCCGGGTAACGACGGACACAAGCATGGATGGAATCCCGACGCCGGCTCTAGGCATTGCTCACGAGCCCCTGACCCTCCCGACCCGCCCCCAAAGGGAGCCGTGAAACCAGAAGAAGGGTTCTCGACGAAGACTCCAGAATAACCTTACACAATGCGCAATTCACCATCCAGCCGCAAACCTCCGAACACCGTCCTACAACCTGTGATGATTAGAAAATCATGGAACAGTGAATGGTAGGCCGGAAAATTCGGGGATATAATGAACCTACCTAGATTCGCCTAACGATCCTCTGGAAAGAAAACATGGGTCAGGTAGGCCGGCCGCGAGGATGGAGCCCACGACCTCCCAAATGCGAAAGTCTGATCCATCCAGCTCATCCACAAACGATTCGAATAATGAAATTTTATAGCATCATTTTTGAAAAATGTATCTAAGCGGCTACATAAGTACTTTTGGAACGAAATTTCCAGTTGACAACTGGAACTTATGCTTATGCATTCTACAACAAATATGCTGGGTCTTCAGATTTATTTGTCCTTCAGCGTCAGTGGGTTGTCATTATGTTCATGTTCATTATGAGCTCCTTGTCTCAAGGGGGAGGTGGGGAATTGAACCTTGGACGGCATGCATTGCCAACTTCGTAAACTGTTGATGTACTGTGCGGTGCAGAACTGTTTTTGTCAGGACATTTGGTACATTTTTAGTTTTTTTTTTCTTAACTTATTCTGTGAGGTCAGGTTTCATTTATTGCTGTAAAAAGTATAAATAAGCGTTTATTGTAATGGAGAAGCTGTTAAAGCCGATAAAACCCTCTACATTACCATAACCACCCAATTATTTGAGTTACCTATCAGCATAAATGCTGCGATTGCGGGTTTACGAGACTTAAGTAATATTAAAATGTAAATATTGGAAGGGTAAGATACAAGTCCTATTTCACAAAGGTGACCTCGAAACTTTTGGCATACACCTCTTCTACTCATCATTGCTGGTGATCTTCAAGAGGCAATGCGTGATAAACTTGCTGCCCAGTACTGACCTCACTCGTGGACAAATGGCTGGCGGCAAAGTCCGAATAAATCTGAAGACCGTATATTATTAACAGGCAATGTTTTCACTCAGCATTATAATCTGCGCGTTGCGAGTATTTGGAACGGCACACCTAGAATATTCACTGTGCTTGTTGAAGACATTTCTGCACGCTGCCTTAAAAGAGTTCTAAATAGCTGTTCTAGGCTAGACGTATATGGAGTTCTTGGATAAAGTCATAAAACCCGTTACATTTTTTTATTGCTATAACGAGTCAGAATAGCTCCTATGAGATTTATTTCCAGTTTGTAGAGAAGCCTTAAGTGCTCTCTATTAACGGGCAGCCACAAATTGAGTACCATGGAGTCACTAACGGGTTGTTGTGTGTACTATCGGAACTGAAACTGATGGTTTACAAACCATATTTCTTTTCCTACACTGCTGCTGCTGTTGTAACGTAATAAATCTCCCCGAGTACCAACCCTAGTAGGATTGTTAAAATGAAACGAGTTTAATGAACGCTGTTAATTACATAGGAAAATGTAGCAATGTCCTTTGGTGGATACCGCTAATCATTATCCCGGCATGAGCTTCTGCGTTTGCGCAGCGGATTCGTACACAAAGGCCACCATGAAAAAGCCAGCTTAGGCAGTATCCAATAGATAGCCTTGTTACTAGTGTAGATGCAATCTGCTATTGCAAAGCAGTCTATGGTACTGCAATTTGCTCCATGAACTTTGCTGATTCTGTTTCTACAAAATCTCCATAACTGCGCTGGGGAAAGTCCTGGTCGTTTGTTTTACATTGTGATTTGGCTACAATTCTTTCTCACAAAAGCTAGTGGGAACAAGATCATCTTCCGAATTACAGTCATTAGATGAAGCAAGCAGGCCAATAATGCTTCACGATACACAACCATGCTTTCCAAAGACAAGGTTTCTAAAATTCAGGTCATGTTTTGCATCTGCAGTTGCTGCTACCTCAGGCAATAATGATAACCAGGATGGTGTTATTATTCTATGGAAACTTTGATAGATTAACTTTAATTTTGTTGTTAGAGATTCATCAATTTCAGAGAATGTTACATTTTTTCTTATTATACACCGATATGAATAGAAACTATTAGGAAAGGGTATAAGCACATTTTATTTTGTTATTGCCGACCATTTCCCTTCAAAATTGATACAGTACAGAGCTGTCAAGTGTATTTAGTAGTTTTTTATTCCTTCTCCAATAATTGGGTTGTTCTCCATGTGCGCTAATAATTTTTAAATTATAGCAATTTCTGAAGCTAATAAATGACTCTAGCTTTCCATTTGCTGTTATACTGCCTATTTCTGTGGATTTATATCACAAAGAGAAGTCTTTTTTAAGCACTGTAGCGTAAAGAAGCTTGTGTTACGTATTCTTACGCAGAATGGTTCTCTTTGAGGCATATCAAAGACAATACCCATATTTTGAGAATGGAAATAATGTAATATCAAAATTACCTACAGACTTTTCAAATAGTGTAACCCGGATTTTAAAGCATTGATATCTCTGAAATTCTTCCACGTTTTTGTTTTGTAATATTATAACAACAATAATAACAATAAAACAATAAGAACAATGATAATAATAACAAGAACAACAACCGCTACAACAATAATAATAATCATCATAATCATAGTAATAGTCACTAGGCTTTCTCTTTCATACCACCAGAAATACAACACAAAAGAAAATAGAGTGAAATCTGTTGTGTTCCACACATGTATTCTTACAAACTACATTCCAAAATAATCACTTTAAAATTAGTGCAAATTCTGACGGATTAAAATTTCTAAAGATTTTCCTAGCAGCCCTGCTCAAGTACCAACAATAAAATGTAATGTTCCAATGTTTTTATATTATAATCCCTTTCTCTACCCTCTATCGTTTATTTTGGGATGTGAAGACATTCTTACGAAATTTTACTGTTCTGTCTACCTAATTTTAATTGAGATAAACCTTTGCAGAAATACCTGTATTACACATTTTCTTATAGATATATTTCAAAAGTTTAAGAAGTGGACGCTATATACTGGCTTTATAGAACCACATTCTTTCCATGCAATCACGAGAACATCTGAATATGGAACTTTAACAGAATGAAAGGTATTTAAAAATTCGAACCACTAATAACGGTTATATTCGAAATGATTTAAGGCATGAAAGCTTATTTAGGTATTTAATGAGTCGAACCACCAATAATGGCTATATTCGAAATGCTTTAAGGCACAAAAGCTTATTTAGCCCACTTAGGTAGTGTGGTGGTAGCGTGTTTGCCTCATATTCAACAGGTCGTGAGTTCGAATCTCGCTTAGGGTGAGTTACCCGGATAAGTTTTTTTAACGGGGTTTTCCCTTATCCTGAGAAGACGAATGTCAAGTAACTTTAACCTCCATGGACCCCGAGATCGCTTAAGCATCATTTCACCAATTTCATTCATCGTCCGATATGTTAAAGGACACTAATCCACAAAAACTTATTTAGAATACATTGTCTATTTAAGCACATTTAATTTGTTGTGTAGTACGTTTGGGTTTCTCGCTTTAACATTTACCTGTTGTACAAGGATATACTATATTCGTTCCGAATGGAAGCTTTATAGACTGTTCCCGGAAAATTCAAGATATAAATTTTATTTACCACATAATATGCGATATTTTAATCAATATAGTCACAGGCATTTTAAAAAAAAAATCCAACATTTTAAAAAAATCTTCCATGTAAATAGTAGTTTAGAGTGGGGAGATTTTCTTAAAAATCTTCGCGTAACATCTTTGGAAGGTACTGAACTTAAAGAACAAGAAATTTATATAACTTTTATTTAAGTTATAACGGCATTTCGTTTTTATATGTGCTGTTCACAGACATATACTCTTAACTTTTCCAAAAATGCTTTCTTTTTACTTCAGGGGTCTCAAAACTGCATTTTCAGTGAAATCTCGGTATCGAATCTTTTGGGTGGAAATCAATATTTACTCTACACACTATAGAGGTAAGCAGTAGGGAAAATAATATTATATAGCAGTAATGCAACAATGATCATTCCCTATTAAAATTCTCTGCAATTTGTTCTAATTCAAATAAGTCAACAAATCATTTATAATAAGTCTCATATGAACTCTAGGTCTACCACAAATAACTGCAGAGATCAAACCATACCAAAACTCCTGTCAATTCGGTTAGTTAAGGTTATGATATGGAGGTCATGTTAAATGTTGCAGAGCCGCGAGCAACAATTTATATTTGGTAAGTCTTACTAAGAAGTAGCAGTAGCAGTACCAGTAGTAATTGTTTTATTTACCATAAGATATACAGAGAGTACACATGGTTTTATTAAAAAAAAAAAAAGAGATGAGAAAGAAACAAAATTGTTGACCAAAAGCATTCATGTACACAAAAGGGTTTTAGCCAAAGAATAAATAACAGAGGGTATAATTCTAAAATTATTAATTCCTTAGCATTGTAATGTGTACAAAATAGGTATAATCAAACAAGAAGACAACAAATACCCCGACTAATAAAAGTGGTTTAAAATCTTAATTTTATAAATTCATTATCATAGAATCTGTATTCTGACAGCAATTTGTGTATCTTGGACTTGAAACTCTTTTCTCGTAAGATTTTGAATGATCTATGATTATCCTTAGTTTCAGGGGGATTGAAACTGTGCAGAAGTTTAATCTTCTTCATAATTCCGAAAACAATGCTAATCTGGAGTTCGTCAAAACATCCGGCTCATTATTTACGGGCTTTCGTACATATGCGCAAACATTGCCTAAGAGATTATCAAAGCTCACTTTCATACAGAAAGTTTTAACTCCGGAAACAGCTACAAGTTTCCTAAATGCACTGGCAGCCGAAGTCTGAGACGAGGTTTTAAAACAACTTATGCCATACTAAGATAAGTGCAGGAAAAAATTAATAGCTGGTAGGAAATTAGTACAAGGTTTGAAGAATTAGAAAAAGCATTCGGAGTTGCATTCACACGAATTTCTCTACCTATTCCGCATACAACTTACAAAAGATTATTCTTCTGTCTACATCATGCTAAATGAGAAAAACTTTAACAGAAACGGTCTCACAACTTAGTTCCTTATAAGCAGAAGGGACATAAGGGAATGCATCTGGCTAAATCTTTTAATAGCTGGTCGATTTATGAACAGTTGAAGTTCGATTTGCTTTGAATTTCCAGAAAAACAAAAGAGAAATGAAACGAAAAGTGACCCATTAGAGAAAATGCGTAATATAAAATTGAAAACAAAAAGCAAGGGATATCTCAGAAGCGGTCAACTCTGCAATAAATATGAAGGTATATTACATAAATTATGACTTTTAAAGAAATCGACATTTTTTGATTACTAAGTTTTTGCCTATCTCTTACGTTTACCAGTTATGCAAAATTCATCCAGAATGAACAGGTCTTCCGAAGTTATTTATCCCCAGAAAATTCAAAATATACATTTTATTTGTAATGTAAATAGCTTTAATATGCGGTATTTTAATCAAAATCTTTATAGTCATTTTTGAAAAAACAAAATTTTCAAAACTTTTTCACTGTAAAGGGTAGTTTGGGTTGGGGAGATTTTCTTGAAAATCTTCGTGTAGCATCCTTGGAAGATACCAAAATTAAATACCAAGTTTAGTATTTAACGGTCTTTTAGTTTTGACCTATGCTGTCCACAGACACACCCACACAAAAACACACACGTACCTTTTTCTAAAAATCTTATGTGTTACACTCACATGACTTTCTCTAACTGCTCTGCAAACATACTTCTTACAAAGGATTATTCTTCCTTCCATACAATGCTAATCGAGATAAGCATTTGTAGAATGTACTTTGAGTTCCTTGTAAGTAGGAGGGAACTAAGGGAATGCGCTATGCTAAAGCGATAGTCAAATGCTTTAAAAACTATCTTTATACGGTTTTCATTGAAATTAGCTTCTTTGCTTGGCCAGGAGTAGAAGAAAAAAGAAAAACGGGCACCTCCTATCTGAGAAAAGTATAAATATTTTAAAATTGAAAGCAATAACAAGGAATATGTTGAAAACGGCCAACTATGCAACAAAACGTCATATGACATAAATTGTGCGTTTTACCGAGATATACATTTTGTGTAGTAAGGTTTCGTCTATCTCTTACAGTTTAACAGTCGTGCAAAATTCTGCAAAAATGAACTATGTTCTTCAGAGGCTATTCCCAGAAAATTCAAAATATACACTGTGCTGTGAATGGATTTAAAATCAAAATCGTTAGAGCCATTTTTGAGAAAAACATAATTTTCGAAAAATGTTCCATGTAAAGGGTAGTTTGGGGCGAGATTTTCTTGAAGTCTTCGTGTCGCATCCTTGGAAGATGAAAAACTTAAATACCAGGATTAGTATTTAACAGTATTTTAGTTTTTGAGCTATGCTGTCCAAAGGCACAGACACACACACATACATACCGACCTTTTTCTAACTTCTTTTATTCAGGGGATCTCAAAGCATATATTTCCGTTGACATCTCGGCAACAGATTTTTGGGTACAATACAGTACCCTCTCTATACACTATGTACATAGTACGTGTAGAGAAAGTAAAATGCTTTTTTGGATTCAGTAGGTTTCAAAACATACTTCCGGTGAAATCTCAGCATCGAATTTTTGGATGCAATACCTTCTCTATACACTACATACATATGACGTGCAGAGAAGATAAAAAAGAAGCACTTAAGCAAAATGACCATGCATGTGTGTATGTGTGTGTGTGAACAGCATAACTGAAACATGAAATCTCGGTTATATACCAAATTTGATTTTTAAGTTCAGCACCTTCCAAGGATGCGACACTTCAATTTTCAAGACAGTCCAACCATCCCAAACTATGCTTCTATTGAAAAACGTTTCGAAAACAGTTACTTTCACATAAAAGACTCAAACAATATCCAGAAAATTTAATCTCTGTTAAAATGAAGTAGAAAAAAGTCTGATGTGTTTCATTCACATGACTTGCACTACATCTCTGTAACAAATTACATGCTTAAGCTTATTTTTCCATTTCATGCTAATCAACATAAACATTAGTAGAAACGGTCTTATTACTTAGTTCCTTATAAGTAGAAGGGAAATAAGGAAATGCACTAGGCTAAATCGACATTCAAATGTTTTAAAATGTGGTTGCTATGGGATTAAAAACCGTTTCTTTATGTAGCCAGGTGTTGACAAATTCCCGTAAGAGAAAAGTTTTAAGTCTTTTAAAACTGAAGCCAATAACAAGCAATATCTCGAAAAGGCCAACTCCACATAAATTGTGTGTTTCAATGAGATCTACATGTTGTGTAGTAAAGTTTGGTCTATCTTTTATGGTTATACAAAATTCAGCAAAATTCATCCAGAATGAGCAGGTCTTCAACAGCTATTCCTAGAAAATTCAAGATATACATTTTATTTGTGGTGTAAATATGCGATATTTTAATCAAAATCGTCAAAGCCACTATTGAGAAAATCAAAATTTTCGAAAAATATTCAATATAAAGGAAAATCTTCGTGAAGCATCCTTGGAAGATACTAAATACAAAGTTTGGTATTTAACCGACTTTTCGTTTGTGAACTATGCTGTCCACAGACAGATATTGACTTTTTTTTATAAAAATTCTTTTTTCAGACTTAGGGAACCTCAATATATGAATTTTTGAATGGAACACAATACTTTCTCTATACACTATGTACATAGTACGTGTAGAGAATGTAGTAAATCACCGAAATATATTTAGCAGTTCGTGCAGAATTGAAATACGAACCTTATTTTAAAATACCTCACCTAAGTATAATAAAATTGAAAAAAAGAAAACTTGCCTCGGGCTTCACCTCAGAGGAAATTTGGTCACATTATTAGATAAATGAAACATCAAAAACAGGCGACATTTGCCATACCAAAGCTATGCCATACCGATTGCGGAACTCAAAACGAAAATAACTATTGCTTCTTAAACAACCGTATGTCTGACAAACCTAGAAATGTCTAAAATATTTATGTTGCATGGTACATTTGAGGTAATTGACCTTGTGCCCAAAACTTTGATGATAATAACGGAGATCACTCTTAATATAATTTAAACATAAACATTGAGGTGCAAAGGGTATAGAACACACATCTTACTTCAGGATTTGCCAAAAGATAAAGCACTTCAGGTAAGATGTTCGACTAATGCCTGCAATTCTCATTATGGATATGTGAATGGCATGCTCTTTTCCGAAATGTAAATGAAGTTCACGCCCAGTATACTTTACCTCAGGCATGCACAACATACGACCTGCGGGCCACTCACGACCCGTAATGCTATTTATTTTTGCTTGTCTTGCTGATTGAAATTATTTAATAGGTGGAACTATTAAATTAGTGAAATTTAACATAGGGCGAGTTCTCTACAAGAGTTTTATTCTGTTCTGGATCAGGATAAATTTAAAAGTTTGTTGGATGCCACTTACGAGGTATTTGGTATGTTTGGGAACAACTATACTTATGAACATGCATTTTCTGCTACGAACTTGAGCAGAGATTTAACTGATGTCAATTTAGAATCCCATTTAAGAACGCCCACTTCAAATATGACACCAAATTTTGATAAAATAGTCAAAACATTCTGCCTCTGTAGTGTGGGGGTAGCATGTCTGCCTCACATTCAAGAGGTCCCGATTTCGAATCTCGGCTAGGATGAATTATCCGAATAAGGATTTTTTTTCTTTCATTTTCCCTTATCCTGAGAAGACGTTTGTCCAGTAACTATAAGTTCCATAAACCCATGAACTCATTTGATCACCATTTCAACAATTTCTTTCACCGTCCGATACGGTCTATAGAATAAAGAGTGTTAAACTACAAAAAAGTCCAAATAAAATAATGTAATATGTGACATTCAACTCTTATGAATAAGTGTAGGATTCTCAGTCAAGTTTTATGTTTATGCCTAAATAATCTCAACACAATTTTGAATACTTAATGTTTAAATGTTTTATTGTGAAATATTGAAACCTGTGTGTATTGTAAACATTTATGAATATAAAAATGTTAATGTGAATATTGATTTATATTTAATAAAGCGTAGTAATACGATTAGAAAAATTATTAAGTTTAGCTGTAGTAGACTAATATAAGATTCAAGGTCCGAAGTGATGGGGCACCTAGTTGGGTCTTAACAGTCAAGTTTGGCCCTCAGAGGTAGTAGTAAAGTTGTGCAGGTCTTATTTATCTTATTCCAGAGCTTCAAAGGCAAAGTTGCATCCTTAAACATGAAAAAAAAAAAAAAAAAAAAAAACTACGGTTTTTAAACATTTTATTTTAATGTACTGGAAAGGCGCACAGCATCGCTAGTAGGGCACAATTGGTACCGCTTTGCTCCTTTCGTGGACCCTAGGAGAGAGAAATGAGACGAAAGGCCGGAAGGACGACGAAATCTGGATGACAATGAGCACTAGCATGGCCGGTGTCCCTAAATTTCCAGTTCGAACACATCCGACGCCGCCCAGGCACAGTCGCGCGCCCCGAGAGCACCCGGAGGCGGATCCTAACTGAGTGGTCATGTTTTCATGGGTGAAGTTTTGCACTTTCATTTCATTCTGACTGGGGCATTATGTTGACTATTCCAACTTCTGACCAATAAGACGTGTTTCAACCAATCAGGGCTGCATTTACCATGCTTCTATCACTTCCGTTCATTTTTTCTGCTTTTATTACCCCCGTAACATTGTCTCTTTTCTCTAACATCTGTTTATCTGTTTGAGATCGTCATTTGTTTTCCACGCAGATATTAAAAGTTAGCATCAGCAAAACAATACGGCACTAACAATGGAAAGATAACCAAAACCAGTACACGGTAGCAGTTTTATGAATTAGTTTAGTAAGCTTTTGTGTTTATTGTTGTAATATATATTTACCTTTTATCTTGAAATGGTCAATTAAATCCCACACGAGTTTGATGTTTCATAGATAAATGTACGAGTGGAAGATTTATCGATAAAATGCTTTACTGAGATTACTGTTGATAATAAAATTCACAAAGTGAACTAGTTACAAAAACATTGCTGGCTTCACATTTTGGACCATTTTATTTCATTTCTAGCCAAACTGTGCTGCTATAGTATATTGTGATACAAGTGTGGGAAGTCTACTATTGCAGAATCGAGGAAAGCTTTGAAAAGACGAAACAAAGTTAAAATATTTTACTGTTGTTTAAGCCTATCCTATTCCTCTATTTCCATTGTACCTTCATGAAAATATGTAATAAACATATTTCTTTAAATGCTTACTTCGATAAATTACACAGAAGGGTAAGCTTTTGTAAGAATATTTTGTTGAGTATTAGGTAGAGAAGGTAATGCAAATGTAACATGAGATTTGTTTATTTATAGATACATTGTTAAAATTTAATCAGATAGTTTCATAATCTGTATTTGGTGTATATTACTGATGATAAAACTAATTTTACACGAGATTTTAAATGAGCCTGAGTAAAAGGCCATTGAGCCCTTTAGAATTTCAGAGCTGCTTTTCTCGCACTCAGTTTCTTCTATATTTTAGGCATTTAATTTGTCCAACATGATGTAATTTTTATTGAATTTCATTCAAATTTTGTAGTGATATCTCCAAAACTGTAAGTATAAACATTTTAAGAATTTTTATTCGTTATCATTCGGGGAATGTAATTAGAACATCTAATTAACGCGCTAAAATTACCGAAGAATATTGGTTTCATAATTTGTTCTTAAAAATAAATAAAATGTTAGCACAAATGAATACTTATACTAGAAATATGATCATTTTTTCACTGTATGGAACACTTTTGTTTACAACTAAAGTGCTTTAGTAAACAACAAATTGAAAACCATTGGAGAACCGAGCAAATGATTTGGTTTATTTTCAGTATACATTTCAGGAACATATGTTTGTGAACGTAGAAATTATAAATTTCACCCATGTCTACCCTTAAACCGTAGCAGCGATGTGTTTCGGTGTACCCGTACACTATGCGTTTCAATAAGAAAGAAAGAAAAAGAAAGAAAAAAAAGCTTTATTCTACTGTTTTAGTTCACGCAAAACATGGATTCTAGATGAGATTACATTAACATATTTCACTTCTCACTTCTTAATGAAAACACATAAAATTGCAAACTGCGGGAATTAAACTTTAATTTGCTATAAATGCTATTCTGAACCTCGGTAGGATAGGACTTATAGACAAGAGTAAGAAATTACCTGGTTCTTATACGTCCTCAGAATGAAATAGGACAGAAAGAGGGTAAAGGTAAAATGAGGAAAGAAGAGCTGAGAAAAGTTGAGGAAGAGTTATAAGGAGAAAGGCAGGTGGGAGTTTCAGGTGATATATATATGATATGTATACGTATATATATATATATATATATATATATATATATATATATATATATAATCGTATTAAAATAATATAAATTCTAAGATTTAAGAAAACATATGTCTTTTTTTACACCTGGCGCACTTCAACAATTAATTAACTGAAGCAATACGTGGTTAGGAGCATGCTTATTAATAGGCAAGCTCAAATTAAACCTTATTTTCCCCACAAACTTTTTCCAGCACTTTTGCATACCCAAAATGCTCTACATATGCAATATTTTACTAATTTTTTTCAAAATAATTTGATATAGCACCTACTATATATAAATCAAAGAAGGTAGTCGTCTTACTTTTTCGAAATAAGGTGCCAATTTTCAGAAATAAATTATTAAATTTTGAAAAATCAAAGATCTCTGGAGATTACGATGTGTAACAATTTTTCTGCAATAATTAGAGTTGATATAGAAATTTGATATGATGAATCTATTTGAAACTAATTTACTGTAAAACTTAATGGGAACATTTTTAAAAATGCAGCACTTAGCTCATGTTTATTGGAGCAAGGAATTTAGACAGCAACACATTAGTATTTAAATAATAATACAAGCTAGATTTTTTATGCATTTTGATGCTTTGTATATAATAACTGGTGTAAATTAAATATATATCCTACATATTGTGCATTTTCTAAGTTTTATAGATGCCTCATCTGAAGTTTTTACTTTCATAACATACACTACAAAAATAGTTTACTTCACTTCGTTTGCGATAAATTTTCAGGCTACAAAGTGAATTACATTTGAATATGTTAGAAAGTTTACAAGTTACAGAATATTTGTCATGATTATATTAATATATTGGTTTTAGCGAAACGCAAAGTGAGATGGTTACCAGCACAAAGATACATCAAAATTGCGTGTAACGCAGAAAATATATTGGTATTTATTACCTGTCAAAACGGACATTAAAATAAGGATTTAACTGAATATGAGCCAACCTATATAAATAATGGAGGCCCATATAGGAAAAGGCGAGCAAATGTGGTATAGCTTAGGTGACCGAGGGGGGCACTTCCCGCACTTTGGCGGCGAGTCATTTGTTTAATTTGTCGCAAACAAGTGCTGAATCGTTTCAGGTTCATTTAATGCCAATGGCTATTCATATTTTGAAAATGAAATCACTACACAGGTGATATTTGTTTAATTTGAAGTCCCTTTTAAAATATTATCACTGTATAGTTGGTTTTGTGTTGTTTTATATTTGTGCAACTTTTCCAGAATCAATATTGTGCGAATTTCCACTAACAAAGTACTGTTTCATTCCCTTAGTAATAGATATTGCATGTATATGGTATCATTTCGTTGTATATGACTAAAGACTATAATTGATTTTGTCTATAATTTGGAATATTGAATCATTTGTAACACAGTTTGCGACGTATTGCTTCTCTACTATCCTATCCGTAATGGTAACACTACTATAGATTACAGGACGCCATTGAGTGAAGCAGTGATTGACTCACAGACGTATACCTCGCCAACATAGACTGGTGACCTTCAGCACCATGGGCACAGTACAGACACGGCGTGCTTGCGAGTTCTCCCTGACCTAAGTGTTAAAGGCAGCATGCGAATGGAGCAAAAATATCGCTACGGGGCATTGTAATTGGAGGGAGTGTAAAGGCAGCGCAAGCAAGGAAGCCTTTGGAGCTACTGCCTCAAACTTGAAACAGGTATTTTCCCAACATTTGAATAAAATATTTATAATTGAGTTTCATTTAAATAGTATGGTTTTTGTTATTAAATTTTCTCTTTCATATAGCAAGTGTGCACATATAACAATGTAGATTTATTTTAAATAATCGGGACGCGACTTGAGTGTAAAGACGCCGTAACTAATCAGTGAACGTTTTTAGGTAGGTCATCATCGGGGAGCCAGAAAGGAAAGAAAGTTTTCACAATTAATGCAGGGTTGAAATGCAAACTTCTATATAGCGAACGCACCCTTACATTAAAATTAAACCCGAAAACAGTGAAAATTTACATAAAGAATATTTATCCATTTACGCGGCACCAACAGATATATGTCTTGTGTCATGAAGGAATAATGATGTAAGTTGAGTGTAAATTTGTTTTGCAGCTTATCGGGTTGGATCAGGCAATTTCGTCTCTGGTCCGCTTCAGGAGGTCAAGGGTTTGATCCCCGTCAATCGACCACTTTGGCTTGTTTTTTTGTTTTTTGTAGTTTTGCATTGTCGCCAGGCGAATGGTGGGGTGTTGCTTTCTAAGAGTGGCTCCGGTCCCTCATTCACCATAATTTCATTCCCTACCACCTTTCGGTGTGTGCGTGTGTGTGTGAGTGAGTGAGTCATGCCGGAGGGGATTCCACACTGCAATCATTGGCTTAATGTATGTCAGACCCCAGGAGGAGAGTATGAGATGAGAGTAATGTCAAAGGTCGGCCGAAACTGGACGGCGAGAGGATAACCACCGGAGGGTCCCTAACATATTCCAAGCAGTTCATCTTGACGCGAGGAGCGCTAGGAACTCGCGCTCTAGGTCTGACCGAACTCCCTGAGTCTATCTTCCAACGCCATCCCGTCGCCGAGAGCTGTAATTCCAGAGCGCATTCACCGCAGTTCTCTTCGACACGTACTACTTGGAGAGAGGCCGGTTGAATGAAATGGAGATAAAATGAAGGGACAGGAAGTTCCGAGAAGTGAAGAAACCTTCCCAGTATTTGCCTAGTTACCCGGGAAATCCCTCCCAAAATACCATGGGTCAGAGAGGTCGGGAATCGATCCCACGACCTCCCATATGCCACTCTCGGATGAAAAACCTGAGCCACTTGGCTCGGTACCTTTCGGGGTATGGGCTTGACTGGATAGTTTGATAGTGTGTGGTGCGCGATGATGTGTGCCAGGTATCTATTTCCTCCTCCTTTGGTACGGGATAAGGACAGTTAAAAACCTGTTTGGCAAGAGGAGCGTTAGAGGGTACCTGCAGGATGGTCCCATCTGTGAAATTTAGGGACCCCCGTAATATTCGCACCTGCCGGCACTTCGCCCATGTAACAGCCCCTCGGATCTTTTATCTCATCCCATCCTCCCGGAATAAAAATAATAATTTGTTTGTTAACGAGCCTGGGTCATATTAGCGTAGCTGGTGTGTCAGAATTTCTTCCCGCAGGAGATCTTTTACTTGACAGAAGATATAGTGACATGGGGCTATCGCCTTTAAGCACATTTAAAACCTATCGGTGTGGCTCGTATTTGAACCCTTCTTCCGGAGGGTGCATACGGCACAATAGGCCTATGATCGGACTGCATTTCTTCTCGCAGGGGCAGAGGAGCCTCTTGCGTGGGGGAAAATGTTTATAAGTACATTCTTTTAAGGCTGGTTCACCACAAACGGTAATGGTAACCAGGATGAGAACGGAAAATACATGGATGGAAGCGCTCATAACTGACGGGAAGCCTTCCCGGGCTCCGGGAACGAGAGGCAAGGCTTGCCCAAGTTCAAGTTTCATGTTTTTGTTCTCGGGCAGGCGTACATGATCTATATTGTGTACATCGGATTCTTGTTTTTCTTCTCCTTCATTTTAAGGGTTCTTCATTGTAGCAATTATTTCACGCGGCCGTGGCGTAAAACGCCCGCTAGAGCTCTCTCTAGTCGCAACCGCATGCTGGGAAAGTCAAACCGGAAGGAATCTTCGCAATTGTAAAATATGTAACCTACATTGTAAAGTTGTCTGGAATGCTTTGTCTTTGGCAGCCTCAAACTGGGCGAAATTGAAATAAATAAGCTTTATTTCTCTCTCTCTTCTCTCTATTACAAATTGTTTGAGCGTCGGTTGGTTATCGAAAGCTTACAATGTGGCTGCTTAAGAAGTTCTAAGGGGTCGGAAATAGCAGTGGATTCTGAAATTTGAAGTTGGTTAATCTGTATCATTTTGACTGAATTTATAGATTACGTTGGAGAGCAGGTGAAAAAAATTCATTGGTCAAGAAACAAATAAATGCATTATTGTTCTCGTCACCGGGTTATTGCAAATCAAAATGTTAAATGCTGCTTGGCCTCCCGTTTTTTGTCTCTTTCTGGTTACCGCTACTGGTGTGTTGTTAACCAGTTTTTAGTTTCCCATTTTTACTTTCTCTACTAAGTACTTACAGCAGGCAGTGTACTCCACCCAAGAATTCCATGCAAAGATGTCGTGGGAAATACATAATTTTAAACCTTGTGGACAGAAAAAGCATTTGTAGAGAAGGTCTGTGTATAAGAACAACATAACTAAAAATAAAGAGTCCAATGAATATCAGACCCGGCATTTAAATTCAGTATCTGCCAAAGATGTGGCGGGAAGATTTGCGAGAAAATGTCCCATTTTAGGCTACCTTTTACATAAAAAATATTTGGATATATTTTATATTCTCTAAAATGGCTTTAACTATTTTAATAAAGCGATGCTTAGGATATTTAGTTGGCAACCACAATGTGTGTGTGAGTGTGTGTGTGTGTGTGTATTGTGTTTTGGAAATAGCGCCTGAATTTTTCTTCCTTCTGAACTATAAGAGATCTCACTACACACAAAATTTAAATTTTATTAAAGCACACAATTTGTGCCAAATAAAAGCTCTTGGTATTACAATTTTCAGAGATATTCTTTGTTGGTAGTTTGAAATTTCAAATATTTACACTTTTCTCAACCTATAAATCGTTATTTTTTTCTCGTGGTGAGGTAAAGAGAATTCAATTTCAAAACCATCCGCGATCTACTTTTAAAACATTTTGACTCGTTTAAGCCTCAGTATTACACTATTTTCCGTTTGGCTACACGAACATATGAAATAAACATATTTATGTAAATAGTATTTTGCTTTATTACCTAATCTATATAAATATTTGTCTCGATTAATATTAAGGGTTGGAAAAATAGGATATACTGAAGAATGGGTACAGAAATACATGTGAATATAAGGTATTTTATTCCTTTGTGCACCACTGCACACAGTGATAAAATGTATGCCTTACTGTGTTGAAATGCTTGTATTCAAATTATTATTTCTTATAAAAATATGTTTGATTTGTCAGTGTTTTCTTGAAGATGAGATTTGAGTTCAGTGTACTGGTAAATGTAACTAATTTAAATTTCCATAGAATTAGCATTAAATAGTTCAAGTCCTTTTCAGAGAACACCTCAATGACTTTTTGGACACCCTACACCTAGAATATCATGTTCCATTGGGTCCGGATGTCATCAATTCAACGGAAGCCACAAACCACAAACATTCGCTTTAGAACCTCAACAGTGTTCACGGACAGATGTTGAAGATGATATGTTTTCATTTTGTTAGCGGATCAAAGAAGTGTTCTATATCGAGAACAATGGAAATTCTTTAGGCAACGTTGACCCAACAATGATGGAAAATACAATTTTTACTTTTTCTACCAAGTACCTATTATATAGGAAGGGTACTATTTTCCCCAAAAATTCGATACCCAAATTTCATCGGAAGTGTATGTTCTAAGGAGGCGCCTGAATCCTGAAAAAGAGTTTTCTAGAGATTGCTCCGCTTGTGGCTGTGAACAGCAAAACTGCACTCCTTAATACTAGGTTACACGCTGATGCTTCGAGATTTTAACACCCTGGACTATTCGGTTTTTTCTTACAGCCCTCAACACTGGACTTTGCTTTGCTGCTATGATTCAAAAGCTTTAAAACATATTTTCTAAAAAGCTTAAATTCAAATATGCATTTTAATATATAAATAAAATAATAATTAAAATCTCCAAACAGAATTAAATTGTAACATTCTTAACTCTGAGCCAAGATGTCACTAGCACTTCAGGGTCCTCAACATTGGGAAATCTTTTCCTCTTAAAAAGGCATGTACGGTGCTTAAAGTGAAACACCGGTTTTTATTAATTTTTTTCTCCAACATTTGCTTTCAACTCCTCCATAACGATTGAAGAACTTCCACTCTTATGTTTGTCATGCACACTGGATCTCTTTTTATTACTCTAAATTATGCGTCATTCCCTCACTGAAGATTCTGTCATTGCATTATCAATATACACTTACGTTTCTACCCATAACATTCGACTGGCTCAACATTTGGTGCATTAAAAAAACGAGTAAGTTATTTGGCGGTGGAAAAGTACAGCATCGGCATTGAGAAATTGGTACTACGGGACAGTAAATATTTTGACAGAAAGCAGATTACGTTGAGAAATAGAGCAAGGTACTGTAACTTTGTAAATAAAGCTTTTGTTGATTTCTTTCGTTATTATTTTGTTATGCCAGATTATTCGCTATTTTCTGTAGATCATCATGTGACAAATACCTGAAAACATTTAGATAAATACTGAAAGCTTTAGAAGTATCGTCTGTAGGTAGACCTACTGTGTAAAGTTACACCAATGAACTTGAGGACATTCACTGCTTCCTGTAAATTGTTGTCTGACAACTTAAATAGTTAGAAATAATGGGTCATGAAAATAGCAAAATTAACTTAAATAGTAGTGCGTTTAATCTCCCTGTAAGAAAATGACATTTTCAGGAGTGCATTCCCTTTCTAACAAATGCAATAACTATTTCAAATGAAAAACCTATTACTTCAATGCTTGTTTTTCTTTAAAACAACTTAATGGACATCTAGTAAAGTTACTGTGTATGTAGTTGGTAAATAGTTATAGGAAAAGTGAGTCATTTCATACAATGTAATATTTATCTTTCGAATATTGAATCAGCATTAAATTGGAATTATATCAGGTTTAATTATTTCACTGAATGCTTCCTTAGGTATATATATTTAATTCCACAGCACAATCAGCAAAGAGGAGAGTAAATTTGAAACTTTGCAGCACATACGGGCGAGTAAGTATTATTTGAAACACATTTTATGATAGCCCCAGCTTATTGTGTCCTCGTCCCTCTTGCTTCAACTCCCCTGCAATTACAGTCTTTGGCGTATATTAAAATATAATATGTACAAGACAAGTTCACAAACTTCTAATGTATTCAAACTTCCATTCGTGAAGGCATTTCTAACGTTTCTCAGAGAGAAACGAGTGCAACGATAGATATTTCCGTAACTATTTGCTAGAAAAGCATGGAAAGGTAAGTCAAGCTTGAGTTACATGGATGACTAGATTATTGTGTTTCCAGGGGTTGCCTTGTGCTACCTTTTGCCAAAAACCTCTGTTGTGCCAGTCCTCTTCATCAAGGTTACTGTCCGCATTGCTCTAGCTATTTCACCCCTCCAGGTGATGTGAGACCTTGATTTACCTGTCTTAAAATTATTTCCTTTTATTCTGATTATTGTTTTCTGCAAGAGTGGCATAAGAATTTCTTATGGTGTGTTGCATGTGTTTTGCTTCCTTACAAATATAAGCCCTGATTTAGCATACATTCTCTTGAAAATGAAAGCTTGACACATTTCTTCACTGCGCAAGTGTGTTTGGAATTTCTAAAGCAGATGGTATTTCAGCTTTTTCTCTGGTTCTTCCACTTGTTGAATATTTTCTGGAAACTTCCTCTCTCTCTCTGCTCCTCCTCCTCCTCTAGAAAGAACTTTATCAAACCTCCCACAGAGCTTGCAGGGTTATTCCGCTCCTTCACGTCTTTATGGGAGCTGTAAGAGGAAGAATAGTTGTGTTTGCTTGTGTGTGCGTGTGTGTGTCATTCTGAAGGGAGATCCACACTGCAGCCACCATGGGTGATTGTGGTTCAGACATCAGGAAGATAGGATAATAGAGTACTATCGACGGGCGGCCGAAACCGGATCGTGAGGAAACTGCTACCGTGGAGAGTCCCTAGCATAGTCCAAGTATTTCTTCATTTGGGCGTATGGAACGCAAGAATCCCACGCCCCAATTCTGATCGAACTCACTGAGTTCTACAGTGGACTTCGACGCGTGAACTGTATTTCAGAAGTTCATTCAGCACCACTGCAATCCTCGCCGACACTGACAACCCTGAAAGAAACTGGTTGGACGAAATGGATATGAAATAAAGGGGTAAGAAGTTCGGGAGAATGAAGAAACCTCCCAAGCATTCGCCTAGTGACTCGGAAACCCCCCAAAAATACATGGTTCAGAGAGGACGGCTGCGGAAATCGAACCCACAACCTCCCGAACACCAGTCCCAGACGAAATACCTAAGCCACCAGGCTCGGTAAGGACAGTTGGGTTCATAGAGGGCTCTGCCTGTTAACATGGATTTTTCGAGTGGCATTTGGTATCATCTACCGATCCAACTTTCGCTTTTTCATGAACAATTGGAGATATCGTTCCTGTTGAGAGGATAAATACCAAATCCAGAGAACACCAATAATGTTTTGTACAACCATTTTTTCCTTGAAGAGTAGAAAGAAATTCTTCTTTGTAGGGTTGTAATTCACAAGTTTTAAAATTACCTCTAATTCGCTCATTCTAATTCCATTTTTAAGCGCCAAATATCGAGGTGAAGAAGATGGGCACAATGAGAAGGAAAAGTTACAAATATGAGTACATTTTTCCTTCTGAGTTTCAAGAATTCTGGTAAAACGTAGCTACCACGAGGGTCGATCACGGTAACCAAGGTCCTGATTCATCCGTTTTTCAACACATTAACCTGCTTTAATGGAAGCACATTTTCTATTGGGATTGAACACGTTTTACTTCCAAATCAATACTGTAACTTGTACTGTTACTCAGCACTAAATTTAATTAATTACTACTATCATGCAAGTAGCTAAAATAACCCTTATATATAACTACATTTCTCAACAACTCTTGTTGGAGTTTACTTTTTTACTTGCCGCTCAAAACAATCTTTAATATATAAAGATATAGTTAACTTATAGAAATCGTTTTTACATTCTTCAATTACAAAAATAATTCAGAAAGAACTTCATCAAAGTTGTAGAAGCACTTTCTTTTCACAGTTTGGCACTAGAACGGAAAAATCAGTTTTCAGTTCTGTTGAAGCCCGACGGGTCGCTACTTGCGGTGCAAACAAATGTAGGTATTGGGGTCATACATTGAGATTTTTTCTTACAGCGTCAAATTTACCCGGTCAGCTCTGTAACATTAAGTATAAGAGCTACTGCAAATTTGTACGAGTTTCGAAATTACCCGAGTTTGCCCTAGATTTTTAAACGGCATCCGCTCACCGGCGACATTGATCTGGGGTCACTAGGAAATTGTCTAGAGTGCGATTCCAAGGAATACTGCTCAACACACACAGTAGCATTGCAATTGTCAGCACAAGGTTTTGATTATATTTCTAAATAATTGCTCCTAAGGGAAAAGACCAAAACTTAACAGTTTCTGCTTACATTGATGTGGTTGAAACTACACCAAAGTGCTTTTAGTTTTTGGAACACATCATTGAGCTTCTAACAAACACAGCTGTTGAGAGAATGCTGCATCATCTGTACCTTAAGTGGTGAGAACATTTTTGACAAACCTTTATTAATTATTATTCATTTTCATTGGATTTTCTTCTCGGAAGGGGCAGAGAAGGTCTGTTGTGCTGTATGTCATAGGAGACACTTCTGCAGGCACCTTCCAGGGCTCTTCTTGACGAATAGGGTCGTATTGTCCTAGTCTCGTACCAAGAGGAGAAAACCGTTCCATAGCACGTATCCATCTCGCACCACATATCTCCAAGCTATTGTTTGCTTTGTGGTGTTTAAAGCTCGCTTTTACACTTGTGGAAGCGCAGGTGATATCTCCAAACTACCGAGTCAAGCCCCGTAACCAGAAAGGTCATATAAAATTAAATGTTCGGGAATGAGGGGCCGGAAAAATTCGTAGTATTAGGAGAACCAACCGCTTTCGCCAGGCAACAAGAGAAAATCCCGAAAAAAATCAAAGTGGGCGTTCGACGGGGATTGAGCCAGTGACCTCCTAAATGCGAGTTACAGACGAAACGTCCTGAGCCATTTCGCTCATTTTCATTGGACTTAATTCTTGTAGTGCCTCGTGAATCTTACCCTGCTTAATTCGTCGTAAATGTAACTTCGTTCCTTAGTATTGTAAGCTTGTTGGCACTGTGAAAAATTGTCACTATTTAATCAGCAGATGATAGTATGACGTGCAGAAGTGATTATCAGATAATAGGAATCAGAAATATAGGCTTTCCAGCTACCGAAGAGATATTTCTTTGGACCTACGATCTGCAGCTTCCGCACATGGAATGAAAATTAAACTATAACTTAACTTTTTTCCTTTATTTGGCTAATTCCTTAATAACTGTGTCAAACATACTAATTTGTACTTCTAGTTTATAGTTAAATTAAAAACCGCTTGCTTATATAATTTTCCTATATTTTATGAAAAACAGTGGTAACGTTCTTTAAGTGAGTAAACAAATAAAGTTCAGTAATGCTGCCGGGAAAATGTATTTTTTATTTGTAAATCAAATGGAAAAAATGGAGCAGCAGTCAAAATTCAATACTGTATCTCTGCGTTCTTTCTCGATCCTGAAACATTAGTACATCAGCTATAGGAGTATAACTGCTAAGGTCATATGTGACAAACAAGTCTAATGCAAAATTCACTCCCATTAAGGGTTTAATAAAATCAAAGGATGTTCATGTTTGGATTAAGTTCAAATGTTATTCATTATATATTATTCTTAAACCGCCTTTAATACTATAAAGATTAGTTTTGTGAGAAAATGGTAAAAAAAAAAGACAAATATTTTTCTTTATGCTACCTCCTTAATGTTCTGCTACGAGCATTTGGGAAACACTCAAAACTTTTTATCTTTTTGGATGATCTAATAGCAGTTTATTATTTTCGGCTAAAACTTTATTTGAATAGACGTCGTCAAGTCTGCTTGTGCTGACTCAAACTCTCATAAAATTAATACACTCATACGCCTTTCACCGAGCGTTGTTTAGTTTAACTCTGAAAATAAAAACCGTGGCTAGAGCTAATATTATGAAATGTCTAAAATTTCAACTTGAATCTTAATTACTTACCAGAATGCCTGCGCATCATGTCCTTATTTCAATGGACTCTGACGTTAGCAACCTCCATTAGCAACCAAGCGCAAAACGAGGTGCTGAAAAAAATGAGTTACAATTAAAATCCATCATTTCACAGTTATGTTTCAAGTTATTCAATAACCATATCAGTTCCCTTATTAATAATCCATACAAAAATGTTCAGAGCAGTACGTGAAACGCACTAAACACCGCAAACATCAATATGCTCAAAGATAAATAAGCGTGAGCCTAAAATGCCACGCAGAAACAAAATCGAAATGTGATTACATTACATTACCATACTTAAACAAAGACACCAGAAAATGCTCAAAATGGTGCTCCAAATAGAATGAAATTGCTGAAAATACTCGTATAAGATTGATTTAACAATAAAAGGCAGCTGTGTACAAAACTGAGAGAAACTGAGAACAGCATGAACCATAATTCAAACAAATAATTCTTAGAACTGTTTTTCGGTGTCGTGAACATTGGTAAACGAAATTTTAACATTAATATTTTTGTATGCCATGCGCATTTTTGTACACCACCTTAGACATATCTTTATATGTCTTTTAACAGTAATGTCTAATATAATAACTTTATTAAAAAAGCTGTCTTAGCGTAAAAACCAGATTACCTTTTCAAAACACACGTTAACTGCAATGGAACATAAACCTTTTATGTTTATGTTTTTAGCTTTTCATATGATATGAATGTTATCAGATTTTGACGTATATTTTAGGTAAGAAGAAGTCATTATATTTAATGTTTTCACGTTTTGTTTTCAGATATCCTTGTTTCCGACGTTTATTCTTAACAATTCGCAGTGGTTGGATTTTGGTAAGTTATAAAAGCAGTGTACTGAAAGTAAAACAGAATATATACCTATTCTTTGATTTTAAAGTAAAACTATTTACGATAAATTGTCCTTTATGGAGTTTATTTCTGTAGTAGCTCATTGCGGATATTATTATAGGAAACGATAGCAGATGGACCAAAGTATAAGCTACAGGAAAAGCTTTGAGGTTATTAAAATAAAACAAAGATTTCTACGTTCTGTGGCACTGAATTTCAAATTCGTTAAGGAAATTCATTCTCAGTGCTAATTGTCTATTTTTTTTTCTCTCTTCAGATGAAGGATGTCACATTACATTTGCTTTTAACACTTTACATTAAACTCCCACCCTCCTTCTAAGTGCCTGCATCATTTTTCTGAGACCATTTCTGTCAAAAATGTATTATGTTCACAGGAAGTAAAAATGCAAATCTTAAATTCTATGAGTAATTCTTGAGCAGTAATGGAAATAGTTGAATCGTTGGGATAGTCGTCTGTTTGTTGTTATTTATTTTCTCTGCCACTTAGATTGGCGTGCACAAACAGTGTTTAATTTCCCTACGTAAGGTTTCCACCTTCAAGTAACCAACCTACATATGAATCCATGGAGCCAATATTAGTGCTCTGTGTCAGTGTTCCGCAACCAGTGTGCCGCGGCATAGTGGCGTCACGTCACATGTGAAAGGTGTGATTCGAAATTTTAACATTATTATAATGAATTAATTGGCTGTGTGAGATGTTCCCAGCTGTGTGGCACGTTGCAGACGATAAAAGGTGTTGATGGACTTGAATGAAGAGTATTTACTGCCATTCAGATGTGCGTTAGTTGAACAAGGAAATATGCTCTATAGTCTGATAAATGAGGTGACACTTCATGGACAAGGAAGAAAAACTGCGGCACAGTTAGGTGATAAAAGTGCTGGTGTAGCCTCGCACTTCTTGTGTGTTTTATCCCCTACTTGAATAATCTGTAGGAAAACAGCTTTAAAATAAATATTCTGCTGCATTGTTTGTAAATCGATATTACTAATCAGTACATCAGTTAACTCACACTTATGTGTGCTTCTATGTATTTATTTGCGTTTTCCAATAATTAGAATTTAAAATTCACTTTTCATAATTTTATTTTTAGGCCAATGTTTCGTATTTTCTTAGTTATACATTACACGCATTGCTCTAATAATAGTAGTATGATAAACAAATCAGGTTTCAAAAGTTTGAATTCGTTTAATACGCCTTCACTGAATGTAAGTATTAAACTTTTGTAAAGATGGTGTAGATGTTTACTGTGACCGCAAGACCATTAAGACCTCTATGATGACTCACCTCTGTTCAAACTTGCACATGCTTGTTCCCAACTCTCCAAGAAAATTCCTTGTGACACCGCATCTTTTGTTTACAACTGGCTGTAGCTGCTTTTAACGAAAATTGTGGCACTTACAGAAATGTCCCTCCCTTTTATTGTTTTTGCCTTGTTTTGATATCTATGTACGTATTTGAAGGCGCTTCTTAAACGTTATTCCTCTTTTCCTTCGCCGAAGGACCACAGATTGCTACACAACATTTTTTTTTTTTTTTTTTTTTTTTTGGTAGTTTAACGTACTTTAATCTAGTTGGTCATATCGGACGATGAATGGAATTGGTGAAATGATGTTGAAATGATCTCGGGATCCATGGAGCTTAAAGTTACTCGGCATTCGTCTTCGGGTAATTCACCCTAAACGAGATTCAAACTTTTGACCTGTTGAATATGAGGCAGACACGCTACCACCACACTACCCAGGCGGGTAGACAACAATTATTACAATATTTAAGGTTCAGTTGCAGCACAGCTGTTCTACAGTAGTGCGAATACTGTGATTTGCTAAAAGCTACACCAGTCTTACTATCTTCTGTTAGTTCTATTAAACCGTTATGATTTTTTTTTTCGATATGGATAAGTTCCTTGTTCGGAACTGTTAGTTCTCGAGGGTAGGAAGTGAAATCACCGAAACCGAAAAAATAAACAAACGGAAAGTAGCTCACCGGCAATATAGTGATAACTATTTATGTTACTTTTTTGATGTGATGACAAAACATGCCCAATCTCTAGTGTACTGTGTTTGGTCAAAAATTCAATAATGCTGCTATGGTTTCCAATAAACTGAAACCACATTTGTAAACAAAATATTCTTCTCTGTTAGGTAAAGATGTAAAGTTTTTTCGTCGGTTGTTGCAACATAATAAAAAACAAATGACTCTCAGTACAGAGTCGGTATGTGTTTCGCAAAAAGTATACAGAAAGCTAGTTACAAAGAAGCCGAACTTATCGTAAAGGTCAAAAAGCCACATGCTGTTTATGTCCGCATATAAAGAAATGGCAAAAATAGTTTTAGAAGCTACTACTGAAATGTTATATCTATATATAAATTTAAGCTCACTCATCTAACACAATCAGCCAGCCGAGTTAGTGGTGTGTCCAGTGACATCGAAGACATTATGAAAGAGAAAATACAGAGCAGTCGAAAGTTCTCATTTCGGATCGATGAGTGCATAGATATTGGTAGTCATGCATAACTTCTTTCCTACATAAGGCATGTTGATGGAGATGTAATCGCACCTAATTTATTTGTGTTTTCTGTTGTTTTCTTTAAGCAAAGAAGTACCCTAGGAAGCCACCAGAGAAGAAATATTTCCTACGACAATGAATATGGGGTCCGTAATGAATTAACGTGACCGGATTGCGTTAGTGTTTGTACAGGCAGAGCCCCTTTTATGACAGCCCGAGTGAAAGGATTCGTGGATAAGTAACGCGAAGTAAATCCTAACTTACGAACCCACCATTGTTTCATTAACCGCGAAGCCATTGTTGCCAAGTCTTTACCATCTCCTCTGAAAATTGTGATGGACGAAGCAGTACACGTTGAGAACGTTATCAAATCGTGGTCCCTAAATATGTAGCTTTTTAGCAAACTGTGTCAAGAAATGGGATCTGAGTACACTATACTTCTGCTACATACAGAGGTACGGTGATTATCTCCAAGTAAAATGCTAACGCGAATGTTTGAACTTACGGAGGAGACTTGCATTTTTGACCGAGTATGGAGATTTGTTTGCAGATGACGAATAGATAATTAATTTCCGACATTTTCGTACACTTAAGAACTAAATAGAGAACACAAGGTAGAAACGAAAATATTCTGCCTAGTACGGATAAGATTCAAGGATCTATTAAGTTAAATATGTGGGTACAGACAACTGAAAATGGATCGTTTGAGATGTTCCCAGTTGTATGGTCCCTTGCTGATAGTCATAAGGTGTTGATAGACTTAATTAAAGAACATTTGGTACTGTTACAGCAGAATTTCATAACTTATTTTCGAGACGTGTTGAAGATTTTGACTTGGGTACGTGATCGTTCATTGTGGATTCGAAACATCTTCCGAATGGTTTAGGCTTACAAGAAGAACTGGCAAATTTGGAATCAAACAGATATTCAAATATATTTGGAAACATTTTGGTTGTCAATAAGCAGTGAATACCCGGCTATCTCGGAGATGGCAATATATTATTGCCCGTTTAAACTACATATTTGTGTGAACTGGGCATCTGGACGTTGACTGACACGCGCGCGCGCACACACACACACACTGAAATCCATCGATGAATACGTGACTAAGTCAACGATTCCGCCAAGAATCAGACGTCTATGCAGGCTCAAAAATCACATTGGAGGTATCAGTAGAGTTACTAGTATTAAAAATATGTATTTTCTACTGTGAATTAAAGTTAACAAATTCATAAGAGTATTCTTATTTTATAATGAAGATAATGATAACAATAATAATCAAAATAATAGATTACATATCGACGCAATATTTTGTAAACATACTAAGATTCATATGATTTTGAGCATAAAGACATTTTGATATGTCGTGTTGAGCCTAGGTCCGTCTGGGGTGTACCCTGAGCAAAAAAAGCTGCGGAACACTACTTTGTATGATTGGCCTGAGAGCAATTCGGGCCGTTCCGTGACCAAGTGTTTAGGCAACTCGCCTCTCACCAACGCGGTCCGGATTCGATCCTAGGAGACCGCATATGGGATTTACGGTGGAGACAAAGTGGTGCAGGAGTTTTCTCCGGATCCTACGGTTTTCCCCTCCATCGCTTGCCAACGGTATTCCATCTTCATCGGCCGCGCCGTGGCCGAGTGGTTAGACCACTCGCCTCTCACCTAGACGGCTGGGGTTCGATCCCAAGTGACAGCATGTGAGATTTGTGTTGGACAAAGCAGCGCTGGGGCGGGTTTTCTCCGGGTAATCGGTTTCCCCCGCCATCGCATTCCACCGGTGCTCCATCATCATTCATGTATCATCAGTGTCACCGCCTGCGGTGCCATTAGTAGTTAAAGTGGGCGTTAAACACTACAAAAAAAAATACCATCTTCATCCACATATCATTACTGTCATTCGCCTGCGGTACCATATGTAGTAAAAGCGGACATTAAACACCATCAAAAATAAGAACATTTCAGCAAAACAAAAACGAAACAATGAAGGATGTTATAATCAATGTGCAACGAAAGAATGGTTTGAACACCGCCTCTATGAAAATCAGTTTAAATACAATTGGCTCAAGAGGAAGTGTTAAAATAATAATACATATTTCGAACTTCTAGAAGGGGCTAAGAATTATTCACGTGTGTCGTTAAATGTTTATTTGGTTACTCATTTATACGAGAGCTTTCATCAGTAAGACTTGGATATGAAAACAAGAAGTTTTTGTGTTTACTCATAAGTTTTTATAATAATATATTTTATTTCTGTGCCTAAATACAACGAAGCATTGTCTTAATAGTACTCCACTAGTGAGCGTAAATAGCGAGTAGGTAATGAACAAAGTAGCTCACGCCGGAAGAGGGAGGGGCTACATTTGTCATTACCAACATAATCGCATGAATTCCGTTACGGCTCACTTTTTATGCAGATCATTATACCTATTAGGATGTCAAGGTGTTATATCCACCCAGAAATTCGACAGCGACATTTCACCGGAATAAATAAATTAAAAAGAAAAGATTTAGAGGAAGCTGCGTGTGTCTGTGAACAGTGTAACTTTAATTCGTATCTTCCAAAGATGTGACACGAAAAGTTTCAAGAAAATCCCCCATCAGAGACGACTCTTTACAAGTAACATTTTAACAATATTTTTGTTTTCTCTGACAAATAAATGTGTATAACCTGTAAAGTTCATTTGTACGCAAAGATTTTTGCATCACCAGTAAAATGTATACAAAAATACAATCCATAAATGACGTTTACCTACTTAGAACACAGAATATTTCAAAGAACTTTTATAAATGGCATCAGCCATTTCCACTTTGACTTTGTCAAAGCCTTTGTTCTATTTACAAATGCTGTTGCTGTTCTATTGAGATAAAATATGTTTTAAATTGTCATATAAGCATTATATTTCGTATTGTATTATTGCAAATGACCACAACTTAATCTACACAGACCTACTTTTTAATAAAGCGATATACACTCACTGTAAATTACTGAAGGCCAGCGATTTTATTTTCTCTCTTTTGTTATTCTGGTAAACTAAATGTCACATTTGTCAAAGGTTCCTTCTGTCTGGCTTTTAAAATTACTTTTTCCAGATATTCATTTCCCTGACTGTTCTCTTCTCCAACTCGTTTCCTTTTCATACCTACAGTTAGGATCTTCCATTAACAACATTTGTGTTTTTTAGGTTCACTATTCACATAGCAATCAACCCTCGTCTGGTCTGATAGTAAGAATGCAAGTATATGGTGCTGAAAATTCAAATTACAGTGTGGTTTGGCATTTAGTCTGCCTACCATCTATTTATGTTTATTTGGACCTCTTTCTCCTTCATTTTGCAACTGAAAAAATTACGTTGAACTTAACATAAAGTTAGAATATGCTGCTGAAATAAATGTCTTATTAGGATGGGCTTAAAGTAGCGATAACTATTCCGAATAGTAGGATAGATAGAGTCAGACTGAAAATTCAATGCCATAGTCGGGATTTGAACCACGGATCTCCCGGTCTCTAGCCAGCTGCTCTACCACTGAGCTACCATGGCAGCATGGCATTGAATTTCTCAACTGACTCGCATGTTTGCCGGTAAACCATACAAGATGATCTCAAATTATTTTGAGATGACAACCCCAATGGCGACTTACAATGTTTCATGTACTTTAAGTCCCAGGATTCATATTATGGACAATTGTGATAATTTTAATTGTTTTCTCACACAAACCGCATGTAGGACAGGAGTTGGATAGGTAGAGTCAGACTAAAAAATTCAATTCCGGCTATGGCTACTGATTCTCGCTGATTGGTTCAAATTATAACCTGATATAAAACTTAACGTAACGGGAAGCAAATGCTTGGCATTGACAGACTCTTAAGTTAGGTTGTGCTAAGCCAACAATGAATCCTAGATAGCTCCATTTAATACAATATCTTCAACTTTCACATTATATCGCATTAGGCTAAGATTATTTTACCGTGACTTTATGAGCCTGTACAAGGATATAATGAACCAAATACATATTTTCGGAACCATTGCATTTAGAACTTTTGACTTTTCCATCTGTTAGTTATTTATTTCGAAACAGATACAAAAGGTGAATTCAGTGTTTCAAGAGACGTATTCAGAAGTTTTTATGAAATATTTGCTGATCTATTAGCAATAAGGATTTTGTGGTGAAGAAGAGAATATTTTTGGATTATGCTATAGTTTTTATTAATACTTACGCTGAGCTTGATGCACATAAATATAGCTTTGGATTTATAATTTTAAACAGTGTGAAGAAATAATTTTTAGTTCTTTCATTTATATATCATCTTTAATATCTAAGTCATAAAGGCGACTTTGTCTTTGGAGTAATTGCTGGTGTTAACTCGTTTACTGTTTATATTAATCTACGGTTATTATATTTGACATTTGCGGGCACACAGTCACAGTCTCTTTGATAGCAGACTCTAGGGAGGACAGGGAGTAATTCAGGCCAAGGAAACATTCCCACCCAGCAGCTGGGAATCGAGCCCGAGGCCTGTGGATTTGGAATTTAGCATGCTCTCAAACCACAGAGACAGTCAGTAAATACCTTGACTTAAATGATATAGTGTCATGTGAAGCTTAATGTTTCCTCCTGGTGGTATAATTTTTGTGCAGGTATGTTACATTGAGGCAACACAGTCTTCCACTCACTTAGGTTGATAAATAGTCTTCTGAGGTCCCTGTTTCCGTTCGGTTGAATTTGACATGTCGGTTAATGCGGGATACATTGAATAAAGGAAGGTAGTCTTTTTATATCCCTCCCATTTTCTTCGTAGTCGTTTTTTAAACTTGAGGCTCCCTTTTGTAAGGAGTTCCCTTTGTTGACTCTGAAACGATTACCTATGCGGCAGAGGCCGTCTACCTTTGGGAGGGATATACGCATTACTTGCCCTTATATTTGAGAGGCTCAAATGAAATTTCGGTCTTCGTTACGGATTTCAGTTTCTGTGATCTATTATTTAATTATTTCCACTATGTTTACGTTTATGCTTAGAGTAAAAATTATAAGATGTATAGTCAAGAAAGCACTACTTGAAACAGATACACAATGCATTGTTCAAAAGTATCTTTAAGTTGTGATTGTAATTGCATGGCATTAGCAATAATCTCAATGCAATTTTATTTTTACAGAAAAAGGCTCTATGCAATATAACCTCCGGAGCATCCTGTAAACCATTTCTTAGAATGCAAAAGATTTTAGCAGTATATAGTTATTATACTCTATGTAAAGAAAGATATTCACGAAGTAGTTTCAACTAATCAGATGCATCATCATTATACATAAAATACTGATAATTTCCAAGTGCCTATACAAAATTATGTAACGTATAATCCAGTAATTTTATCACTAGTGTTAGATTTTATAATAAATTGCAAACTGAGATTAAGGAACTGAATGTTTATAGCTATAGATTAGTGTTAAATACGTAGCAATGTAACAATCCTTATCAAAATTTGACCGAGTTTATGGATAGTAACGCTTTTACGTCAGATGCTCCCTATATTCACTTTGACGTATCCTATTATAAAACGATTTACTGACATTTATGTTATTATTATTATTATTATTATTATTATTATTATTATTATTATTATTATTATTATTATTATTATTATTAGGTACTGGAGAGCGAGCTTTTGGATGGCTTTCAAAGAAATAATATGAAATGAAAGAATTTAAAGTCTAACAATAAAGAATAGTTGTTTCTATATTTCTTGTTGAGATATATATATATATATATAAATTCTGTATAATGGAAAGGCTTTACAAAATTGTTTACTTTATTGTTAACATTTATGTTGTAAATGTGCCGAATTTGCGTAAAAAGTTTGATTTATTTTAGAAGAGTTTGGCCTTTTATTAGACGCCTGATTTGACTGCTGGATCCACCTTCCTAGCAGTATCTCGTCTATTCTCTGGACTCCCGGCTGCGGATGGCTAAAGCGAGGTTAGTGGCACAAGGATTGGTGTCATGTTTTTTTTTTTTTTGTTTTTTTTTTACCCTACTTTTTATTTACCTAATTTGTTTACTTTGATTACTGCATTTCTGTTTTACTTTTTACACACACATACACAAACATATTACACCCATGCCCAAGGTGGGACTCGAACCCACGATCCCCTGCGCCGCGAAACACCAAAGCGAGACGGTTATGTGTGGCTTTTGTTGCAATAACAATACTAACAATAGTTTTATAATTAACACAAAATATACATATGTAATATATAATACTAACTGTATATAGTAATATATCTGTAAATAATGTTTGCAAATAATTTTACTTTGTGATTGGGGAATTCTGAAGATACAATATTCCGTTGAAACCTATAGCACCTGCAGGAAAATTTATTTTGTTTTTGCAATGCCAGAGATCTCTTCGTTACCTTTTATAGTTCCCTATCTATTTGTCTTTAATGAGATTCGGAGAACTTGGAAAAGCGGCCATATGCCAATAAATGTCATTCCTGTGGCAAACGAAAGTGAATTTGAAGTCCGTATCAAAAGAATATGAATAATGGAACTGCAATACATCCATCGAACTTATCACCGTGTTTAAACAACGACCTTCTTTTCTTAGCAAAGCACATTGAAGGTGAAATGTTGCAAAATAAGCAATATTGACTGTAAACGGTAACACTGTCCAGTGTATATGTAGAGATGTAGGGATGTAGCGAGGAACTTACTCACTGTGGCCTCGAATGGGCTATTGTGGCTAATACCCTCCGAATAAGAAGAAGGGAACCACACAGGCCAGTGCCTAGAAGTCGGAGCGACCAATGACAGAGACGCACGGAAGTCCCTACCAATCAATGCCAGTTTTAACACTCCAATACACAAGCGAGGAACTACAGCATGCAACTCTTGCGGTTCCAACCTGAAGCTCCAAGCTCGTAGGGGAAGAATTACTTACTGCGTGCACGTATCCAAGCCATCTGCCCACTAGCCACAGAACCAAAAGCAACGGAGATAAAGAGGAGATGAAATAAGAGAAGACCGGGAGAGAAACCGTTGGTTGTAAAGCACTTCAGCATTCGCCTTAGCGACCCGAGAAAACAACGGAGAAACCCACGCCAAGAATGCGAGATCGTCGGGAATCGAATCCAAGCTGGCAGTATGGATGAATCTATCAAAATTGATCACGCCTGGTAGCACGTCTGAATAGGCTTTAACGCAAGTAGAAGAAACCACAGGCGAAGCTTTATGCTGTTCGATTACTGTATATAGTAAATCATATCAAATCATCGTGTCCCTTACGGAAAAGTAAAGGTCACCAAAGGCATTAATATCCTTTTTCAATCCAGATATAATTTACTATTAAAGATCAGCTTTTAATATACGTTAATTGCTCCTGTCTATTCACCACAGAAATAAGAGTTTTTGCAAGACAACTGTCTATTTCTGCCTTAACAAACAGAATGCTAAATCAGTTAGGTGAATACGTGATTTATTAATTTCCTTTTCACAAATAAATGAGGAAGAGCAGTAAGTGAAATAATACTTAGTGAAATTAAACTACAGTTTTCAGTAAACTGAGGTAAATGAAAAGCTAGCATCAATAATTCTTTCAAATCGTTCATGCGTTTTACCGAATTCGGGACTATGAACTTAGTATCAGAAATGTTGATTGGCATATGTTATCTTGCGCTTTACAGGGGAAATAACCACTTCTCTAAATTTGATCAGGAAGGTTATGTATTAAATATAACGGGTACCTTCTGTTGCGCTATTTAGTCTTCGTACAATTTAAAACCATTTTTAAAAAATAAAGGAAAAAGAAATACACACACATACACATGAGTTGGCGACAGATTGCTTCCTGTACCGTTAGAGTGCCCAAGTAAGTTATTTTAGAATATTGGTGCTTTACATTTGTATCATGATGTTCTGATCACCACGGATATAGTTAAAGAAAACAATTGAAGATAGCTAAGCAGTATTAGCAAAGAAAGAGCAACACAATAGTACATGCAACAAATTAAGAACGACATGAACTGCAAAACGTATGAAGAATTAAAAATCTGATGTGTACCATTCGCATGACTTTCTCCATATCCCTGCAACAAATTATTCTTAAAAAGCTTATACTTTTATTTACTTTATGCTAATCAGAAAAAAAATAGCAGAAATAGTCTAATTACTCGCTTCCTTGTAAGTAGAAGCGAAATAAGGGACAACTGTAGGTTAAAGTGATAGTCAAAAGCTGGTTGATATGTCAATGAAGTTCCTTTGTCTATATGGATAGGAGTTGACAAGTTCCTGTATGAGAAAAGTATACGTTTTTCATAGCAGAAACCAAATATAAGGAATGTCACAAAAACTACGAACTCCACGAAAAAAATGTATATAACATAAATTGTGTGTTTTAATGTGCTCTACATTTTTTGTGTAGTAAGTTTTTGTCTATCTCTTACGGTTTAGCAGTTATTCAAAATTTAGTAAAATTCATTCAGATTAAACTACTCTTCAGAGGCTATTCCCAGAAAATTCAAGATATACATTTTATTTGTCAGGTAAATATGTTTAATATACGAAATTTTAATCAAAATCGTTAGTGCCATTTTTGAGAAAATCAAAATTTTCGAAAAAAGTTCCATGTAAAGGGTAGTTGGGAGTGGGGGGATTTTTCTCAAAATCTTCGTGTCGCATCCCTGGAAGATACTAAACTTAAATACCAAGTTTGAGTTATCGTGTTCACAGACACACGGACACACACACACACACACACACACACACACACGGACCTTTTTGTGAAAATGCTTTTTTTGGATATTGGGGACCCTAAAACATATATTTCCGGTGAAATCTCGGTATCGAATTTTTTGGTGGAGTGCAATACTATGTATATAGTGCGTATGGAGAAAGTAAAAAGGAAGCCAGAGAGAAGATAAGAATAGAGAATCGCTGCAAACTAATACAAGGATTTATACCTAAAGAAGAGAGAAGGTATTTCTAGTAAATCGTTTTGAGCTTTTTCAGGGGACCCGGTGGCAAACAATCTTGAAATTTTCACTTTTTATTTTTTATGTTAAACAATTCTCCATTTTTGTCTAAGTAATTTCATGTATGAATGGTGTTTGCTGGTAATGTATAAGTATTAACATGTAATAAGTTCATAACTAAGAAAAGTATATACAGAGTTACCTAGTTAAGGCTACTTTATTCTTTAAAGCTCTTTTCCCAAAATTTAATTTCTTTAGAGAAAAATATGTTTTTCTCTAAAACTATGCAACTTAGTGACCTAAAATTTATATCAGTCACTTATTATTAGATACCAATTTTTAACTGTCATACGAAAAGATTTTGAACGAATAATAAGTTACAAGCTGGATAAAGCATTTCTTTTTTTTTTTTTTAGATTGGAAAGAGATGACAGTGAAAAATTTTAACTAATAAATTGCAGCATACTCTTAAAATGCAGTATGTTAAAGTGTTGAAATGTGTATTTTACAGACTGAAAAAATTTCGTTGCGAAATCTTATGTAGTTCCAGAGAAAAATGTACCCGAGTTTCATGCTTTTAATATTTTCCCCTTAATATTCGAATTAGCGCATTATACGAGTTTGCTTACGTGTAAACTGTTAAAAAGAACCCAACATGATTAGCAGTCTCCGTTTTCATTCCTATGCCATTTATAATATTGAGTATTATATAATTATCGCTACGTATTCCTAATCCCTCACATGATTGTTACTTGCAGGTAGCTGGAAGGTTACACGACTATTCTTTACACCCGCAAGGTGTCAGATTGGTTCTCCATTTATGATAGAAAAATATGATGTTTTCCATTCACATGACATTTTCTATTTCTTATACAAATAATCTATTATTACAAAAATTATTCTTTTAGCTACATCATATTAATCAAGATAACCATTACCAGAAATTGTACTATTACTTAGTTCCTTATAAGTAGTACGGGAATCCACTAGAATAAAAGACAGTCAAAGCTTTCAAAAGCTATCGCTATGCGATTGTCATTGAAGCTCCATTCTCTTTCCCTGGTCAGGATTAAAACAGGAGAGATGTGAAACCGATGAGGGCTTCCCGTTTCAGAAAAGTTTCAAGTATTTTAAAATTGAAACCAATAATAGGGAATGTTTTTGGAATGGTTACCTCTACATAAAAACTGCATATGACATAAATTGGAAGTTTTAACGAGGTCTATATGTTTTGTGCAGCAATTTTCTTGGTCTATCTCTTACGGTATACCACTTATGGAAAGGTCATTCTGAATGAAGTGACTTCAGAGACTATTTCCAAGAAATTCAGGAATACATTTTATTTCCCTAAATATATGTAGTATACGGCATTTTACTCAAAACTGTTAGAACCACTTTAGAAAATAAAAAAGTTCGAAAAATTTTCCATGTAAAGGGTAGTTTGATGAGGGGAATTTTCCTGAAAATCTTCTTGTAGATTTTTGGAAGATATTGAAAAATATTAAGTTTGGTATTTAAGTAACTTTTAGTTTTTGAGTTATGCTGTTCGAAGACTCAGACACACTGACCTTTTCCGGTGAACTCTCTGTGTCGAATTTTTGGGTGAAATAGCGTACCTCCTTTAACAACTATGTACATTTTATGTGTGTAAGGGCCGGAGTAATTAAAAACCTGTTCCAAAGATAAAGGTAAAAGTACGGGGTAACAGTATAGTTAGAATACTTTTGTCGTTGCCACTATTTTCGCGGAAAACACTGGTGACGTAACCACCAGTATAGGCTCATGTAGCATAGTATACGTGCCATTCCCGAATGGATGTCCACTTTGCTAGAATAGGCAAACCAAACATCAGAATAGTAAAATGCATTTGCTGTTTTACTATTACAAAGCAGAGGAACTCTCAAGACTTGGTTTCAGTTAGCTGCGCTCAAACCGAGAGAGATGGTTCCGCGGTAAGGTGCGAATCTCGCATTCGGGAGGTCCCGGATTCAATTCGATTGGCCTCCCATTGAGCATTCGTGCTTTTCCCTGGTTGGCAACATGAATGCTGTTGTATTGTATACCACCATGGATTTCCTCTCTCTCCCCATCCATCCTGATTTACTGTGATTTAGGATTTGCTTCCTCCTCGAGAAGCTTCTGAACTAAGGCATTTATAAGTCCTTAGGGAGTTAGGTCCTACACAAAGAGGTAGAAAATAGTTTATAGAATATATTGATGAATTTCATTTTATTTTATAACTAAGGGAACAAATCTGTGATAGTATTACTTGCTAAATTGGCTGAAATTTACAAGAATTAGCTCTTTTCGGTAGCGATTACCCTTAAATACCATGGCGCTATCCTTCCCTTCTTAGAAAAACTAGACTGGAAGATAATGACTATGCGTTATATACTTACATTCATCCTGGCATATGCTACGTCTTTTTTTAAATGCAAATTTGGATTATTATTAACAAGCGCTTGTTGAAATAAGCTTTTATAACATGAAATACTATTTACTTTAATCTGGTAGCAGAGACAAAGTACAGCAGAACCACTGTGGCAGAAAAGCACGGGTATACAGTGAAGGGACGTGAGGCGGAAAGGAATGCTTTTCAATCCGCTGCTCATTATCGCTAGTGAATACAGAAAGTCGCAAGTCAGCTCTCTTCTTTTGAAGTGCATGCCGTCCCCCAAGTATTAGTTGATGGGATCGTCCGAGTTTTAGCTAAAACCTCCTCCTACAGTGAGGACGTTGTACGGTGCTATTGGTCCTCGGGAGTGATAGATGTGACTGTGACAGTGACGGTGGAGGTAACGATGTTAGAGGGAAACGGGAGAAGCAAATGCATATGTGCTAATTAGCAAATCTTTTCTGTGTTGCTTGAAACCCACAGGAAGCGCCCCAGATTCGTAGTCCAATTTTTCTTTTGGGATGGGTAACTGAACTCAAAGTGCAAGGTTGTGGTTCCCAACACTTTTTGACTGACTACACGCTTTATTCAAGATCTATTATATCGCGTAAAATTATTACTACCATTATTATTATGATCATTATTAATATTATTATTATTATTATTATTATTACCGAACGAGTTGGGTCTGCGGTAATGTGTGTGACTCATATTCAGGAGGTTCCATGTTTGATTCTCATCAACAACTCTGACCTTTGGCTTTTCGTAGTTTTAACTGGTCGGTAGGCGAATTCATTCCGTTATCACGGCATCCTTCAGATGTACTTTTAGGTTACGTGGTGTGTGGTGATATCGTAAGGATTGCGCGGATGCTTGCTGCAAGAAAAGGTTTATTTCCCCTGGACACTAGGGCGCTGCTGGGTTGGACGGGTCTTATCATCTTCTCTGGGCAGCTTTAATAGTGGAACGGATCCTCCAATCAGAAATCGTCAGGGACTTCCGCGCATCTCTGTGGTCTATCTGGCTGCGGTGTGTAACCTCCTGTGGTTTCTTAACATTATCCTTTCATTTCGCAGGCAGTAGTCGCAACGGATCTCCCACAGGATCCAGTGTGCTAGGTTTGCCAATTCATTCTATACCTATACTCTATTATTAACATATAATAATAATAATAATTATAATTACTATTATTTTTATTATTATTATTATTATTATTTACTATTGCAAGTTTTAGGTAATGTTGGACATTCAGTAATGTAGATAGGTCGATGGTAACATCTAATCAAAAGCTATAAAAAAGCAAACGAAAACAAGCCACAACCTACGTGGCATTACAAGAAAACAAACGAATGTATAAAAAATTCCCATTTATGTGTGCTGGACGTCTGAGAAGAGATTTTCTATTACTGTTTGGTTCATATTGTCTTCTTTGAATTAGAAATGTGTCTATAATAAAGAATAAACAAAGCACTTTCAATTAAATTGTTGACCATAATCCGCTCACACGTATATGCCGAAACTGACCAAATACTTCTGTCAATTCTAAACCCTATTAATTACTAAGTGGGAGAAGTAAACGAATTACGAAGCATTGTTGCTTATGTTCATTTTCATTCAAATTATTGTCATTCAGAATAATTAAACCCAGCCTTGTTGCAGGTGTTAACGTACCATTGTTAAAATGCGTCAGAAAATAAAATGCATCAAATGAAAGCCTTCGTTGCAAATAAATTTTAAAAAAGACTATGTGTATAGCATAAAAAACATTCTTACAATGGCAAAGTTTTCTGACACTCTTCCAAGTGATTGTGCGGCACACCGGTTGCACACCACTGGTATAAGAAATAAGTAAATAGATTTGATCTACCATTTCCTATTTAATACAATAATTACTTGCAAGGAACACAACATTGCAAATATGTGTTACACAACGCTTGATGTTCCTAATCCTTACTTATGATAATGGGTGGCTGTTTAGTTGATTTTTAGTTCTTTAGCTTAAAAAAGTAAGAAACTAGAAACGTTCACCCTTTAAACGATAGATAATATCCAGAGTAATGCAATGTTACACCATCCGCTCAACCTTCCAAGTTATTGTAGAGATTGTTATAGCGACTATGGCAATCGGACAGTCTCCTGAACCCCGTTTCTTATAATAACCTTGCCCCGCTAACATATATTTGTCCGCGTTTCCTGTCCTTCTCCTTTCCCCTGGTTGGCTATGTACATCTTCCAATAACAAACAAGTCCTATGTCAGACGTAGGGGTATCCAGTAACTAGAGCAAAACACCGCCTGTAGGCCATATTAAGGCTCTTGGGCTTCCAACGTTACCCCGACGGTCTAGTAGACCCGTGCGACGATATGATCTAACAAGGTCAGCGTCCCTAACGAGTCCAGCTGACACCACCTGGCTAGCCCTCCTTTAAACATTCGCAACTTGGGGGTCCCAGGAATAGACGAGACACTTTCTGGAAGGGAGGGGACTCCGACATTAAAGTTCCATCACCCTGTGACGATGTGAACTTGGGATCCTATGTTCTATTGTTTTAGTATATTTGTGTTCTCCAAATGACGTCTTTAAACCTGTGCCGACATATAAACATAATGATTGCTCTGCTGGAATATAACAGTTTCTCCGGATTAGCATTTTGGGGAGACACAAGAAAAGCAGACCGTGTTCTAAGAAGTTAGTGTAGGTAATATTAAATTATTAAATTTTAAGGCAGTACCGAGCGGGATGGCTCAGGAAGTTTCTGTGGCTCACAGCGGGTGTACGCTGATTTGGTTCCCAATTTCGGCCTATCTGACCTTACCTGAAGGGGGTTTTCGGGGATTTCCCCCGGTCGCAGGCGATGCTAGGTAGGTTTATTTCATCACCCGAATTTCCTGTCCTTCCAAGTATTTTTCCGTTTTCATTTCATTCATCCTTCATTCCGTTGGATTCCTTCAGGGTTGGGTGCTGCTTTCCAAGGAAAAAGGCTACTCAAAGTGACTGTCTCCATCCCCCGACTTCGGATAGTTGCCAGATATGAGGGCTGCCTCTAACGGGGGCTTTGAACCCTATGTTGGTAGTGCTTCAATCTGGAAACTTTAGGGACTCTACCATTGCCAAGCCATTGCTCCTGATTTCGGCCACCCGGTGTGTATTCACACCTCCTGCCTTCCTCCCAGGGATGCTTATCATTGGGCATAGGAACAATAACCTTAGGTTCGGTGCCGAGTCCTTCCGACCGTATCCTATTATATTGTATAAATTAATATAAAGTTAACAAATTACAGTGTTTTAAGACAGTAAATGCACTTGCAAATAAATCCGAAAATATGAAGAAATAAAGGAGGAAATCGACAAGATAATCGAACCTTCAACAATTATGTGTGCTGATGGATCCAATAATCGAATATTGTGGAAAGTCCTTGTTAATGGAATATAAAATGCGAAGTTCTCAATTTAGGGGTGAGAAATACTCGCACTTTTATCCACTCCACTTTTCCTCATGGTGGGTGTCATGAGGGGATGAATAAAAGTTTAAGAGTTGAGCTCCTATCTCTTGTGCTTTACCCCTGAGGCAAAATCTACCTACACGCAATTTCTTGTGCGCTACTTTTGGAGCAGATGTAGAACAACAAGCAATCGATCCATGGAAACCGCGCTTAAACGAGAAACCGTATTACACCTTTCCTGCCCTCGTAGTGCCCTCAATCATTTTTCCCATTTTCTGTACCTACCATGAGCTCAAAGTAGTTACGCTGGGCCGCGGCCTTCAACTGAGTGACAGCTGCTGCAGCAGTCAATCCAACCTTAGAACCTCCGGCCCAATGACTGTGCTCGTCAGAGTCTAGCTTTGGCGCTGTTTCGTGGCGCAGGCGATGGAAGGTTCGAATCCCGCCTGCATCAAGGGTGTATGTGGTTTGTTTCTATGCTTGTGTTCTTTCTATCATTCTCTCTCCCATGATGGCCAATTCGGTCACGCCTGAAGGCCAATATGTCTGTAAAAAGCACTGTAGAACCACACTTGATGTAAACAACACAATTTGCATTCTTCTGCGTAGCTGCGTGCTCGTATTAACAGTAAGGAACAAACATAATGAAAACGTGAACTCATGCCTCATATTTATAATTCATTAGAATAAGGTATAATAGTAATAGTAATAATAGTAATAATAATACTACTACTACTATACTACTACTACTACTACTACTACTACTACTACTACTATTACTACTATTCTTATCTAGAATAAGAATAATAATGGTCAACCTCCGTAGTGTGGGGGTATATTTTCTGCCTCATTTTAGAGGTCCCGATTTCGAATCTCTATTAGGGTGAGTTACTTGGGTAAAGCTTTTTTTGCGATTTTCCCTTATTCTGAGAAGATGAATGTGAGCAACTTTAGGTTCCATGGACCCCGTTCTCATTTGAGGATCATTTCAATAACTTCATCTTTCCGTATGACCTACCAGGTTAAAGGACGTTAAACTACAAAAATAAAAGATCCACTTAGTATAGCATATGTTAATTTAATAAAACAAGAAATTTGGTTACAGAAGGAAAAACAACACTTCCTTTTTTTTTAAATCAGAACTAAGAAAAAAAAAAAAAAAAAAAAAAAAAAAAAAAAAAAAAAAACAATGCCGCAAATTCCAACAGCAAACTTGCGTTCTAGAACAGCTGTTTCTTAAAAAGCACTCTTAAATAACCCCTGCACAGTAACCAGTTCTTTGCAATGGCTCCACTGGTTGAGAAATAAAAGGTGACATCCCTTTCTTTACAAAATGCCCCGCTGTTAAACTTGACGCAACAAATGCTGCAAAAAACTAGGGCTAATTTTAGAGCAGATGTATCCAGATGTTCAGGCGCTTGAATACTGAGCACTTGAAGTATGAAGAGAAGGGTTTGCTGGCATTTTCAGAAGGATACCTGTCTATGGTTGCGGTGGCTGTTGTGTTTATATTATAGGCACTAGAGGGCACAGCAGTTTTGATGCGTAACTTTCTAAATTAAATTTAAAAGTATTTCCTGTTTTCTGGATAATACCAACGGTCCTTACGTATGTTGTCTTTTCTAGCACGCGCGTGTGTGATGCCGTAGGTGATTCCACACTGCAGTGGAATACACGCCTTATTGTACGTCAGGGCCCAGGGGCATAGGATGAGATGAGAGTAATATTAACGGGCGGCCGAAACCGGGTGGCGGGGGACGAGCCACCATGGTGAGTCGCTAACATATTCCAAGCAGTTCATCTCGACACGGGCAGCGCTATTAGCCAGCGCCTCTGGTCTGACCGAACTACCTGGGTTTACAGACGACTTATAACGTCATTCCGCCGCCGAGAGCTGTACTTCCAGAGTACACTCACCACCACGGAAGGTGATACCACCGTAGTCCTTGCCGACACTTACAACGCTGAAAGAGACTGGTTGGATGAAATAGTGATGAAATGAAGGGACAGGCATTTTGAGGGAATGAAGAAACGTCCAGAGCATTTGCCATCCCAAACTACACTTTACATGCAACATTTTTCGAAATTTTCGATTTTCGTAAAATGACTGACGATTTTGATTAAAATTCCATATAATAAAGATATTTGTATGACAAATAAAATGTATATCCTGAATTCCTTCGAAATAGCTCCTGAAGCCCTCTTCATTCTGAGTGACTTTAGTATAAATGATAAACCGTTAGAGACAAAATCTTGCTCCACAAAAATGTAGACACGGTTAAAACATACCATTTATGTCATATCCCTGGCAAAGACGAGTAAAGCGAGGATTACTCGCGCCAGTACTCCACTAGCAGATTTTAACTTAAAATAGTGCCGTTGAATTCTGCAACTCCTTTAGTGTACCAAGGGAAAGCTGCATCCATCAAATACGGGACAATTGGGCTATCTGGTATACCGTTTATTTTGTAGATCAAACCATTTCCGAGATATTCCCTGTTTCATAGCTCTCATTTTACTCCTGGCTATGGATAGGGTAGCGAATTTTAATGTCAATTGCATAGATTTTAGAATATTTGGCTGTCACTTTAGCCTTCCACTTATAAAGAAGTAAGTGACAAGACATTTTCTGGTAATATTTATCTGATAATATTTATCTCGATAGTATGATGTAGATAAAGCAATGATGTTTTGAAAGGATGGTTGTATAACAGCAAGAGAAAATCATGTGAATGAATACATATTTTTGATCATTTGATCCTCTCCTACTCGTGTTTAAACTTTGCATGTTTCTACTAAAGCACTCTCAATAATTTTACTAACACACAATACGTATTCCTCCTTTTGTGGCTGACGCATTCCAAAGAGAAATATAGTACATTTCAATAATTTAATCGGAATTTACTTTATTGAAATTTCATGGCTTTACCCTGGATTGAAATAGGAAATTCGCATTAAATTTGTCAGGTGCTGTTTGACAGGCATTATTAATTTCTAATTAGTGATCGTATTTTTACTAATCCATCATAAAACATGAATGATGTTTTCATTAATTAAAATTAAAAGCTAATTGAAGTAAAGAGGAGTAAGCCTCGCATAATCGGTGCGTCAGAAGTATGGAAGCTATTATACAGATAATACTTCAGCCACTTGTTGACGCAATTGCTTATTTCTAAGATCGTTAGTGACATGTAGTAATTCAGATTTATGCCCTTTATCTATCATGAATTTTGGCGACCTTTGGACAAGCAGAACATTCAGTAATCTAAAAAACAGAATAGACAGTAAATACCACCTTCAAATCAAATACGGGTGGTTGTGGTCGTTAAGACATAGACTGTGAGCTGGCGAACGGGAGGTTAGTGTTTCAAATCCTCGGGACAGTTCTTTCTGATTGGTTTTTACTTTCTCTATCGTACCATGCACATAGTGTATACAGCAGGTAGTGTATTTCAATCAAAAACTGGATACCGAGAGGATCCCCTGAGTCCAAAAAGAAACATTAAAATAAGGTCCCGTGTGTGCTTTGGACAGCATTGCTCAAAAACTAAGTATTGGTATTTAAGTTTTACATATTCCAAGGATACGACATGAAGATTTTCAAGAAAATCTCCCCACCCAACTACACTTTACGTGAAAAAAATTATGAAACTGTGTTTTTCTCAAAAATGGCTCTAACAGTTTTGATTAAAATACTGTACATTGATGCTATTTACCTCACAAATACGATATATATCCTGAATTTTCTGGGACTAGTTGCTGAAGACCTGTTCATTCTGGATGAATTTTACTGAATTATACATAACTAATAAACCGTAAGTCAGACAAAACTTACCATACAAAAAATGTAAACACAATTATCATACAAAAACAATCGTTAAAACACACAATTTATGACATATACATTTTTGTTGCAGATTTGACCGTTTCTCAGATATTCCTTGTTATTGGTTTCAATTTTCAACTACACTTCTTCTCAAACGGAGTCACATTTCGTTTCATCTCTCGTTCATTTTTCTGGAAATGCAAAGCTAACCGAACTTCAATTGTTCACATATCTACCGGCTTTTAAAAGATTTCACTGTCACTTTAGACTGGTGTATTCCCTTATCTCCCTTCTGCTTATACGGAACTAATTAGTAAGATCAATTCTGTTAATGTTTGTCTCGTTTAGTATGATGTAGGTAGAAGAATAATCTTTTGCAAGAATAGTATTTAAATATATACTATTAACAGCGAAATTCTAGATAAAATTGTCTTTCTATTATAATTAGAAGTCGTATTATTTCCTAAGTATTTGACTTCAGGTTGTCAACGTTTCTCACTAGAAGTGACGCCATCAGCAGCGGTCAAGGGTCGTTGGCAGGCAGATAAAAACAGGTTTGGTGCTGTCTACATACGCTAAAACAGCTTTACCAGAAATTTGGTGGTTGGTTATCTGCGATAACTTTAAGGCATAGGAATTCCTATGCCTAAAGATTAATAATGCAGATGTGATTAGTTATGCTATGAAGACTTTTTGGATCGTTCGAAAACATGGATCACGATCACAATGGTGACTGTATTAGCCGAACACGATAAGAATGCATTCGGTGGTAAGAGGAACTAAACGGAAAAGTTGGGTGGAGCATCAGAAATAGAGTAAGGTAAAGAAAACTTGCAAAACTGCTGCTTCTGAGAAAACTAATGTGAAGACAGCAGCAGGCGAGTAAGGTTTTCAGTTTGCAACCGTATATTCCCACTATTGCCTTCTCTTCAGTCCATTCGGATCTCAAGTCTTGAGGATGTCAACAAAACACTGGCGGCCTGCTTCAGGTGTAATCATATCGTGGTCGAGCAGTAGTTAATGTTGCACGTATAGTTTATTCGTTTTTTTCATCAGGTTTGTGCTGCAAGTGACACCTCTTCCACTTCCTTCAAGCCCTAGCCTAAAAGAAAACGAATGGACTGCACGTAATATACACAACCTATTAGCAACAGCAGGACGATATCCACCCTCTCCTGTCATCAAGTGCAGGGAGCAGTATTTTGCCGTGTTGTAAACCATAGAAGCTTACTTTCAAGTACCATTCTGGGGGTTGTAATGCCTCAAACTAATGTGAGAGTGCGTGTCTCTCTCGCGCTGCGAACATTTGCCGGTTTTAGAAGTGTGTTGCACGGTCCATCTATTATCCGGCGTTGAACAGCAATCCTACATAATCTTTATAATCCATAATAGCTCATTAGGTAAACAACCCTAATACAAATTTAATTCAATGACCAAAATATTTGAGGTAGTGAATATATGCTTGGGCGTAAATCCGCAGCTATAGAAGTGCTACGTAACGGAAATAATACATGCACCGTTTCACATTTAGTGAAAGACGCGAGATTAAAAACTGCTGTTTAGGCTGATAATGTTGTTGTTGTTATTATTATTATTATTATTGTTATAACAATAATAACGACAGTGAATACTACTACTACTGCTAATAATAATAATAATAATAATAATAATAATAATAATAATAATAATAATAATAATAATAATAATAATTGATTTCACCGGTCTTTCACGATAGCAAACTATGTGACTATATCTGCTATGTTGTTTTAGGTTGTCTCCTCAGTGCGGTGGTAGCGCTGCTGCTTGCCAAGCGGGAGACCTAGGTTCGATTCCCAATTGAGGAACTACTTGTTGGAGAATTAGCGGCTCCAGGTCGTGAAGACGCACTAACTGGCCGGGGGGATCGAAGCTCTGACCACGTCTCACCCCCCCCCCCCCAATATTGCTCCCCATCCATGACGTCTGTAATAGACCGAGATGGGGGACGCAGCGGCCGGGCGGTAGGCCAAGGCTCTTAGTGAGCTGTGCCACGGAGTCGCTCACTCTATACTGTTTTAAACAAGTTCCTCCAGTTTTACAAATTAACTCTGTTGCATCCTGCTTTAACTCTGAATCCAATTTTTATATTTATATCTACATCATCATTATAACCATTATCTTCAGGGATTAAATCTCGAAAGTTTTGATCCGGTTTCGTGTATTAAACCTTTACTATGCCCACATTTTTCGATTTGTCAATGTTTCTTTCGCATATAAGTTTAGATATCATTTAGTTGAAATTTTGGGATTCATTCCACCCATTTTTTCCAGTTCTATGTATGTTTACTCTCTCCATTAACTTAAAGATGCCTCTTTTCCTTCAGATCTCGTCATTTCTCCTGTTTTCTAGCAAATTATAACCTTCAAGACGCCATAGAAAACTCATTTCTGTGGATCCCGGTTTTCTGTTTTTTACTTTCTTGATCACGTACAATGTACTTAGTAGGTAGAAAAGATTTTTTTTTTTTTTACAATTGTCCAGCGTTCTGAAACGTACAGCAATATGGACACTGCCATTAGTTTAAGAAATTTTAGCAAAGGGTCTTTGCTAGTAGTTTTAAGGTGAATTAAATATAAAATTGAATCTGCACCTGTTATTCATATTTACAAATCGTGCTAATTTATATAAATCGGGCTCTGTATTCGTGACAAGATTCATGAATCGCGTTCCCAGAGTGGCTTCGACCATTTGCCCAGCACTGTACAAAAACGCCTGAGTGTTAGGAACCAAACTTGCAGCTGCAGCTCCGGTATTACAACATCCATCTGTGAGGGTTTTAGCGACCTGCCGTGTAGTACATGCTCCTACATCCATGATTTGTTGCCGTACTTCACCGTGCAGGGGAAGTGCTAACTCCATCACGGGTGTTTCCTGAAAGCGTTCATTTCGCATATACCTACCTACACAATAGTACAAAGTAGGATACTGGCAATGGAGAACAGCTAGCTATTTTATCACAATTGAAACTGTTCCTATCTTTTGATTTTATTTTATGTGACCCATAAAGAAATGGGGCAGGTTAGGTTAACCTTCTATCTACCAGTTGTACAAGGTAATTCAACATTATTTTGCAAACATAAAGGTTAATTGTTATTTTTAACGAAATGACATTTAGAAACAAAAGTGGTATGAAATTATAGCAGAAGTTTAAGAATTTTTAATTTATGTAAAATTCGCTAGAGGCGTTAAGTTTTTATTCTTTTTTGGTTGATAGAAAAAATTACATATTGCGAATTTTGTGATGTAATTTGCACAAACAGCCCATAAGACAGTCAATATTTTACTAATGTAACCATACAACAGGATGGTGCGCCTCTCCATTTCCTCCATCATGTTCTTAAGTACCTGAATGTCACTCGAGCAGGACATTGGAACGGCTGCAAGATTGGCAAGGATGACTTGGCCTCCACAATTACCCTATCTTACAGTTTGCGAACTATTTTGAAGAGGGTTCGTGAAGAATACGGTGTATGTTACCCCATTACCTCAGAATTTGAATAATTTCAAGCAACGCATTTCTGATGCAATGGATCTGTTAACCAAGGACAATTTGGGAAGTTTATGGCAAGAAATGAAGTACCCCTTTAGACCTTTATCGTTTCACATTGGTGCACACATCCAACACTTGTAACGCGATGTCCATTCGAACTTAAGCAGTACTTCTATCTTTCCATTTCACTTTCATTTCTGTATGACATTTCAGTGAAAAATAAATAGCTTCATTTTTGTAGAATTATTTTTGGATTACGCTGTACATTTCTAGCTATTACATCTACAAGTAAACCAATGTTAATCGTAAGGAGCGCCAGAGGCTAACACTACCATTCAGTTGTTTATGTTCTTGTTGAGTTACTTTTAAGTTAATAATAATCATGATAGTAAGGACGACATTGTGGAAGAACAATAAATTATCATTGATTTATCTAATAGTGGTTAACTATAAAACATGGGACTTACAGTGCTTACGATATTGTAAGTTGCCATTGGGGCATATTATCTGAACATACGTTTAAAAACGCTTTGTGGTTTACTGAAAATATGTAAGTCAGTTGGGGAATTTAATATCGTGCAGGCAGTTGATCTGGTAATGCAGTGGTAGAGAAACAGCTCGGAAATCTGAAAATCAGTTGTTCATATCCCGGCTACGGCACTACATGTTTCAGGTTGAAGCCACCTTCTGAAATTTATCCCTCACGTGGCCTATGTGAAAGAAGCAAACATTACCAATAATAATCCTATTATTTTACGACGCTTTTAATCAACCGGGATCACATCAATTTGCCTTCATGCACTAATAATCAACAATAATAATATTTTATTTTATGCTCGACTATGCATAAATGTAATTATACGCCTGGCAGCTTCACTTTTATGGACCTCATTAAGGTATACTTCTTCACTAAAGTGCCAGTTTTCACCTATCAGAAGATCCGCATGCAACAATCAATACTTTCGCGTCTGCGCACATCTCATAACGCTACCAAGAAGCAGCTGTTGAAAGCGAAACTATGCATTATTCTAGTATTTCAGTCAAAGAACAACTAGAGTGTGTTTAGGAAAAGTAAGAATGTTGGTCACGAGAGAAGGTGAGATGCATCTTATAACCCATGGAAATGTCTGTAAAGGCACGCGATGAAACTAATACTTATTGCCACGAAAGTTAGAAAACATGACCGAAAAATTGTATGCACAATTCATGGCTTGGAGAAAATTAAAATATCAGCTGTTTCACCGCATAAGGCAAGATCAGTGTACTTATTGAATCAGGTAAACGTAGAATAATAACTCCATGGCACGACAGCTCACGGGGAAACTTGGCCTACCGCCCGGCCGCTGCCTCCCCCCATCTCGGTCCACTACAGACGTCATGGATGGGGTGCAGTATTGGAGGGTGAAAACGTAGAATATTAAACATAATTTATAAATATTTAAAAATTAGTCAAGCTTGAATAGTCGTTGAAACCGACAATAGTGACAAATAAAATGCCTCGTATGAAAATTATGAAACTTGCATCCTAATTACCACCATTATACTCTCGTTGCATAATATACTATTATGAACTCCTCAATTATAAACAGATCGTTACTGTATTCAATATCGTGCATAATTGGCTCATTACGGTAGGCGTGACAATAACAGCAAGGACATATTTTCTGTTCAAGAACACACCGATGTTCCAAATTACCGTAACTTGTAGAGGGAAGATGAAACACTTTTGTGATACTTTCTTCTCTGGGCAACGAACATTTAAAAACTTCTGAGTATTATTACATACAGTATCATTAAGATTTAAATGCATAATTACTATCCATGTCGTGCGGATTTTAAAGTAAATTACAGTATGTATGTAACATTTCACCATTCTCTACCAGGAATGGAATACCTGCAAGTGCAAGTTACTTATCGGTTCAACACGCCAGATAATAACAAATGAAATTCCGGGAGAGAAGCTAACATATCATTTACGAACCTGAATATGCTTTCAATTATGTCAGCTCCGGCTGCCGAATGTTCATAATTTATTTCCTATAATTTATTGCGCTGAAATTACGTAGTGTGTAATGTCGTTCGTGCGACAAACATTTCCCATAATCATCAAGAATATCCACTTGTTGCATAACTTACTATTATATTATTGTGAAATATATATAATTATAATTTAAAATTATTACAAGTTATAGAAGACTTATTATTATTATTATTATTATTACTACTATTATTATTGTTGTTAATCTAATAAATGCATACCAAACAAAGGAATAACTGACATTTATATATAAATCCAAATTAATACACTTTTTTCACCATTTTCAACAACGGGATTCACTTCTCCTAGGTATGTTTTGCCCAAAATTCTATTTTTCTTTTTCATGTCCACTTCAGAATAAATACTTCATACAAATATTGTAACTATTTGGCATTTTAGCGTTACTAGTAACTGATTTCTCAATCATCTCTCTTTATGCAGGGTGGAACTGCTATTATATTACATTAGGAAATTCTTTTTACAGCAATTGGAGTAGAATTCATTAACAGTGGCTTCTTCCATGTTGTACACAGAATATATTATGTATAAGAGTCAGATGGTTATAGAGATCCATTGTTTTCCTTTCTTTGTTTCACACAGAATATAGCACTGATTCATGTTTATTTCTTGTAATTGACTTCAAATTATTCATAGGAGCAGTTAAGGTGGACTGAGTGGAATCTAGTTAGAAAAACTGTGAGAACTTTAGGAATACAAACACCGTTGCGATTTAGGGGATTGACCAACTTTGCACCCAGTTCGATAGGCTCACGGAATATCTTTTGTATAACAGTCACGCAGCTTTCTCTAACCATAACATGATGATGATGATAATAATAATAAGAATAATAATAACAATAATAACAATAATAATGATAATAATACTAATAACAATAACAATAATAACAACAATAATAATAATAACAATAATAATAATAATTCCAATTCTTTTACTTTCTCAAAAATAACGCTAACGATTTTGATTAAAATATCGTATATTGAATATATTTAAATGACAAATAAAATACATATCTTGAATTTTCTGGGAATAGTCTCTGAAGACTCACTCTGGATGACTTTTTCATAATTTTGTATTAACTGTTAAACCACAAGAGCTAGACAAATACTTACTACACAAAAATGGAGATGACGATAAAACACACAACTTAACTCATATACCTTTTTTTCCGTGGAGTCGACATTTTTCGAGATATTATTGGTTTCAGTTTTATAATAAACTTTTCTCACGCGGGAATTTGTCAACTCTCGGCCACGCAAAGAGACGAATTTCAATCATATAGCAACCAATAAGGTTTGATATTTTTGTAGCCTAGTGTACTCCCGTATTTCCCTACTACTTACAAGGAAGCAAGTAATAAGGCAGTTTCTGCTAATGTTTATCTCGATTAGCATGAAGTATAAGAATAAGCTTTTTAACAATATGTTTTACAGAGATGTAGAAAAAGTCATCAGATTTTCCATCACCTTAGGCACAAGAAATACATGTTGCAGATCCGTGGAATGTGCTCTTAATGCTATTTTTATCGTTCATCACGTTTAACACCGTGTAGTCCGTTTCTGTTTGAACAGCTGTCTACATGGGGTCAATGAATCTCAAGGATAGTGTATATGTGTGCACGTTCAAAGGAACCTCTTATCATTTATATATAGCTATTCAACTTTATCAGAATATTGATTTTCTTTTCTGGCCGCCAATTCAGCCGAACGTAATTTCCTTTCCTGCGTCACAGAGTGAGTTATAATTTTATTAGCGTAATGACTTTATGTGCGCCATTTTCGCTGCCTGAGGTACTGTTTTACATTATATGAAATAACAGAGAGGAATGCTTCTTGACTCAGTGTATAAAACGCTCCGTTCTGTTGTACGAGGGCCGTTATTTTTTTCAACCTCCGATAGACTATAAATAAAAGACAAGTTCATAGAAAACAATTATTTTATTACTGAAAGTTTTGTACACTTATGGTTACTTTTCAACATAATTACCGAAAAGATTGAGACATTTATCGTACCTGTGCACAAGCTTTGCAATACCCGCTTCAAAAAATGTTGCCGCCAATTATTTCAAATGAGCATTGACGTTGTTTTGAAGATCTTCGTTGGTTTGAAAGTGCTGCCCTCCTAGCCACGTCTTCAATTCAGGAAAAAGGTGAAAGTCGCTGGGTGCCAGGTCAGGACTGTACGGCGGATGATCAAAAATGTCCCATTAAAATTGTTCAAGGAGCCGATAGGTTGTACCAGCAGTGTGTGGACGAGCGTTGTCATGGTACAACACAATTCCTGAAGTCAGCATTCCTCTTCGTTTGTTTTGAATGGCTCTCCACAAACGTCGTAAAGTACGTAAACGTGTTTCCCGTGCGTCCCATTTTGATAATTAATTAAAAGGATATTAATCCTTTTATACCTAACAAAATTTAAAAAAAAAAAAAAAAAAAAAATATGATGTGTTCCAATCAAATGACTCTCTACATCTTTGTAACAAATTTACTTCATGATAATCCAGATTAACTTTAGCAGAAATGGTCTTATTACTTCCTTCCTTGCAAGCAGAAGGGTACTAAGGGAATACACTAGGCTAAATCGATAGTTGAATCTTTTAAAAACTGGTTGCTATGTGAATGAAGTTCATTTCTTTACATGGCCAGGATTTGACAAGTTCCCGCATGAGAAAAGTTTTAAATATTTTAAAACTGCAACAAATAACAAGGAATATCTTGGAAACGGTGAACTCCACGAAAAAAATGTAAATGACATTAATAACGTGTTTCAACAAAATCTACAAGTTTGTATACTAGGTTTTTGTATATCTCTTATGGTTTACAAATTATTAAAAATTCGTGCAGAATAAAGAGGTCTTCACATGCTAATCCCCGAAAATTGGATATATACAATTTATTTGTCATGTAAATATCTTTAATATACGGCATTTAAATCAAAATCATTAGAGCCATTTTTGGGGAAAATCAAAACTTTCGAAACTTTTTCCATGTAAAGGGTAGTTGGAGGTGCGGGAATTTTCTTGAAAAGCTTCACATCTCATCCATAGAAGTTTCTGAACTTACATATCTTTATGCTAATCGAGATACATTTTAGCAGAAATGATATAATCACTTAATTCATTGTAGTTACAAGGGAAAAAAAAGGGAATATACTATGCTAAAGCGGTAGCCAAAGCTTTTAAGAGATGGTCGCTATTTGATGCACTTGAAATTCCGTTTTCTGTGCATGACCAGGTTGAAAAACTGGATAACGATTTCCAATTTTAGAAGTCTAATTATTGAAAATTTAAAACCCAATAGAAAGGAATATCTCGGAAATCGCTAATCCACAGAAATAGAATATATAACATAAATTGTGTATTTTAACGAGATATTACTTTTCGTGAAGTAAGATTTTGTCTATTTCCTATGGCTTACAAGTTGTGCAAAAGTCAACAGATTTAAAAGAGTTTAACAGGCTATTCCCAGAGACTTCAAAATATACATTTTATTTTTGATTGAGATATCTTAAGGATTTTAATAAAAATCCTGAGTCATTTTTAAGAAAATCATTTTTGTAAAAGTCTCCATGTAAAGGTAGTTTCGGGTGGGGGCTTTTCTTGTAAATATTTGTGTCGTATCCTTGAAGTATGCTTAGATTAAATATTACGTTTGGAACTTAATGGACTAAAAATATATATTTCCGGTAAAATCTCATAGCATTTTGGGGTGGAATACAATACCTTCTCTACCTACTATGTACATAGTAAGTTTTAGAGTAAGTGCTATGTTTACCACTTATTACGGGAGTTTTGAGTGATTTATAAGTGAACTGAAACGCTTGTAATATCCCCGTACTTATTTTGTTAAAACGCAGCAAATCATTTCCGGGTTGGTGATTACTTACATATATCGAGGGCTTTGATTTGTGAAACTGTGTGTTAAAAATACTAGCTTAATAAACTTTACATTACTAAATACACGCACATTTACTCACACATTCATACTTCCAAATTCTATGGGGTATAGGGAATAATTCTGGTTGGTAAATTTCCCCGCCCCAGCCGGGAATCAAACCCGTGACCTCCGGGTGAGAAGTCAGCTCGCTGACCACTCGACCGCGGAGACAGTCCTGTGAATAGTTATTGTTGGATCATTATAATCTGTAAAGTCTGTATAGCTGTGGTAGGGCAATGTTCGATGGCGTGCTACAAAACGCTCCGTGCCCTTTATCGAAGAGTATTACCGTTTGATTGGAATGCTGTTTGTTCACATTAGCTACTTATGCTAGTCAGCTCTCCCGTTCTAGGAAAGCCTACCTAGATTATTTATGATACTGAACTTAATACCCCTGGCTTTGAGCTGTGGTCACGTGGCCATTTTTCCTGTGCAAATTGCAATACGCTTTACAGTTAAAGAGTGGAAGTATTACAGGGTTGGCACTTTCTTTTCTGGTACTTCTTGAAGCCCAGCATTTCTTTGTAGTTAAAGTAGAAAAAAAGAATATAACAATCCACACAACATAGTGCATTAACTGTGAGTAGATAAACAAGGTTTTCAGATACCACAGCGACAAAATGGACATGGAGACTGGAAGTTTAGGCATTACAAATCATTAAAATAGCCAGGTAAAAGTCTGATGTGTTCCATTCACATGACTTTCTCTACCTGTTGTACAAACAAACCATTCCTTTAAAAGATTATTCTTTTATCTACTTTGTGCTAATCTAGATAAACAGTAGCAGAAATCGAATTATTACTTGCTTCCTTCTAAGCAGAAGAGAAATAAGGGAATACACTAGGCTAAAGCAATAGTCAAATCATTTAAAAGCTGATCGATATGTGAACAACTGAAGTTCGGTGTGCTTTACATTGCCAGTAAAACAAAAGAATTCTGATGTGTAACACGCGAATTTCTCTAAATGTTCTACAAACAAACTTCTTACAAATATTATTCTTTCTAAACTATGCTATCGAGCTGCATTAGCAGAATGCAGTTATTACTAGGTATAAGGAAACTAATGGAATGCACTAGGCCAAAGCGATAGGCAAATGCTTTAAAAGCTGTCGCTATGCGATTGTCATAATTCGCTTCGTTGCTTGACCAGGAGTAGAACAAAAGAAAAACGGACACTTCCTGTCTGAAAAAAGTATATGTATTTAGAAATTCAAACCAATAAAAAGGAATATCCTGGAAACGGACAATTCTACAACAAAAAAAGCAAATGACATAAATCGTATGCTTAAACAAGATGTACATTTGTTATGTAGTAAGCCTTTGTCTATCTCTTACGGTTTATTGGTTATACAAAATTAAAAAAAAAAAAAAAATGTGTCCAGAACGAACAAGCCTTCAGAAGCTATTCCCAGAAAATTCAAGATATATCTTTTATTTATTATGTAAATTATACGGTGTTAAAATCATTACAGCCATTTTTAAGAAAACAGAATTTTCAAAAAATGTCCCATATAAAGGGTAGTTTGGGGTAGGGCCTTTTTTTTTATTACTAAGTTTGGAATTTCACGGTACTTTATTTTTTGAGCCATGCTGTCCACAGACAGACAGACAGACAGACACTCACACACACACAGGGACCTTTTTCCTAAAAATGCCTATATATTTCCGGTGAAACCTTGGTATCAAATTTTTGGGTGTAATATAATACCTTCTCTATATACTGTGTACATATTACGTCTAGAGAAAGTAAAAAGAGATAAAATGTAGGGTGACTCCGTTTGAGGAAAGTTAGGTAATTAAAATTGAAACCAATAACAAGGAATATCTTGGAAACAGTCAACTCTAAAACAAATATGTATATAACACACATTTTATGTTTTAACAAAATCAACATTTTTGTGCAGTTAAGTTTCATCTATTTCTTACTGTATACCGGTTATGCAAAATTGAGCAAAATTCGATATTATAATTAAGGTGGTTAGATCCAGTTCTGAGAAAAACAACGTTTTCAAGAATGTTTTCATGTAAAGGTTAGCTTGGGGTGGGGGGATTTTCTTCAAAAACTTCGTGTTGCATCCTTGAAAGAGTCTAAACTTAATACCTAGTTTTATATTTAACGATCTTGTTTGAGCTATGCTGACCACAGACACACACAGACGTAACTTTTTCTAAAAATCTTTTTATTGGACTCAGGGAACCTCAAAACAGATATTTCCGGCGAAATCTCGACATCGATTTTTTGGGTACATTATAATATCTTCTCTAATCCTTCTGCATATGGTACGTGTAGAGGCAGCAGAAAGGCATTCTGCCGAGGTTCCGGTCTCTGGTGATGATAAACGAAAGGAGGGGGACTACTTTTTCCTTACTGCCTGCTGTTGGGAGCTTTGTGAGCGACAGCATGGAGAAGTCTCTACAGTAAACTACGTGTGAATTACTTTGGGCGACTATGAAGGTATTAGGGCTGATCTGTCAAATGCATACACAATCTTTAATAACACTAGTATTCCTAATATGAAATGTGAGGAAATACGTTTCAATCAATGGGTGTGCGTAAAAAGAAAAAATACTGGTTGTTCAGATATTGGAAATGTGTGCTGCCTTTTTTTGTTTAAAAAAATACAGTCCTAGAGTCTTATCAGGATTCCGGCGCTTTATTCCTTTTCTCCCCCACATTTCCTTCCTTTGTTTGATTACCGTTTTGATTCTAAACACATACACAGACACAGGGACACCCATGCCCAAAGCGGGACTCGAACCCACGATCCCCTGCGCCTAAAAGCACCAAAGAGGCACTTCAGTGAGCACGGCTATGGAGACCGGCAGCCTTTATGTCAAAACTTCCCTTCACAGCTCTAAGGGGTTACCCTAAATGCGGTATAGCTTTGATCTCATTGCAACGTAAGGAAGAGGTGCAAGTTTGTAAAAAATGTCCTAACGTTAATTTTTATTTTCTATCCATACATATTATCATCGGATTTCAAAATATGGCACCTATAGGATGTTGCACAGAAAGAGCGAAAGACTGGAGGGAGAGAGGGACAGAGATGTAGGGCGTAACTCAGAGGGCAGGTGAGGGAAAATCATATTTACCCACTTTACGAATGAGTTTCGATAATAATAATAATAATAATAATAATAATAATAATAATAATAATAAAGAATGCTTCTGAATATAAAGCATGAAATGCTAAATTCAAACTCATAAATGAAGCGCATTTAATAGTTAAATGAAACATGCTAAACAGCTTAAAACATGCCATGGTATGAATCTCTATAGATTAATTTACCTACCATTTTAACATTGTTATACGTTTAAAAGTGGAACAATGTAAAATTATAATTTCACATGATATGCACTGGTACTAATGTATCTAAAAATATAGATTTAGAAATTTCTTTCCTTCTTTTTTGTTTTCTTGTCGAAATTTCTCTCCATATACTATCACCGTGTATGTTGTTCTACGGCTGTAATTTAAGACTTAATATCTGCATCAGAAGAAGCATTAAAACACGTTACGTCATCTACCAGACCATAACATATTCAGAGATCTTACAAGTGATTTTGGGAGGTTTGATAATAGAGATTTTCAAAAACAGTTCAGCAAATTCAGCTGCAAGGGAATGTGTAAACCAAGGAAATAAGGCGAGATGTGATGATAACCGATTACGCTTAGATTTTGTTAGCGATGCCTTTCAACACATATGGGAACCAGTTCAGGTTACAAAAATCACCCTTATGTCAAATAACCAAGAAAGTGATGCAGTCACATTGCAGTAGTTTTCAACACATTTCGTATCAGTGAAAACAATACAAAAATAAATACAGTAACCAAAATGTTATGCTGAACCAGGAAAGTTGATTTATGTTTCCTCCCATGCTTTGTTGTTTTCTTTAAGGCACGATATATTTCCCTGGTGTATTCTATTCCCTCAACATTGTTGCCTGTCTATTAGAAAATTGTTTCTCTAGTTTAGAGCTATTTTTGCTTCATATTACGCCTTTATCACCGAGACGTTTCGAGTTGAGACCCCCGGGGCTCACCAACCTAATTGAACTTTTTCTTCGTGGTTTAGGTCGCTAGGAGAATTCTGGGTTGGAAAATTTTATCCTCGAATTTTCCTATCAGCCCTTTCATCATTGCAATTCATTTCCTTCTTCACCGTAATTCCAGACATTGGATTGATCACTCATTCTGGATATGGTTGGTTGGTACATGCCGGAAGATTCCACACTGCAGCCAGAAGGATAGGATGATGTGAGAATATTTAGACGGGCGGGGAAAGAGCCAATGTGGTGGGTACCTAACATAGTCCAAGCTGTCCATCTCAACAAAGGGAGCATTAGGAGCTTGTGCTCTGGGTCTGACAGAATACCACAAAACTCACCCCCGACTCTAGCGCCACCCAGCCAAAGCTTATTCACCACCACAGAAGGGCGCCACCACTGCAGTCTCGCCGACACTTACAACCCTGAAGAAGACCGGCTGAAATGAAATGAAGATCAATTGAAGGGACAGGAAATTAGAGGGAGTGAAGAAACTTCCACAGGATTTGCTGGAGTCCTGAGAAAGCATTCGAAAAAACCAATGGGACGGAGAGGACAGCCAAGGGAATCGAACCCACGACTTTCTGAGTACCAGTCACAGACAAAAGGTCTTAGCCACCGAACTCGGTCATTCTCGATATACTATGATCCAAAGTTTGATTGCCGCTTGACAAGCTACTGACCCAAGGCAGTAATACCATGCAAAGAGGAGTAAACTGTTGAAGAAAGAGAAGCACGTTCTGTTATCTCCACTGAAAGGGCCACGCCGTGGCCGAGTGGTAAGACCACTCGCTTTTCACAAAATCCCGGGTTCGATTCCAAGTGAGCGCATGTGGGATTTGTGGTGGACATAGTGGCGCAAGAGCGGGTTTTCTCCGTTTCCCCTCGCCATCACATTCCACCAGTACTGCATCTTCTTTTTCTATATATCATCAATATCACCGCCTGCGGTGCTATATATAGTAAAAGTGAGCGTTAAGCACCATCAACAACATCGCCACTAAAACAACCTTAACGCATGAAAGACGGAACGCCGAAAAAGAAACTTGTTGTAAGGTCTCGATAAAAATTGAAGTGAAAAAATCGATATATTTATGTTTTTATATCGAACCAATCAAGAAAAGATTACTAGAATAAGTCAGAAACGCTTGCTTAGATTGCATATTCATAATTTTTTGGTTAATACTATTAACATCTGCTCTATCAGCGGATAGCAAAGACACAAACTAGAACAGCGACAATGAATCTCGCAGCTGATTCTTTCTCGTTGCCATTTTCTCTCTCCCTCTACCCCTCCACCACCCCTCTGCCTTGCGTCGTTACAAAGGTGGTGCGTCTCTGCTGAGTGGCTTCGCAAAATGCTGCCTCGAGTGGCTATCAAATGCACCACTTGGTCAATACTAAATGTAAGTTTACCCCTTCTCATAACAAAATAAGAAAGATCTTTGACACAGTAAGAGTGTTTTACTAGTACTGTGTTACGCTACAAACACTATTTTGAAATACTTTTTATTTCCTCTGCTACTTACCTAATGGATAGATGAGGCAGCATTGCAACAAAACTTCAATACCGAGGGTTTACTGGAAATACACATTTTGAGACCACGTGATTTTTTTTTAAGTCCTAACTGAAAAACGAAGCGAGGGATAGTACCAAACTTGGTGTTTAGATTTAGTATCTTCCGCAAGAGTGACAAGAAGGGTTTCAACAAAATTCCTCCACCCTAAAATACCCTTTTGTGTAAGACTTTTCAAAATGTCCAATTTTCCACAACTGACTCATGATTTTTGTTAACGCGCTATATATTACAGCTATTTGCGTGACAATACAGTGTATAGCTTGAATTTTTAGGGAATGGCCTGTTTTTGTATCTTTTTTAACGCCTGCTTTTATACATGGGCACATCGCGACATTGATGATAAATGGGATGAAGATGGAGCACCGGTGGAATGCGATGGCAGGGGAAACCGGAGAACCCAGAGATAACCCGTTCCTGCGTCTAAAGTCCCACATGCGATCACCTCGAATTGAACCCAGAATCCTCCTTATTTGGAAGGAATCTTGTATAATTTTGCATAACTGGTAAGTATTAAGGAATACAAAAAGGCGTACTGCACAAAAAAGTAGATCTCTTTAAAACACACCTTATTCTAATAAATTTTGCCTTAAGAGACATAAATAAAACTTCATAACTTTATTTTCAATTTTAAAACTATTTACCTGAAAATAAACGCACCTAATTTCAGCAAATAAGACAGTTCTTTGAAAAATCTAAAAGCGTGGTTCAATAATGTCTCAGATATGATCACTAGATATTTTAAATGCCCGATAAAATCCACATCTTCTAATACTTTCTGGCAAATCTACATTTATCAGACAAGTATAATTCTAAAGATTTATGATAGTTTAGTACAGTAGCAATAGATTCAAGGATTTAAATTCAGTTTAAGTTATTATTTGCATAGAAATAAAATTTTGTTTTTGTGAAGCTGTTGATATTAAAATGTTCCTTGTTTTTCAGTACAAATGTATTCCTTTTGAACCACTGAATAAATCGAGGGCAAAATGCATACTTAAATGTTTAAGTACTCTACTTAAGAATGTGTATTCAAATACACATACACATCAGAGAAACTGAAACTCGTCGAATAAATGTCAAACTAAAAATGTAAAACTCAGAAAACATCAAATTCAAAACGAGATATAGGGTTAAAATATGGCGTATGAGCCATTTAAGCATATTGCTGTGCTTTTAAAAATGGAGGATTGTGAAAAATCTTTGGCTAAAATGATTTACAGGAGTAGAATATTTACATTTCATCATTAAAAAGTGGCAGGTTTTGTCATTTTCACTTAAAAACTCAGCCCCAGTGTAGCTTAAACCATTTCTAAGACATCCGTTTTAATGTTACGAATAGATTGTAATTTATATAGCCCCTTCTAAGTGCTCTAAGTGCTGTATCATATGAGGGAACGGTTTGAATTGTTTAATACTTTATCATTCTTTTAAAGTCCTTTCGATATTCAATTGTTGCTCGTAATTGCATGCAAAGTATGACAATTTAAGACGAGCTTTGGAAATCAATTGTTAGATTTGACTATCGTATTCCCTTTGCATCCATAACGAAATATGCACTGTTGCTGTTTCTAGAAAGGTTTATCTCAAATAAAGTGAAGTATATAGAAAATAACGTTCGTGGGAATAGTACCTAATTTACCCATTATTTATGCTTTTGCGCAACATTCAAAAGTTCACAATATTTAGAATAACTCACGTACCCTTGAGAACAGAAAAGTTGTCCTTTTTCCTAGATCGGAAATATTTATTCTTCTGTAAGCTTTCCACATCTATGTAACGAACAGAGGTTGCACTCATTTAATCTATGTCTGGCTAGAAACAAAGATGCGCCACAGCACTGTATTATACTCCGGGTGAAACAAAGGAGGGGGGTCTTAATAACATTTTAATTTCTGGTTCGTGTGAACTAGTAAAAATGTTTAACCCAATGAAACATTACCTTATAGAGGAAGGGGACGGATGAAAAATGTTTACCTGCAGCATTAAAATGGACAAACATCATCATATCTATTTCACACGTTTCTTATGAAATAGACAGGAAACCAAGACTAGAATTATAGCTGCCGTCGAATTAATATTACCGCAAACAGGATATCATTAAATGCATTGGTCCATTTTATTATTTTAGTTCAAAACGTTTAGGTATAGGAACAAATGGGATGATGATAATTATAACAATAATAATAATTATAATAGTAATAATAATAATAAATTAATATTACCGCAAAGAGGATATCATTAAATGTATTGGTCCATTTTATTATTTTAGTTCAAAACGTTTAGGTATAGGAACAAACGGGATGATGATAATTATGACAATAATAATAATAATAATAATAATAATAATAATAATAATAATAATAATAATAATAATAATAATTACGCCATGTCTTCAAAGGATATAACTGATTCTGCCATGTTCCCTTGTCCCTATATCCGCTTGAATAGTACTGTTCCTATTATTATTATTATTATTATTATTATTATTATTATTATTATTATATAATGCACTGATACTCTTCTTTTTCGCCACGAGGAGGACTTAAAGACAAATATCTGTTGAGTTGACGGACTATGGATCAGTAAGAGTATCCATTGGAAATGCTCATAGATTGCTAAATCAAAATCTAAATTGCTTACCTGCGTGATCGAAGTATTCAGCGAGCTAACTTCTCACTCGGAGGTCCAGTACAATTCTCGACTGGGGTAGGGACTTTTACTTTAACCAGAATCATTCTCTATCCCCCACGAATCTGGAATGTTCTTGTGAGAGTGAATGTAAATGTGTGTTTTAAGATAAACTTATTAACTTAGTATTCTAATTTAATAACTTAGAGTCAACGAATGTTTTATAAACCAAATTCTCCGACATAACTGTAGAAGTTACACGGGTTATGAAAATGAAACAATATATCAATAAAACTTACAGCACTAACCACCTTGCTTGCTTATTTCTGTAAGTTTTTGAAAATGACTCAAGCATATCATATTAAAAACTTTAACAGAAATTACTTTTAATATCTCAAAGTTTGCTTTCTCAAACTTAGGTTCTCCTGCATACCAATCTAAAGGCGAATCGGTAAACAAATTATAAGCAATCATTTACAGACATTCTTGTGATGGAATTTGCTACAAACTTGCCCTGTGTCAAACGGGAATTTCAATGCAGAATGTCGAAGGTTAAGCACTCTGATCGAATTCCAATATATAGCAGCGTCAGTAGATAGAGTATCTGAGAAATCTCGCATCCCTATCCACTCTGACTCCAAATTCCAGGCTTACAACACCGGACAAAGGCAATCCCTGCATCATTTTAGTCTCGGCTACTGTGTGCTCACATTCTGGGACTTCGCGTCATTCTTTATTTCAGTTTCTGTGAAGGGGTAATTGAAATGCTAAACGTAATGTGTAAATGTAATATATGATTGGCACACATTGTTGGGAAATCACATTGTAGACTGAGCTTTTAATGATTCACATGAGTTAACTTATCAAATTGTCAGTCCTCTACATTTTATTGTAAATATATTATTGGACATTACTTTTTGAAAATTATGCTGACTCTAATGGTACGTTTGAGGTTTATGTTGATGTGAGATCCTATGAATTTGCAGATGACATTCCATAGTTCGAAGATTTCTTGGTAGTAAATTCTTGGTTAAAATTATAACTACAGTTATTTATGTCTTTTTTTTTTTTTTTTTCTTTTTGTGGAAGTAAGAGATTCACAAGTAACAACAGTAGTTTCTGAGAAATACTAATAATTGTGGCTGCAGTTGAAGCGTCTCTTTAAATTGCATTGGCACATTATCATGTTTCCATTTATGCATTGATGAATGTAAAGTATAATTTACTTGAATTATTTTTCTCAGATCGTCAGGTAAAATGTTTCTAGTCCTGCTCTTAAAATATCATCATATTATCGTCATCTTCTTCGTAAAGAAATAATTAAAGCTTACAGTTAGCAACACTTAAGATCAGTATCCGGAATCTACTTTTAATTTTTGTATCACAGACATTGCTAATGTGTACACTTACGTGCTCATCCCCTAAGATTGCAATATTGTTTCTCCTTTGTTAAGGTTTCCACCTCTAAGTAACCAAACTCTGACTCCGTCGAGTCGGTATCAGTTCTCTATGTGACTGGTTTGGAAATCAATTCAGGCACACAAAAATGAAAAACAAATGATATTATCGATGTAACATACAGAGGTGATGCGGATAGCGCATCTATGAAAGAATTTCCCTTTGATGGGTACAAAAGGAACTGGTCATTGTTTATAATCAGTTCACGTAATTACTCGTGTTTCGCGCATTTGTTTGGCTATTATGTAGACGTCTATGCTTTCCATTATTCTGAAAAGATACACATCGTGCAGATTCCAGGTTCAACTGAACACTCTTAAATCACTTCATTAATTGTATCGTATGTCTATCTGAGATGTTATAAGGGAAGTTCAAGTAAAACAGCAAGTTTAGGCAACCATGCCTTGCTGCATGGGGTGTTACATATCTGCTCAAACGCATATTATACACCGTTCGTAAGGAAATGCATTGGTGACTTTTTTAATATCGTAATGTTTAAAGCCACAAATTACTATTCAATTAGTCATTTACAGTTTATGTGAAGCATAACATCGAACTTTAAACTATATTTTCTGAATTCGATTTTTTAACTTTTTTCACATTTTCAAAATGCTCATTGGACCAAGGTTTATTGCTTAACATAAAATTACGACAGGAGCGCCTACAGATTTAAAACCCGTGCATTAGTTAAGAAATGTGAAATACTCAGCTAAAATGAAGTATTTCCATAAATCAAATTGATAAAGTTGAAAAATATTGATGGAAGTAGACAATTGTTGTCCTCTTATACAAATTAAAATGAATACCTTCAGAAGATTATCTTTAAATTTGAATAGTAAACTTAAGTTAAAATTTTGGAGGTGAGAACGATAAACTGTGGGGTTTAAGAAACGTTCCATGTTACCATGGCAAAAACTGAGTCTTTTAACATAGCTCGTTAAAATTCTTTGAGCTCTGTATGTTTCATGTTTTGAGTACATGGTAAACAAGTAAATAAATTGGAATAAAGCTGTAGATTTTGAATTCTCACAAATGCATGCCTTAATTAGACAATTTCTTTGCAGGCATAGGGTGTAGCATATAAGCTAAAGCACATTTGACAATCTGATGTTAGTTAAACAACTTCTGCGGCCTGTTTACATGACGTGTAGCAACATCTCAACCAGAGGAATGGAGAAGTGATGTATGCCCCTACTCCAAAAGCATATAACAAAACAAAAACACAGGCAAAAAAGAGAGAGACAGAGAAAGAAATGCCCAAAAAAAAAAAAAAAAAAAATGTTAGGAGGAGTATACTAATATCTAAGGTGCTTTGTTACAATTATTCTATTATGAAAGTTTCAATATTTGTTTTCTACTATATTTTTAGACTAAAATAAGCAGGTTTCTTCACCAATATATCGACAAACTTCATATTATTCATAAGTTGTGGTTCGCGTACTTTTATTACATTACCGTGTTTTATAATTTCACCTTAAGAGTAGTCGAAATTGTAACTTTTCGTGATTTTTTCCCATGTTCAGGTTTCAGTACCATATGTACATTTCAAATATTCCAGTCATTTTTGTATAGCTTTCATAGAGATACGCTGGTTGTCAATACTTTAAAACATTGTTAAAATAGCACTGCATCTAGTTTTGGGCTATCTCATGTTGTATGACAATAATGTCTGAAGAACTATAATTTTCTATAAAAACTTATTTCTGAAGATAATTGGAACAAAGGACTGAAATGTTTACCACACATTTGCAGCTATACAAAAGTTGCAACGTTATTTTTTTTAATTCAGAAAACGTAATTTTAATACAATTTTAGTTATTACATTAAAAACGTCGTAGCTTTGATTTTCATAAGTTATTCTTTTTCCATCAATTAACTACGGAAATATTGCTGCAGTACAGTGTACAGGCTTTAAAAATCTAGCTAATTATGTTAATTTGTTTCCTAGACAATGGATATCATCAATTAACATTAACATTAATGCGTCGTGTATCAGCTTATAATGTCGGAAACAGAAAGATATGAAACATGCTAGTCCGCGACCTCAAGTTAATGCCTTCCTAGAAGGAATCCTTCTTAATTATAGAAAGCGATGGAATAAATGTTTAGTTTTCGGCAAAGTTCTGCATTCAGAAAATTCAATTTGCAGCGCTCATTACGCATACCATGCAAGTGAGTACCACACTTACCAAGGAAATGAACGTTTGTTTCAAATTGTGGCATACACCAATTTCCAAATTAGGTGTTCATATTCACTGCTATGAATATGTAAGTTTTTCGTTACAAATTAATTCTTCTACTGTTGGCGATGCAATAAAATTACAGTGGTATTAACCAAGTTAAAGAACTTGATAATTAATTATGTTAATATTTCAATTATTATTTTTGCAATGATTTATGCTGCTATTACTAACAATTCCCACCAAACCTATGAAAATATGTATATATTCATATTCGAAGTAACAACACTAAAGCAAGAGATACAATAGAGCAATCATAAAGTTGCATTAGGTGTATTAGCCTATGAAAAGTGGATTAAGTATTTAAAACGCAAAATGTTGCATACTGACACAGCACTAAATGAATAATCTCTTCTTGCTCTCTGCGCAGTTGGCCGCACGGTCCACAGTAGACGGTTCGCAGGAGAATCCTGCAAATTTGTCTCTTAACTGTACTCAAAGGGTAACCAGGTAACCTCTATACTAGACGAATAACTAGGTTATAACAACGAAACGCGGTTTAGAATTTAATGAATTTAAATGCGGTTTAGCCCCCACTAAACCTATGAAAAGAGTATATATTCATATTCGAAGTAACAACACAAAAGCAAGAGATACAATAGAATAATGGTTCTACCGATCATGAAGCTGCATCAGGTGTATTAACCTATGAATGGTGGATGAAGTATTTAAAATGCAAAATGTTGCATACTGCCACAGCACTAAATAATTATTTCTTCTTGCTCTCTGCGCAGTTGGCTGCGCAGTCCACAACAGGCGATTCGCAGGAGAATCGTGCCAATTTGTATCTTTACTTTATTCAAAGGGTAACTAGGTGGTGACTTCTATACTAGACGAATAACTAGGTTATAACATCGAAACGCTGTTTAAAGTTTAATGAACTTAAATGCGGTTTGAGCCCCTCTTTGATGTTTTATCACCATTGATTATATGGAACAAGATATAATATGTGGTATATACATATACTGTTCATGTCATAATGTACTCTAGAGTTGAAGTATTCCCTTATTTAAACCTAAAACGCAGTGTAGAGGATAATTATTTATGCAGCAAACAACAGGCTTTAGAATTTAGTCCATAATATCCATGTAATATTTAAATGCAGCCTCAGGAAAACCCTTCAATATTTTAGTTGAATATAGAAAATATGAATATAATTTAAAATTCTAGATGACTACCCCGAGAATGCATAGACCTTAATTATATCTGAACTTCAATTTGCGTTGAAAATCAAATATTTGATAAGAGTACTTTAGCAAATAAATTTTAAGACGCCAATTGCTAGTTTTTGCTATTTTTAATTAAGATGATGCATTGTAGCAACATTTCTCTTTAATATAAAGGCTTGCGTTTTCCAAACGACTTCTTTATCTTTATGCAGTAAACGAAATACACACTGCTTAAATATTTCTTTTGAAAATTTGAATTAGCTGGCATGTTTTTAGAGAAAAAGGCACACTGAATTTGAAGAAAAAATATGAACCCTAAGAACACATTTTGGGTCAAATAAAACAAATAATGTAGAAAATTAGTGTGGTAGTATGTTCCAAAAATATACGAAGATGTTACAATGTTTATATCTGCTTCGAGCTCAACCAGAAATGCTATCATCCGAATCTAGTAGGATCTAACTATACCCCACCAACAAAGTATGTCTGAAATAGCGGCTGACTTGTGGCAGAGACCAGTTCAATTCTCTAAAAGTGGCTTACGCTTCACTGTCGCTAGATATCATTCGGCTCTATTTAAGAGGCCCTGAGATTTCCAGCTATAAATGAATTTGTTATTTACTCCTTCGTTGAAAGAGCTTAATGAAAATTAATTCCTGATGTTCGTAAAGTACATACGTATTATAGGACGCCTTCAGAATTTATTTGATATAACAAACATTCAAGTTATTTGGTCATATGATTCTCAAAAACTTGTCTCTTTAAATATCTGAAAATGTAGTAAAAGGATGACAGAGTTTAAGAGGACTTATGTATGTATCCTCCAATAACTTAGTAGCCATGCATTTTATGGTTAATATTTTTTCTGCAATTTGATCGTAAAATGCATTTTTGGACATACTAGATGCACCTCTAAACAATTAGTCCCGTTGAGAGATTGTTAAAAACAGACCAAAGTCGAAAGTGATGCTTAACTAGTTACACACATTCGAAAATACCTGGCGGCTCATTCATTTTATACAATTTGGAATCCTCGGTAATAACAGCACATTTTCGACTTCCCATCAAACTACCACAAGCACAAGTACATAATTTGAAACGTTCCTAATCTCGAAGCAAAATGCCTGAAGTTCAAAGAGATATTTTGTGAAAACATTAGGGTAGACACATTTTATAACAGATATTACTAGCAATCAAAGAAATATGTTGATAAAAGTGCATTTGTGACACATTTTGCGATATCAAAGTATTTCTAAAAAGTTTACCAACTAAAATTAAGATATATCTCTTTTAACGCTTACTAAACTAAAGTTGTCATTTTAAAATATTTATTAATATTTCTGTAATAAATTTCAGATTGAAATCTTCATTAATCGGATAGTGTTACATAGATAAAAAATACATTGCCCTGTAAATTCGAGAAAAAATCATGAAAACTAGCATTATTGTAAAATTATTTTTACAAATACATGCCATTTTATACCAAAACTCCACAGTACTGTGGAAACATTTTGGAGGCCCGCCTACTTTCTGAGGAGTACTTATGTTTTGTTTATATTAAGTACCTTTAATATGACGAAATCAGCAAGTTTGCTATGAAAGACTAATTTAACTGGTGCAGAGCTTTAAAAATACTGTCAAAACATGAGTTTTATCCGCGGTGAATATATGTTTACAGCGATTCACTTAAAAAAGCATGGTCCACTTATTGGACCAAAATTAGGAGGAAAACTTCTAAAATAATAATTTGATCGCCAGTTAAAATTGGAAACAAATTAAAACTGCAATATGATATATGGATTAACTAAAATGGAAGATCAATACATTTTGAAGAAAATAAAGAACGAATGAAGACTTTAATTTGAATTTCAGCTACAACCTGCGTAAGCGTATTATTTAGTACTCTTTTCACGTGACTGATGTAGGCGTAAAATAACCCAAACCGGTACTTTGAGTGAAAGAAATTGAAGAGCGAGGATTCTACGAAAACAAAACCAGAAGAGAATCACAAACATAGAGGCTACATCCATAGTGCATAGTGCATATAATTGATGGTAAGGGAATACGTTTTTAGGTGTGGTGAATCAACTACATGCGAAGTACACTCACTGTATTCTGAATTCCAGGTATGCAAGCCCGGCACAAAAAGAAGTAAAGAAAATGTGGACGTATGAAGGCCCTATTTTTTTTTTTTTTTTGGTAGTGTTTAACGCCCGCTTTAACTACTTATGGCACCGCAGGCGGTGACACTGATGATACATGAATGAAGATGGAGCACCAGTGGAATGCGATGGCGGGGGAAACCGGAGAACCCGGAGAAAACCCGCCCCAGCGCCGCTTTGTCCACCACAAATCTCACATGCGGTCGCTTGGGATCGAACCCGGGCCGTCTAGGTGAGAGGCGAGTGGTCTAACCACTCGGCCACGGCGCGGCCATATGAAGGCCCTAGTCACCTACTCCGACACAATCATAAGCTCTGCACTACCCACTTTCGAGATAACTGTAACTAAACTCATGGTTTGAAAGTGCTGCCCTCCTAGCCACGTCTTCAGTTCAGGGAAAAGGTGAAAGTTGCTGGTTGCCAGATCAGGACTGTACGGTGGATGATCGAAAATGTCCCATTGAAATTGTTCAAGGAGCCGATGGGTTGTACCAGCAACGTGTGGACGAACGTTGTCATGGATGAACATAATTCCTCAAGTCAGCATTCCTCTTCGTTTGTTTTGGATGGCTCTCCGCAAACGTCGTAAAGTACAAGATCTTCAAAACAACGTCAATGCTCATTTGAAATCATTGGCGGCAACATTTTTTAAAGCGGGTATTGCAAAGCTTGTGCACAGGTACGATAAATGTCCGAATCTTTTCGGTGATGATGTTGAAAAGTAACTATAAGTGTACAAAACTTTTAGTAATAAAATAATTGTTTTCTATGAACTTGTCTTTTATTTATAGCCTACCGGAGGTTGAAAAAAAAAAACACGGCCCTCGCATTATGGAAATGTCAAATTATAGCTAAGAATAAGTCGACCTTAGGGTTACATTTTCTCTGCGTTACGTAGTTCTGATTCACTCTGTGCGGCTGCAGGTTCTGATATTGTGCAATAGTGCCAACAAAAAAGATGATTGGACTTTGCGGCATTAACAAAAACTTGTTTCAGTCACGAACTGTACTGTGGGTGAGCACAGTGCTTGCAAGTTGCTTTTCCTTTTTTCTCCTACCTTCCGCTCCAAAGGCTTCTATACACCGTTGCTTGTGGATTGCTATGTTGCTTGTGTAGCTTGAAGAAACATTGGTTCCATGTTATGTTTTGTTGGTCCTAGAAACGTTCGGTTTGTTTCACATCCAGAACGAATAGTGTAGAAATGCTGCATTTTATATTCAGTAACATGGATTTGCGATTTGTGTTCAGAGTACTATACCGTGTTGGTGCTCAGAAAACTATAACGTTGATTATTTGTGTGCATTTATGGCGTAGCAACTAGAATTTGAAAATCTGATATTTCTTAAGTAATTATTTAATTTTTAAGGAGAGTAGAAAAGGTGATATTCGCGGTTTTCTTTCTATTTATCTTTCTCTAACCATTTGTACAAACAATATACATAGTAACTAGGGAAGGTATTGCATAACACCCAAAAATTCTAAATTGGGATTTCACTGGAAGTATATGTTTTGAGGTTCCCTGTGTCCGAAAAAACAGTTTTAAAAAGGTCCGTGTGTGTATGTCTTTAGACAGCTTAGCTCAAAAACAAAAATACCGTTAAATACCAATCTTGGTATTTATATTTAATATTTTCCAAGGATGCGGCACGAAGCTTTTCAAGAACCCCCCCCCACACACACTATCCTGTGCAGGAAATATTTTTGAAGATGTTTTTCTCAAAAATGGGTCTAATGATTTTCATTAAAATAGCGTATATTATTGATATTTATATGGCAAACAAAATGTATATTTAAATTTTCTGTGAATAGCCTCTGAAGACCTGTTTATTCTGGGTGAGTTTTGTAGAATTTTGCATAACTGTAAGAGATACACAAAATTTTACTACACAGAAAATGTGGATCTTGACAAAACACATCATTTATGTCATAAATGTTTTTCTTTTACATTTGACCGTTTTCGAGATATTCTTTGTATTAGTTTCATTTTTAAGCCAACTAAATTTTCTGAAACGGGACATGCAAAGCAAGCTGAACATAAATTGTTTCACACGGCGACCAGCTTTTAAAAGATTTAACCATCGCTTTAGCCTAAAGTGTCCCCGTATTTATCTTCTCTTACAAGGAAACAAGTAATAAGACCAGTTCTGCTAATGTTTATCTCGCTTAGCATGATGTTGATAAAATAATACTCTTCTGTCAGAAAAGCTTATGTATGGAGCACCTAGAGAAAGCCAAGGGAATGGAACACGTCAGATTTTTTAGGCTTTGGTTGGATTTGAATATATAAAGCCTTTCCTTCATATTGGTGTAACTGTAATAGTGGCATGCTAACTACAATTACTTTAAAATATTGTTTAAATAACGCTATATAGCATACTTTTTTAGAATATTCAGGCTCACTCGTATTTTTAAAACATGAATAACTTAGTAAATATTAGTGCTATAAATGAGATTCTATGTTATTTTAATCAGGAATGTTCACCGTTCTCTATTGTCAGAACAAATAGATGATTAGAAGACTGCGAGCCTGAAGATGTATGAGAATTCTGCAACATGTAACTGAGTTTTGTTCAAATCTTACAATAAACATACATTTCTAAAGAACTACCAAACCACATAAATCACCCTGCGTAGTGTAGTGATTAGCATGCTAGCCTCTAATACTCAAGGTTGCAGAGAATTGCTTCCTTCAGAAGAAAAGTAAAGGCGTTGGTCTCGTTTAATGTTTATTTACACGAAAAAGAAGCTCATTCCTCAAAAGAAAATGTCCCTGGGCTAAATACGCCATGTTTCACGTCCTCAAGTCCTGATTTCGCCATTTAGTGTCACTTATAAGCGATGAGTTGACCACTCGTCACCATGTGCACCTAGTAACGAATAGTACGCCGACATGGCAATGGAACTTGAAGTGAACCAAACTGTATTATGTGCCATTATATTACAAAAAACGACAAACAAACCAACAAAAAATCCGCCAAATGCCTAAATGTTTCTCACCCATAAGTAGTTTAATATGTGAAAATATAAGGTAAAAGGAAATACTTTATATTTGAGAGCCTTTGTGTTAAGCCCAGATTAACATTTGATACAAAGTTAACAAGCTAATTTAATTTTAAGCCAACATTTGGGGATTCAGTGGACCTAAAATAATATATTTCCTGCTAAATTTCCATATTGGAATTTTATATGGATCTCTGCATACTCTAGATAGCAGGTGGTAGAGAAATTAATATCAAAATTCTTCTTTCTAAAAGTTTGGTGTAAAGAAGTTTTCTGAAAGATAATCGACTGCATAGTAAACGCTGCTATTCAAGTATAAAATGTTATCCTTATTCTACATTTTATTTTGAGTTACACCTTCAACAGAATGAATATATAAATAGGTCATTTTGTACAAGTTAGTGTCTTTTATCTATTTCCCGCTCATATTCTTTGTGAGGTGTTGAAATTCCTGCACTCCATGCGATTTGTATTTCATCGCAGATGTTAATAAAATGGATGTAATCATGCAAATGTACAGGTATATATAATCATAAATACAATACAATCATACTTCATAGTTAAATTTCACTATTTAAATCTCACCGTAAATTTCTTTTGAGTATTTGTTCACATGTCAAAACGAATTATACTTGTATACACTTAAATATAAGTATTTCGGCGCAAGCGATCATCTCATCTTCAGTTGTTGGCTGGCTTGGCCAACACTATCAGGTGTGATTAATCGATCAGCGGTTTCTCTGCTAGCCGGATCGATCTTGATATTGCTTTTGAACATCTACTAATGCTTACTTTTGTTTCGTGTAAATGTTTTTATTATTCATTACTATAGAACAATTTAGTATTCAATGCACGCGCGTCCAGTCCTTTGCAGAATCTTGGAGGCGAAAAATACGAGACAAGTTCATCGTTCTGCAAAAATACACTTGCCGCACTTGTATCGCAGTATTCCACCGTTTACGGAATCTCAAAAGCTGTGCTTCCAGCGATATCTCGATATCACATTTTTGGGTTCAATACCTTCTGTACAATAGGTAAGCTGTAAAGAAAGTCATAAATGAAAAGCAGCCATTTCCCGTAAAGGAACAACAAAATCAGATGGCGCTACAGAAAATCGATGCGCTAAAGCGACAAACGTGAAAGAAGTCTCTTTCGTTCCAGCAAGAGGTGCTGAAACTATTTACTCAGGAAACTTAAAGCAGGAAAAGCATAATGATTTCAGTCATCTACCGGTAATATTATTTGTTTTCACTTTTAGAAGGCGGTATTGACTTAAATGCAAAGCATTTATCTTTTATAATTGCCGTATAATAAATGTACATAAGAAGTGGCCCTTGATGGAATGCATCTGATTACGTTGGTAATGACAAATGTAGTCCCACCCTACCTCCCCGAGCAAAATTTATAGCCACTGTTTGACACAGTACATTCACCCCTCAAAATACGGCCTAATTGCCTAATAGTAACAGATCCTATACGTTCATACTGGCGAAGTACCAATTAGGTAATACTTATTTGAATTTAGGCGCAAAAACAAAATATAATGAAACATATAAATAGACACGTCAAATACATGACGTAACTGTAGTTCAGTTTAACGATACACACAAAAAAGATTCACCCTTACCTCTAGAATGTCGATTTATATCGTGTAGGTTCTAGCGTTTCCTTTTGTAGGTACCAATAGTAGCGAAACTCCTTCATAGCTTCCTAACCACCCCTGTATTTCAAATCCATTATAATACCGTGCATTGTCTGGTTTTTGTGTCCCCGAATTGTATTTCAGGCCATCAGATAGAGAATTGATACGGATAGGTGGAGTCAAAGTTTGATTACTTCAAAGCGGAAACCTCATAAAGGGAAAGTGTATTGCGCTCTAGGTGAATGAGCTTCTTTTGATTCACGTTAGTCGACGGCAAAAAACCTGTCCATGCATTTTGATTCCCTATAGTGTTTTTCTTCATTAATATTGGCAGAATGCCCTTATCAGATAGTTGTATTCCACAGCTCTTATTAGATTAAGCAAAGTGAGCCCGAAGGGAGGCATTTAACTTAGCAGATAGAAGACGCTCGCTGGAAGAGTACGTGTACTATTGGTTATGTGTCAAAAGCTTGCACTCAAACTCCAACCAATGAACAGAGATCAGTTCTCAGGTCATGAGTAAAGAAAAGTGGAGGGTAAGACAAACATTATCATCATTTTGTTTAATATGCTGTTAAGAGGCAATATCAAATTTGAAGTTGCATCATGTGGATCATTTGCAATATGGAAAAGTGTTTAAGAAAAGTAACGTTTAAATTTGGGAATACCTATTAATAAGCATACGCCTACCTATCTCCAGCTTCAGTTAATTACTGGTTAAATTTCGGCAAGTGGGGCAAATGATATATTTTATCAAAGTTCAGAGTTCATACAATTTTATTATGCAGCAAAGTTTTTGTTTAACTTTACAGAATATTTTAACAAATTCCATAGGTCAAATTTAATATCCTTTCAGAACTAGTGAAGCAGAGATAACCGCTTCGATCTTGACCCACTAGTCGTAAAACCTTCGTCCACTTTGATTAGCTTGAACGCACATTTTGTAGATTCTAATAAGCAGGCATAGTTACTCTTAAGTCCCTTGTGCATCACCAAACTTGTTCTTTCAATTCAGGAGTTTACAAAAATTGTCAAATGTTGAACAATATTTGACAACATTGGACAACTTTTGAGAGAGGACCTGGGAAAATTTGACAATGCCATTAATGTGTGTTTGCGCGTTGTAGTTTTGCCAAATTGAACCTCTTCAGAACACATTGACAATACTTTATCACGTACAAAGTAATTTACTATTAGTGTCACAGAATAACAGTATGTAATTAAATACAATTCTTCATGTAATTACAAAACATTCGCGTATAACATCAGATCTTCTAAAATATCTTACGGATGTGGTGCAAATAACACAATTTGATAGGATAACTGCGATATGTCAATTTGCATTGTTGCATTTTCTCAAAATCTGCCAGGCAATTTCCTCATGTGCCGTGTCCTGTTTATCTTGTGGTGATCTACGGAGCGCATAAAGTATGGAGATATCCAGCTTTCTTAAGGTCACTGTGAAAAGTGGCCAAAATCCTTGAAAATGCTGATTTTTGGATTTTAGCTCAATAGTATACCGTGGCTCTTGTAGAATAATATGCCGAAGTTATTTTCAGCCACTTGATATTTAAAGTCCTGTCAAGTGACCTTTTAGATGGAAGTTTTGGTGGTAACAAATGACACTTCAAATATTAAAAGACGGGTTGCATTTTTCAACGCATGTAAATGCTCAAAGTGCTCCTTGCTGTGCACATTTCAACCAATTAGTTTGAATTTTCTGCCAAAGAACCTTAAGATGATAATAAATAAAAATTATGAAATTAATTTTCTAAGTAAATAAAATTAATTATATATTTGTATTAACAAACTAATTAATCAAAAATAATGAAAAACGTTTAAACGAATAATTTTTCATATCTTTTCTTGCAGTAACATTTAATTAAACTCATTCAAAAGCTTTAAACTGATATCCCCGAACGCAAATATAAAGTTTTGATATAAAATGTTGAAACCTAAAGGGCAAGGAGTTTTTTTTGGAGAGTAGTTAGAAAAGAAGTATAATTTTATCATAAACTAATTGGTGCATTTATCTAAAAATTTCAGAATTAAGTTAGGCATAACAATAGAGATATTTTGTAAAAATGAACATAATTGTTTGAGAATAATTGAATTTGAAATTTTTGCAGCTTGGTCCGTTTAAAACTAAAAGCTAATCAGCTTGCATACAACCCCTTTCCCAGGTAGCCATTTTTGTTTACTTTTCGCTTTCGGCCATGTTGCAGATTTCGTGACACTGTTATAACTTGTGGCATTTACTAACGTAGGCAATAACATCGTTCTCAGATCTTTGACCGTAGAGTTTTGGAAGCCATTTTGCAAGAACGCCTGTGAGGCTGTGATAACGCTGAGAAAGTGTTGTAAAGCATTGAATTTGATAAAAACTTGATCGGAGCTTTAGGCAATTTGTTTGGAATTATTCAAACTCTTTGTCACTACAAAGAATGCAAAACAACAGCTAGTGGTCAATAACAGGCATAGGTCTGCATAGGTCTAAAGGCCGAGGGAGGGGTGCCACTTGCCACGTCCCTGCGCATAATAAGATTGTGGCTGTTTGGGTCCTAAAAGCTCATTTTTAGGATAATCTTGTAGCTCATTCTGCAATTTTACACTCACTTTGTCTGCGATTTCTACCTCTGCACTATCAATTTTCTGTTTAACTTCTTCAATGAAATTGACATTTTCATACAAGGGAGTCCCTCGTCTCTTCAGTTTTGAAATACTCTTCACAAGAAATGTGAAATGAGTTCTAATGTAGGCCAAGTCATACTAAATGTCAGAATTTTCCAACAGACTTTTTGGCGATGTAACACATACTACATTATCCTCTAACTTCATTACAGCATTATTACTTTCTCTAGCACGTGTGCACATACAACGCACATAATAGCTAGAGAAAGTATTGAATTCTAGCCAAAAATTAAATGTCGAGATTTTACCGGAAATATGTTTTGCGGCCCCCTGAGACCGAAAAAAGTATTTTTAGAAAACATCAGGGGAGTGTATGTGTGTGTGTGTGTGCGCGCGCGTGAGCCTGGGCAGCACAGTTCAAAAAAATAATTAAATACCAAACTTTATTTATGTTTAGTACCTTTCAAGGATATAACTCGAAGATTTTCAAGGAAATCCCCCTCCCCACGAATAATTTTCCAAAAATTTTGTTTTGCTCAAAAATGGCTATAACGATTTTGATTAAAATTCCGTATACTCACATTAAGGATATTTACATTCCAAATAAAATGAAAATTTTGAATTTTCTGGGAATAGCCTCTGAAGTCCTCTTTGCGCTGGGCAAGTTTTGTAGAATTTTGCACAATAGTTAATTCGAAAGTGATACACAAAGGTTTATTGCACGAAAGATGTAGAGCTCGTTAAAGCACATAATTTATGTCATATACGTTTTTGTTGTTGTTGCTTTTTATAGTTAACTGTTTTTGAGATATTTCTTATTATTGATTTCAGTTTTTAAACCAACTTTTCTCAAACGGGACCATACCAAACGAACCGAACCTTAATTGTTTCACCTAGCGACCAGCTTTTGAAGGATTTGACAATCGATTTAGCATAGCGTAATCCCTTATTTCCCCTCTACTTAAAATAAAGCAAATATTAACACTAATTCAGCTATTGTTAATCTCGATTAGCAAACGTAGATAGAAGAATAATCTTTCGTAAGAATAGTTAATACTTTGAACAGCTAGAGTAAATAATGTGTATGGAACACCTCAGATTTTCTTCCATGGGAAGATGCTCACTGTGGTATTCCGTTGCTTTAAACCATGTACCCCAACGAGTGGTTCGGGTGATAGAGGGACTTCTGGTAATTCCTCTTGGAAAGCCTGAACTCTGGTTGGTGCTTTCAAAACTACTTTATTGATAGTGGAAACTAAATTCGCTTACCACTGGGAACTCCAACCTCTTTTACTGTGTAACACGGTTTCTAACAAGCGCCAGGCAAGTCGCATGTACCATCACTGGATAAAAAACTTTAGGAGCTGTATAGCAGCAATCAATGTTATTTGGATATAACATTTTCAAACCATTGCTCAAAAAGTTTGCTATAGTTTCTTTGTGCAGATCAGAAATTATGCAGATCTGATCCTGCAGACCAGAAATGCTTTCCGGAGTGAACTTGGGTCTAATCTACCAACTATTAAGTTCGCTACATAAACGCTCTAACAATATCTAAATATACGTATCGCCTATTTCATCTCTTATCTTGCCTACCGTATCATTGCAAGAGTGGTGCATATACTTCTTTTTAATTATGGGTTCAGAAGGAACTGAACGATTGCAGTAATTTTCTAGCAACATTTTTGGATGCTTCATTTTTAACTTTTCTAAACGAATATTGGCTGCCACCGTTCCATGGCACAAGTCACTATAAATATTATTTGTATTTGCCTCCCCTGATGATGCCTAGGTTAGCAGCATTTGTTTAGATTTTGTCTAGCGTTTCTCGTTCACCTTCGTGTCACTCGAAACCTAAAAGAAAGTGTAAACTTAGCAGTATTGTGCTTTTGAAACATAATAAATTCATTTTCAAGAGCTAACAATAAAATTCCACAACGATTTGCTATATTTGAAGCTGTATTAACTATCATTGTTTTAAACATTTAAAACGCCTATCGAACGTAAGGGGCCAAGAAGCATTTAATCGTGGCTGTTGAGCACAGTTTTATTTATTTAAATGAGCTATTCCACTGATTTGAATGAAAATTAATGTTACTCGTATTCCACGCAATTCACCAAATAACAGCAATAATAATAATAATAATAATAATAATAATTATAATAATAATAACAATAATAATAATAAAATCGTACATACATACCTCTTTGTTACAAGATTGGTAAGATATTCCCATCCGAAGTAAGCTATGGAAGCACGTTCAACCACTGTCGAGCTAAGAATATTTGTGACGATTTTAGGCATCTTTTGGCCACTTTATACTCACACCCTGAAAACTTCCACTGAACTAACAAAAGTGGCACCTTGGCAAATGGAAAACTTTCTTCGAAGCTGATGGTCACAGAGCACCGTTAGGTATGGGTCAGCAACCCCTAAACAAAAGACGTGTCCTTCACAATTGCTAGAAGGAGAGAGGGTGGTGAACGCTGCTTTGGACAATCTTATGCGCTGTTAAGCACGCAAACAGTTTTATCTTGCTCTGGACACCCTATGGTTCTTTCCAGACTATTTTCAGTCCAATAATGCTATTAACTTTTGGTTTAAAATAAATTAAAGTTAAGCTTAATTGATTCATCGTAAAATAGGCCAAAATAGCATCCAACTGGGTTTAACAGTCATGGATAAGGATAAAACATGAATAAAACATTTTTTGTAGACACCTGTGAAGAAGAAAATAGGTTTTAACCCAAAGATCCGCGGTATATTTTTAATCATGTGATAGTTTAGCCACATTTCCTTCCGTCCTGGCATTAATGCCTAGAAATTTCTAAGCCTATAATAAGAATGGTGTGAAAATTACTGGCTTTAATTTATACCTTGTAATTGGTATTTTTTAATGCATTCAATTGAAACAAGTAAGTATTAGCTAGGGATTGCGAGAAATATTAATGCTAGTTTGCAATGTATTACAGAACAGACATTGCGATCAAAATTAGTTATATCATAATGTGCATATGCAGGAGAAGAGGGTTGTGTATGCAAATATTTTTCTTGTTATTTCAAGAATTTTACACACTTGCTGTACTGAGTACGAAGTTAAATAGATACAATAAACGCTAATGCAAGATCCTGTGAGGTGAAGGTTGCTATCATTTTGCGGGCAATATCACGTTGAACGCTGTTGCCGTTGATAGTGAAGATAACCCTTTTACCTGCTTGAATGGGTGACCGTATTTGACCAATGAGCTGCAAGAATGCTGTGTGGGCTGGTACGTTGATAGTAACCTATTATCATTTACATAATTAGTTAATTTTGAGAGAACATAACCTCAAATTCCACTAAATGTAATTTGCTTCCCTGTACCATGGAGAGAGTTAAAAATACCTTGGTTTGATTGCTTTTGCTTCGTGTGTCCATTTTGTCTGCTCAAGGCACTGCTTAATATTATGTAAACAACTGAGGATAAGGTTTGAAGATTGTTCTTTAACTAGTGGAAAAATAAACCTTTTACATTCTGCAAACCATTCTTTGTTGCAACTTAATACCACTTTTATTTATTCGTAAAATAGAATTCTAGCATCCCAATGTGCTTCCACACAAGCCGTGTGTAAGACAGAGTTAGAAAGGTAGAATTAGACTGAAAAATGTAATGCCAGAGTCGGGATTTGAACCATGGATCTTCCGATCTGCGTCCAATTGCTCTAACTGAGCTACCATTGCAACACTTTAAATGCTATATATTACTTCTCATATTCCTGCTGCGAGATTTTGCTGGCAGCAGCTCCAATTGTTTCTAGCTCAGATAGAAATTTCCTTCTAATTTGCATGATATTTTGTGTCTCAACAATGTTGTTTAGTAAGGAGCGCTCAGAATAAGCACACGCATCTCTTGTTATGGCCAAGACTTAATATACTTCATCCGCTCTAACAAGAAGAAACACGTGTTTGTAATACTACGCGCTAACCTTGCATATCATATGCATTTATTATGCTATATTTGCTCAGCTTCAGTAAATCAATTGGTTTCTATTTCCAAATAATAGTAAAATGTGGATTGAAAGCATTAAACGTATACAATAGAGTATTTTAAAAATAATAGCATACAGAAAAGATGAGATCTATTTACTACTCTTAGACTGAGTGTTGCGGTTAGGGCCAACTGAGAGTATGCATATATTAGGCAGAAGGTATTGTAGCCCACCTAAAAATTTGATTTCAAGATTTCACCGGAAATATGTTTTGAGGTTCCAAAATCATTTTTAGAAAAAAAAAAATCAGTGTTTGTGTGTCTGTTGACATGAAGATTTTCAAGTAAATCTTCCAATTTTAAGATATCCTTTACATGGAGAAGTTTTTGAAAAGTTTGTTTGCTCAAAAATGGCTATAACGATTTTGGTTATATACCCTGGGTTAAAATATTTGCAGGACAAATAAAATGTGTATTTTGAATTTTCTGAGAATAGCCTTGGAAGACCTATTCATTTTTTATGAATTTTGCATAACTGGTAAACCGTAAGTGTTAGATAAAAGGTTACTACACAAAATGTAGATTTCGTTAAAACACACAACCTATGTCATATACAGTTTTTTTTTTTTTTTTTTTGTAGTTAACCGTTACCAAGATATTCTTTGTTATTGGTTTCAATTTTAAGCTACTTAAACTTTTCTCAAACGGGAGGTTATCGTTCTTTTGTTTTACACGCCGTGCAAAGCGAACCGATTTTCAATTGTTTCACTTAGCAACCGGCTTTTTAAAAAAATTGACTATCACTTTAACCTAGTGTGTTACCTTATTTCCTTCTACTTAGAAGGAGCTAACACAACAATTTCTGCCAATGTTTATCTCAATCTAGATAAAGGAATAATCTTTTGTAATAATAGTTTTTAGAGGAAGTCATGCGAATAGAACACATCAGACTTTTTTTTTTTTTGTAAAATTGTGTATCACCTTGTTTAAAATATACACTCCAAAAGCAACAAATGTTGCAAAATACTTCTAGAAATGTAAAACTATGCGGTACACCTTGCGTTCAGGGTGAATTAAATCGACACACAACTTAATTTTCGGTTCGATAATAAAACCTGAATTTATGAATTTAGAAAACCTAAATTAGAACTGTGTAAAGATGTGAGACAGGTACATTGCATAATTTAAGTTCCTGGAGAACAATATCACTAACAGAGTTTTGTAGCGAGTTGCTCACTTATGTGTTTTGCACATTGTGCGCATTTTCTCTAGATTATATTGTATTAAAAATCCCAAATTATAGCTTTGAATAATTTTTTCCAATATACACAGATCATTCCCCTTAGTCCTAGAGAGGAGGCGCTTGTACGGCCTAAATTAATTGTCGTGTGGCGTTACTTGCGACCCCAATAATAAAATAATAGATGTAAGTAAGGAGAATGAACAGTTTTGTTTTATTATTGCTTATATTACCAAGCAGTACAAAATACACTAAAATGACAGTTGATGGTGCCTATGCCACGTAAAAGAAAACAAAGCAAAGGCATTAAAACATGTGATAATTCGGTGTTTTTCAAGTTTATTATGCATACATTGTTGGAGGACGGCGCCGTGACAGATTGGTTAGATCTCTCGTCCCCCAGTTAAGCGGCCGGGTTTGATCCCAGGCGCCCACATGTGCAACTTGTGAAGGAGCAACGGCGTCTGAGCGGGTTTTCTCCGGGTCCTTCGCTTTTCCCCACCACTCATTCCACCATTTGCATCATCATCAGCTTTCCTATCATCAATTTCGCCTTCCTTTCATAATGTGAATGGAACACCTCAGATTTTCTTCCATGGGAAGATGCTCACTGTAGTATTCCGTTGCTTTAAACCATGTACCCCAACGAGTGGTTCGGGTGATAGAGGGACTTCTGGTAATTCCTCTTGGAAAGCCTGAACTCTGGTTGGTGCTTTCAAAACTACTTTATTCATAGTGGAAACTAAATTCGCTTACCACTGGGAACTCCAACCTCTTTTACTGTGTCACACGGTTTATAACAAGCGCCAGGCAAGTCGCATGTACCATCACTGGATAAAAAACTTTAGGAGCTGTATAGCAGCAATCAATGTTATTTGGATATAACATTTTCAAACCATTGCTCAAAAAGTTTGCTATAGTTTCTTTGTGCAGATCAGAAATTATGCAGATCTGATCCTGCAGTCCAGAAATGCTTTCCGGAGTGAACTTGGGTCTAATCTACCAACTATTAAGTTCGCTACACAAACGCTCTAACAATATCTAAATATACGTATCGCCTATTTCATCTCTTATCTTGCCTACCGTATCATTGCAAGAGTGGTGCATATACTTCTTTTTAATTATGGATTCAGAAGAAACTGAACGATTGCAGTAATTTTCTAGCAACATTTTTGGATGCTTCATTTTTAACTTTTCTAAACGAATATTGGCTGCTACCGTTTCATGGCACAAGTCACTATAAATATTATTTGTATTTGCCTCCCCTGATGATGCCTAGGTTAGCAGCATTTGTTTAGATTTTGTCTAGCGTTTCTCGTTCACCTTCGTGTCACTCGAAACCTAAAAGAAAGTGTAAACTTAGCAGTATTGTGCTTTTGAAACATAATAAATTCATTTTCAAGAGCTAACAATAAAATTCCACAACGATTTGCTATACTTGAAGCTGTATGAAGTATCATTGTTTTAAACATTTAAAACGCCTATCGAACGTAAGGGGCCAAGAAGCATTTAATCGTGGCTGTTGAGCACAGTTTTATTTATTTAAATGAGCTATTCCACTGATTTGAATGAAAATTAATGTTACTCGTATTCCACGCAAATTCACCAAATAACAGCAATTATAATAATAATTACAATAATAATAAAATCGTACATACATACCTCTTTATTACAAGATTGGTAAGATATTCCCATCCGAAGTAAGATATGGAAGCACGTTCAACCACTGTCGAGCTAAGAATATTTGTGGCGATTTTAGGCATCTTTTGGTCACTTTATACTCACACCCTGAAAACTTCCACTGAACTAACAAAAGTGGCACCTTGGCAAATGGAAAACTTTCTTCGAAGCTGATGGTCACAGAGCACCGTTAGGTATGGGTCAGCAACCCCTAAACAAAAGACGTGTCCTTCACAATTGCTAGAAGGAGAGAGGGTGGTGAACGCTGCTTTGGACAATCTTATGCGCTGTTAAGCACGCAAACAGTTTTATCTTGCTCTGGACACCCTATGGTTCTTTCCAGACTATTTTCAGTCCAATAATGCTATTAACTTTTGGTTTAAAATAAATTAAAGTTAAGCTTAATTGATTTATCGTAAAATAGGCCAAAATAGCCTCCAACTGGGTTTAATAGTCATGGATAAGGACAAAACATGAATAAAACATTTTTTTTAGACACCTGTGAAGAAGAAAATAGGTTTTAACCCAAAGATCCGCGGTATATTTTTAATCATGTGATAGTTTAACCACATTTCCTTCCGTCCTGGCATTAATGCCTAGAAATTTCTAAGCCTATAATAAGAATGGTGTGAAAATTACTGGCTTTAATTTATACCTTGTAATTGGTATTTTTAATTCATTCAATTGAAACAAGTAAGTATTAGCTAGGGATTGCGAGAAATATTAATGCTAGTTTGCAATGTATTACAGAACAGACATTGCGATCAAAATTAGTTATATCATAATGTGCATATGCAGGAGGAGAGTGTTGTGTATGCAAATATTTTTCTTGTTATTTCAAGAATTTTACACACTTAGCTGTACTGAGTACGAAGTTAAATAAACACAATAAACGCTAATACAAGATCCTGTGAGGTGAAGGTTGCTATCATTTTGCGGGCAATATCACGTTGAACGCTGTTGCCGTTGATAGTGAAGATAACCCTTTTACCTGCTTGAATGGGTGACCGTATTTGACCAATGAGCTGCAAGAATGCTGTGTGGGCTGGTACGTTGATAGTAACCTATTATCATTTACATAATTAGTTAATTTTGAGAGAACATAACCTCAAATTCCACTAAATGTAATTTGCTTCCCTGTACCATGGAGAGAGTTAAAAATACCTTGGTTTGATTGCTTTTGCTTCGTGTGTCCATTTTGTCTGCTCAAGGCACTGCTTAATATTATGTAAACAACTGAGGATAAGGTTTGGAGATTGTTCTTTAACTAGTGGAAAAATAAACCTTTTACATTCTGCAAACCATACTTTGTTGCAACATAATACCACTTTTATTTATTCGTAAAATAGAATTCTAGCATCCCAATGTGCTTCAACACAAGCCGTATGTAAGACAGAGTTAGAAAGGTAGAATTAGACTGAAAAATGTAATGCCAGAATCGGGATTTGAACCATGGATCTTCCGATCTGCGTCCAATTGCTCTAACTGAGCTACCATTGCAACACTTTAAATGCTATATATTACTTCTCATATTCCTGCTGCGAGATTTTGCTGGCAGCAGCTCCAATTGTTTCTAGCTCAGATAGAAATTTCCTTCTAATTTGCATGATATTTTGTGTCTCAACAATGTTGTTTAGTAAGGAGCGCTCAGAATAAGCACACGCATCTCTTGTTATGGCCAAGACTTAATATACTTTATCCGCTCTAACAAGAAGAAACACGCGTTTGTAATACTACGCGCTACACTTGCATATCATATGCATTTATTATGCTATATTTGCTCAGCTTCAGTAAATCAATTGGTTTCTATTTCCAAATAATAGTAAAATGTGGATTGAAAGCATTAAACGTATACAATAGAGTATTTTAAAAATAATAGCATACAGAAAAGATGAGATCTATTTACTACTCTTAGACTGAGTGTTGCGGTTAGGGCCAACTGAGAGTATGCATATATTAGGCAGAAGGTATTGTAGCCCACCTAAAAATTTGATTTCAAGATTTCACCGGAAATATGTTTTGAGGTTCCAAAATCATTTTTAGAAAAAAAAAAATCAGTGTTTGTGTGTCTGTTGACATGAAGATTTTCAAGTAAATCTTCCAATCTTAAGATATGCTTTACATGGAGAAGTTTTTGAAAAGTTTGTTTGCTCGAAAATGGCTATAACGATTTTGGTTATATACCCTGGGTTAAAATATTTGCAGGACAAATAAAATGTGTATTTTGAATTTTCTGAGAATAGCCTCGGAAGACCTATTCATTTTTTATGAATTTTGCATAACTGGTAAACCGTAAGTGTTAGAGAAAAGGCTACTACACAAAATGTAGATTTCGTTAAAACACACAATTTATGTCATATACAGTTGTTTGTTTTTTTTTTTTTTTTTTTTTTTTTTTTTTTTTTTTTTTGTAGTTAACGGTCACCGAGATATTCTTTGTTATTGGTTTCAATTTTAAGCTACTTAAACTTTTCTCAAACTGGAGGTATCGTTCTTTTGTTTTACACGCCGTGCTAAGCGAACCGATTTTCAATTGTTTCACTTAGCAACCGGCTTTTTAAAAAATTTGACTATCACTTTAACCTAGTGTGTTACCTTATTTCCTTCTACTTAGAAGGAGCTAACACAACAATTTCTGCCAATGTTTATCTCAATCTAGATAAAGGAATAATCTTTTGTAATAATAGTTTTTAGAGGAAGTCATGCGAATAGAACACATCAGACTTTTTTTTTTTGTAAAATTGTGTATCACTTTGTTTAAAATATACACTCTAGAAGCACCAAATGTTGCAAAACACTTCTAGAAATGTAAACCTATGCGGTACACCTTGCGTTCAGGGTGAATTAAATCGACACACAACTTAATTTTCGGTTCGATAATAAAACCTGAATTTATGAATTTAGAAAACCTAAATTAGAACTGTGTAAAGATGTGAGACAGGTACATTGCATAATTTAAGTTCCTGGAGAACAATATCACTAACAGAGTTTTGTAGCGAGTTGCTCACTTATGTGTTTTGCACATTGTGCGCATTTTCTTTAGATTATATTGTATTAAAATCCCAAATTATAGTTTTGAATAATTTTTTCCAATATACACCGATCATTCCCCTTAGTCCTAAATTAATTGTCGTGTGGCGTTACTTGCGACCCCAATAATAAAATAATAGATGTAAGTAAGCAGAATGAACAGTTTTGTTTTATTATTGCTTATATTACCAAGCAGCACAAAATACACTAAAATGACAGTTGATGGTGCTTATGCCACATAAAAGAAAACAAAGCAAAGGCATTAAAACATGTGATAATTCGGTATTTTTCAAGTTTATTATGCGTACATTGTTGGAGGACGGCGCCGTGACAGATTGGTTAGATCTCTCGCCCCCCAGTTAAGCGGCCGGGTTTGATCCCAGGCGCCCACATGTGCAACTTGTGAAGGAGCAACGGCATCTGAGCGGGTTTTCTCCGGGTCCTTCGCTTTTCCCCACCACTCATTCCACCATTTGCTCCATCATCAGCTTTCCTATCATCAATTTCGCCTTCCTTTCATATCAACCACTTCTTCACCCTTATGCCTGGCTACTGACCCACAACTTGTTCCAAGTTTTTCATTTTGTGGTTGCATGCCGTTGGTTCCCCGATAGGGTGATGACCCCTAGGCACCCGCTTGTAGGTCCTAGGGGGGGTGTCAGTCCTAAATACGGGACGGTATACTCGTAGTCGGCTTACCGTCTATACATATTGTTGGAATGAGCATCTTTCTCAGAATCCTACTAAGGCTTCATTCGACTGTCTGGTACGAGTAGACTGCGCACTGACTGAGTTACTTATGCACGCAAACGTTTTAAATAAGTCTGTAATTGGTGTCAATTTTGCTGGGCTTTTCCCCTCTATTTTTTCCTGTCACGGTTTGTCAGAACTTCAATGGTATGCTCTTCCTCTTCTGCACTTTGTTCATTTTCAGTTTTTCAAGTTCATATTTGGTCTCCCTACCTTCACTACATAATACTTATTATTATTCTTATTCTTCCACTTCTGTATTAGTCTCACCCAAGCTGCCCGTGTTCACTCCCTGGCGACCGCATGTAGGATTTGTGACAATGCGGCACAGGGCGGGTTTTCTGCGGGTTCTCCGGTTTCCCTTGCCATCGCATTTCACCGGTGCTCCATCTTCATTCCATATACCATAAATGTCATCGCCTGCGGTGTCACAGGTAGTAAAAACACAAACACAAAGTTAAATACAATTAAAAATCCCTTATTAGGACTAAAATCTTTGCCAGATGTTCCTCGTAATTCATTTTGAGCTATAGAACCAGCCCTGCATTAAATACTAACAGTTACACGTATTTTATACCCCAACTGCGCAAGCATCAACTGAAAACACAATTTAACCACAGAAACAATATGCAGGATGAAACACACAATAGGAAACGGGAGAAATGGCGTGGGGTATTTCCAACCTTCCTTTCTGCTGGGAACACAACATTATTTTCTATAAATGCACTGCCTTTGCTCCAGTGCTAACAAAGGCCAAGGAATTCCACGAAAGGTAAAGAAAAGGTGAAGGGCAGGTGTTCAAAATCTTTATTCAAAAAAGCCAAACAAAAAGGTGACTGAAAATACCTAACGCCATCTCTCTAGGGCGAATCATGATGCCGATTTTAGTAATTGGATTCATCCGAACAAAGCTGTGTGGAGAAACAATGCAATGTAGTGCGTCAAATAAATCAGTTCCAATCATGACTCCATGAGCTACAGGTTACGTTTAGTACCTCTCCCATCTATCTCCCTCGTCTTGTATAATACAGAAGATGCAATGTAGCATTCTTTCGTCGAATAGATATGTGGACAAGGCAGAGACCAAGAGCACTGACTTAAGTAATACTTCGCACTGGTAAGTTGATATTTGGAAACGAAATGTGACAGTTAAAATGTTCAAGATATTGGAAAAATATGGTGGACTTATCTCAAAATATTAGACATACTTCGATACCGCTAACTATCGAAATATCGTGTCTCTATCCCTAGGTTGCATCAACCATTAACGGCCAGAAAAGAGTTAAGTTTCCAACTTGATTGAAGTTGCCTTTCAAGAATATGCTTATGGATGTTTTGTTGAGCCGGAAACGATCTGTGTTTATATGCGAATGTTTGAATGCCAGATTTTTGCACCAGACCAATTCGAGACGGACTCATTACGAGACTGGTATGAACCATCATTGCAAAGCAGGCCTTCCAAACTCTCGGGTGAAATGCTTCCGTACTCATCCCCTTTCGCTGCTCACTCAGGTCTGATCCTTGTTCATAGGCTAATGTGAGTGTTGAACTTGCTTCATACCAATAAGGGATTGGCCTACCCAGGACTAGCGTGGAACAGATAGATTCTACTAAAATAATAAAGAGAACACTAAAGATAAAAAAGCATCGGCTGGTTTCCATACACTCAACTGTACATTACTTCTGAACGCTTCTCTACAAAGCTCTGCCACCATCTGTTGGTAAGATTGCATCTTATGAAGTTTTATGGAGTAAGATCATGGTACAAAACGTAACTAACAAGATCAGCTTTGTCATGCTTGGGTACTTTATGAGCTATTTCATTTGAATGATAGAGTGCTATATAAATGGACCACTTTGTTTTAAGAACTCATTACTTCGTAAAGGAACTACTTTGTTAAAACTAGAAAAGAACGTAGGAGTGGATGAGTAATTTTCGTGAAAGAACCGGTTTGACCCATAATATTTTAAATATTCATCCCTAAACTATTAAGAAGCGTTGTTTTGAAGAAAAAGCCAGGATGAAATAGGCTCCATTGTCAAGGAACCCTGTATAGTTGAAACATTTTAATTTTAACGTGCAGGAACGGTACAAACCCAACAAAAGTAGAATGAGGGATTCGTTTTGATTCCAAACAACCTCCCTACTGCCTGTTTCTGTTTGTGCCTTGTAGCTCTCGGCAACTCGCTACATGCCGTATGTATTTGGGCATATGGCGAAATGACGAAACGCCGCAATTTCCTGCTTTATATATCGCTTGAATTCGATAACGGGTTGCTGTTTCTCCCCTGTCTACCTGGAACCCCTCTTCCAGTTTCCACCGATCCCATCACATGCGCAGTATCCACTTTGGAAGCTACGTTCTCCATTTTATCAACTAATAACCTTCCCCATATTTACATTACCTCCCCATTCCACTCCGCCCTTCAACAACTCGGCGCTATAAAATGAAGAGAGTGGGTGAAAGCATTATGCTGCCACAAAGTTTGTTGTTTGCATCAGCTTTCGACGGGGAAGATTGTTGGCTATTTTATATCCATTTGTCCACACTAATTGCGATCTTTAACTCATGATTATGACTAGGGACAGCCAATATATGTACAAAAATGTTCTACAATATGACACTCCTTTCCAGAATATGAAAAAATGAAGAAAATTCCCAAAATATTATGAACTATATACTTTAAAGTTAAAATACATTACACTTTATGAGTCTGGATCAGCTTTACTCATTAGTTAAAAAAATAGGCGTTGTACACTAACCCTTATTAAAAAATAAAATGAAATAAAACAAATTTACAGTTTTTATCATCTTGGAACGCTTGCATTTAATACCGTACAAAAAGAAATTGCTTCCTGTTAATTACAATGCGGCACTAAAACTACCGGTTCCCGAAAACAAAGACTCAACAAGAATACAGGCCATATAATTTCGTACGTAGCGTCAAATACAGGAAATAATAGTTATTCTCAACTGTATCAGACTTGTTAGAAAATGTGGTACGAGATTTTTATACGGAAGTATTTACCGGAAAAAATGCTTGGGTTTTCTAAATGTGTTTCACATGAAACTGCCTGAAAGGAATATCAGGAAATCTCGAGTATTGCTAAGGGAAATAATTATTTTAAAAGCAAAAAATCATAAATCTTATAACATATGAAGAATTTTGAAGATTTTAATAAAATATTCTATGAAAATTGTGTCAAAATAATATGACATTGATTTTTGTCACTCGCACTGTGCAAAATGGAAAAAAAATTGAATAAAATACAAATCCCCTGCTAACAGTAAGTAGAATCTCTACTTATTCCACTTTTCGTGAGATAGCTCTGATGTCTGGGTATATTCTATGAGTCTTCCAGACATTTAAAACTCTATCATTAATTTGTGTGTAAATCATAAATAAAACTACCGATATAAAATATGTAGGAATGGTATATCTTAAAATCGATTGTTCCCCAAGGGAAAACTGCAATATAACTTAAGCTACTTTATTTTAATCCCGTTTTAATTTTTTTATAATTATCTATGATGTAGGGGTTTCTAAATTATATATAAAGCTTCCATATTGCAACTGTACCAGAAATATATACTTTGAGATACATTGAAAAACATGCAGAAGAGAACAGTGCACTCATGGAAGTATGTGGCTAACAGTCGGATAAAGAATAAAACATTTAAAATAAGAAATCAATGAAATGCTAAAAACTATATGAAACATATGATTTTCTGATGTTTTGCTTCTACAATAATATTGTACTTTTAGCTTTAAGATGATGTGTTTTTCACTCAGAAAATTAGCATAATCATTTTAGAACACAGAAGTATCAGCATTCCATCGACTTAAATTGGGATTATTCTAAGGAATATCCAAACACCCAACAACTTTTTAAGCCCATTTCATGTCATCAAACTTGTTCCTCAATTTAAGAGTTTAAAAGAAAAAGATATCAATAAAATAAGAACTGAAGCTTTCCTGGCGACGTATTAATTCAAAATCTTCTCGGGCTTCTAGCCAGGTAAAAACTTGGCTTGACACCAACGTTTCGAAGAAGTGCATCAGTTCACCCTGAAGACGAAGAAGATGTACTTCTTCGAAACGTTGGTGTCAAGCCCAGTTTTTACCTGGCTAGAAGCCCGAGAAGATTTTGAATTAAAGATATCAATGTTTGAAAATATTGGACAACAATGGACAAGACCTGAAAGGTCTTGAGAATGTCATAATGTTTATTTACACATCGTCTTTTTGCCAAACTGAGCCTCTCCAAAACACATAGATAATTTATCAAGTGCAGCTCATTTACTATTAATATCATACTATATTGATTTGCATTGACTTGTTATCCTTTTCATTATACATGTAATTTTCATGTGTCATGTGCCTATACGGAATGACTGAGCAGAATGACTCAGTCTGTGGTCCGCATTTGGGAGGTCGTGGGTTTGATCCCCGTGGCTGGCCTACCTGACCCATGGGGTTTCCCCGAGTCGACAGGATAATACAGGATTCCTTCCATCCCCTGAGTTTCCTGTCCCTTCCTGTCGTTTACATTGTCACTTCATTCATCGTTCATCCCATTGGTCTCTTTAAGGGCGATGGTGCTCGATGCGGCGTAGCAGGGCAAAGGATGCGCCCAGGGACTTTCTCCGATCCCCGACTTCGGCTGGTTGTTGGAAAGAGGACCGCTATTGGTGTGGGCGTTGGACCCTGTATAGGATGGGGTACTCGGTCTGCCAGTTCGACGACCGTCGGGTGCATCAATCTGTAAACTATAGGAACCCTGTAATTGCTGTGACGTCGATCCTGGTTCCGGCCGCCCGGTATATCCTCTTCCTCATCTCTTTCTCCCGGGGGCGCCTCCTCGTGGGACATAGGTACAATAGCCTGCGTTGGTTTGATGCCACGTCCCCGCCGTCCGTATTCTGTTTCTATTCCTAGCCCACGCAATCATAATACGATTGAAATAACAAGAATTGACAGGTTAACCATACTACAGAACATTACATCAACACATTATTGTATACTTCGGAGGTCTACCTGGCAATTTCTGCCTGCCTTCTCATCTGGTTTCTTTTTAATGTGTTGAACTTTCCATTTTGTTTGGTGTCATCTGCTCGTTAAACTCTGTTTTAAAATGCGACTATTGATTCTTTCTAATCTTCTTTTATTTTATAGGGCATGCATGCCACCATACATTATTCTTTAAAGTATCCTCTGCATATATATATATATATATATATATATATATATATATGTGTGTATATAGCTATATATGTATATATAGATATATTTGTATATATATTTGCTTGCTATTGTTGTTTGAATCCAGGTCTTCGCTCTTCTATAAGTTGCTTAATTCATTTCCAGTCCATTCGCATTTATGGTCTTCTGATAAATTCTTCTTAATTTACCAATCTGTCTTTCTTCCAGCGTTTTGAATAAAATAGAACAAAATGTTATGTCGATATTCCCGATGTTTAATTTTGGGCACGGTTTAGGAAAAATATCTCCACAGCTGCTACTCTATTCTATGCTGCTTCATCTACGTTAAATCCTTCATAAGTTAGCTATATTTATTATATGCATGTTTCATTGTATTCCAATTGTCTTGTTTAGAACTATATCTTTATTTCCTTACATTTGTTTGTAGAGTAGCCGATGTGTAAATTTAGATTAAAATAATATATAATTATACTATCTTTTAATGTTATCTTTTGATCAGTTCTCCAGTTGATAATTTTCACCACGGCTTTCACATTGTATAACGTTAAATCTGTATTTATGCTAGCTCCTAATTTTTCTCAATTGTTGGAGGATTATTGGGTTTTAACTAATTTCCAATTCTAATTTTGTAATTAAATCTTCTAATTTTCTCCTCTCTCGTCCCAGTAAACCAAACTCTAATTTTGCGTTAACATCATCTGTATTCATTATTATGTTATTGGGGTAGGTATTGATTATTTTCAGAATCTGATAAATATAGCGCAATTTGTTCACTGTACAGAAAATAATGATTTGCCAAAATAAATCTGTCATTTACGTTCGTATTTTCTCTATCATTTGTGTGTGAATTACTTAATTGGGATAAATTAACAACTTGGAGGTTTGGATTAATGAATGCAGTAACCACCACAGGGTTCTCTCCTGCACTAATGCATCCTACTCTAATTGGTATATATATATATTACTTTTCCCTTTAATGAATAAGATTCCTGAATGCAGCGTTTATCTAAATTAAGATTTTTTGCCACTTTTCTTACCTGTGTTGTTACGATCTTACTCCGCTGAGCTTTTATTGGAACTTTTTAAAATAGTCTATATTCTATGTAGTCTTCCACAATTTCTTTTTCATATATCCGAGGTCGCGGGTTCAAATCCGGCGGAGGATGATGCATTTTTTCGGGCGTAAAAATCCCTAGCATAGCTTCTTTCGGAAGGGAAGTAAAGCCGTTGGTCCCGTGTCGTAGATTTACTGCACGTAAAAGAACCTCAAGCCTGATAAAGAGGCCTCTGTGCAAAATTAAGCTGTCTTTCACGCCCAGTTCAGAACGAGACGCTGAGAACCAAGGCAGTTTAAGAGCGTCCATAAATAAAACTCCATTTCTTCTGTAAGAATGAAATTGTCAACCTGTTCTAATTATTGTTCACTCGGCTCCTTTGATAATTTATTAACTCATTGATTGGCGCCTTTCATATTGTTATTTCTAATAGAAGTTTGTTTTACTGGTTTAACTCCACTAATGTTGTGCTAAGAATTTTTTCCGAATTGTGAAGTAAAGGTTTCAATTAAATATTTATTCCTATTAGTGCTCTTTTTGGCATGTTTAAATAAGTGTTTGTTTTGACTTGGCCTTCTATAGCATGTAAACGTTTTATATGATTGTTTATTTCTAATGTGTTCTATAAATGCTTTTCGTAATTCCAACTGTTGAACGCAATACTCCATCACTTATAATTTGTAAATAGCGATTGGGCCAATTCTGATTATAATCAAAATCAGTTCTGCCGCAACACAGCACAAAACATTTAAAATCTGGTCCAGATCTAATTCATCATTACGTCTGCGCAACGTGGTCTGAATCAAGGTCAATAACTTAAGCAGATTGTGGAGATATTTTCAGCTGAGTGGTGTCAGTGGCATCTGGCATGGGAAGAATGATTGAATCACCGTTTCTATGAAGTTTCAATATAATATGTTTTAACGCAGAGATTAAGGTCTGCTTCTCTTACAGTCTACTCGAAATTTTTGTAAACTTTTTTAATGTTTGGTGTTGTTCCCTTTCTTTTAAATCTCCGCATTTATTTCTTCCTCCTCATTCCCATTTTCTTCCTTTTCTTCATAACTGCCAAGACATAATTTTTTGTAAAATTTTTTTTTTTTTTTCATTTATCTCCTCTTCTCCTGATTTATTCTCATCTCTATGATAATCTGTACTTGATAAATCTTCGTATGAAAAGTAATCCGAAATAAAATACTAATAACAGCAACACTTCCCATATAACTAGATAATATAACTAGAAAAACTAATCTTTGTTTTCACTACCATCTTCCTCTTAAGGAATACCTAAAATAATGGTGTTAATTTTTATTTAAGCTGTGTCTTCTAACCTAAAACTAAAACTCATTTCTCAAGGTGAATGCCACAGCAATTGTGCCCAGTTTTCTCTTAAAATGTCTAATTCATTGGGGTCACTTCCTGTTTTAATAAGACATTAAGTGCTGTTTTAAAACGTACACATAATTATATTTTATACCTTTCGTGCAAGTTTTCATATCACGGTTCCTCTTCATTTCGGCAAGGAAAAGTAAATATATTTGTAGCCGGATTTCCGGCGCTGACGTCAGAAAACTAAACGTTATCGCAGAGCGCACGAATTTTCAAATCGCCACTTCAGTTTGCTAACAAACACGGAGGAAACAACCATCACGGTAACATAGAAGTTACAGAATGCGAAATAACAGCACTCTTGTTAAGAGCAGTTCTTTAAGCTTAGCAAATAATTGTAGCCGCCTTCTTAACAAAGAACTGACTGTAAGTAGAGAAATATTGCATACCACTCGAGAATTCAATACCTAGATTTCACCGGAAATGCAGATTTTGAGTCCACATGTATAAAAAAACGCCTTTAGAAAAAGTCCGCGTGTGACGAGTACAGAAGCTGTGTGGCTCTCTGTAAACATCGTAACTCATATCCTCCGATAAATACGTCTTCCAGGGATGCGATACGAAGATAGGTGTCCTAAGTGTACCGTATTTGACGTGTGTAGATATCGCTTCGTGCTTTAAAGAGATGAAGAACTGAATGGGTTTATTTCAGATTGAAACTGGTTAGCGAGAACTGGCGTGTACGACCTACGTTTACCCCTCTTGTTTATCAACGGACACGTTGAGCGGGTCGCGCTCAGTGAGAGGGGCAAACTGAGAGTCGTTCACACTAGTTCTTCATTGGCTGATTTTAAATTGAAATAGCCCGTTGAGTTCTGTAGCTCTTTTAACGCGCGAAGGAATATCTGCACACGTAAAGCACGGGACAGATGGGTCTCCCGGTATTCTAGAAAATGCCCCCGACTTAAACTATTCTTTAAATAGAACATTTTTCGTTATTTTTTGTGTTCTCAAAGTTTCTCTAAGGGTTTTAATTAAAGTGCCATATATCTTCATTCTTTTTGAATGATTTATGTACAATTAGTATACCATATAAGATAGACAACGTATTAATACACAACAAACGTAGGTCTCGTTTAAACATACAACTTGTAATATCATTCTCTTTCTTTTTTGTGGCGCTAACCATTTCTGAAGTGCCCTTTGTTAATTCTTTGAAAGTCCAAATAGTTAAACCGTTTTGAAGTGGTTATTCGCTATTAATTACTTCTCTTAGTCATACAGAGAGAACGTCATTTGTAAACTATCAACAACGAGCCGCTTTTAAAACATTTCACCATTGTTTAAGCCTGTACTGTATTCTACTTATACCAACAAGGAAATGTGGAAAAAGCCATTTCTGCAAACATTTATCTGCGCTGCTAGAATAATACATTTGTGAGAATAGTTTGCGGAAGGGCAGGTACAGAATAGTGTACTCAGAGCACGCTCGGTGTTCGGATCATAATTGTCCGGTGTGGCTGACACCTAGGTTTGTTTCTTGGAGAGAGGCAAGCTACGTTCGGTCGTTCGTTCGGCTTTTCCCCATTTACTGGATGGACACAAACACACACACACACACACACACACACTCTCTCTCTCTCTCTCTCTCTCTCTCTCGGCTTGTGACGCATCTGTTTAGTGCTTCAAGTATTTTAATCTTCCTGTGTACGGAAAACAAATACAAATTATTAGGTTGTGTTCATATATGTATAAGCTGTATACTTCCCTGCTGACCTTACCAAAGATGTAATTTATATAAAACACGCATAAATGAACGAAACAGCGTCTGCGAAAAATAACCGCTAGTTATAAACCCTGAGACGATGACGGTGCAAATTATCAAGTCATTGTAGCACATAAACATCAATAAATACTGCAAAATAAATAAAAGACTCCTTGCTTGCTCAGTATCTATTCAAAGGAAAATAGAGTAGAGACGTTAATTCAAAAAGGCAACGAATTAAAATTAATGACTGATTATCATAATGTTATGAATTATAAAAATGTAGTTTGACTTAGTCTGCCTCGTATATAGAAACAATTCCGACATTTTGTTAATAAGGGCTTACAAATCTCTAATTGAACTACATGGCATTGAATTCCAATAAATCAAGCAAGGCCATCCATTCTAGTCAGCAAATATTGCTGCAAATATGCCTCAAACTAATTTAACCGCGCTCGGATATTGTAAATTAAATGCTTCACTCATCCGCTTTGATGTTTGCATGTGCATCAAGGTTCATGTTATGCCGTCTTAGGTCAAGTGCTACTACGGAAATCCATGTTAATGAATTTAGCGCATTTCATTTTATATGCTATTGTGTATAAAATTATGCTTTGTTCACTTTGATCACAATAGTATTTTTCTTCCGTAAAATGTTGGCATTAAAGTACTATTGGTTCAGACAGGCCTTTTCCCCTATCCATAACTGGCTTGCAGAAAATATCAATAAATAAACATGAATCTACAAGAGATGTAATGTTTGTTGTCAAAAGAAAAGGAGTGTAGGTTAATGAACTGGGCTCTGGTAGGTTTAAATAACAGGAGGTGATTTGACCCAATGTAATACGACCGGAGCCTTCATCTTGTAAACGGAAGAGTGAGTGAGAAACGAGTTCACTGTAGCATTACAATTTAGAGGAACCACAGTGTTTTATATTGAAATAATTCTTCTGAAATGAACTGCAAAACTAAGATCCAAAATTATTATTGCCATCGAATGTGGATATGGTGATGGAGGGAGTGGTGAATTATTTTGAAATTTTAAAGAACCGAATACTTTAAAGGAAAACTATCAAGAAACATGTTTTCTCTTTTAAGTGTTAATACAGAAGTTGCCTTGGTCCATAAACATTTAGATATAAGAAAAAATAAGAACTATAATAATAATAATGATGATGATGATGATAATAATAATAATAATAATAATAATAATAATAAAGGTATTCTTAAATCGTCTATAATTTGAAATATAATATAATTTCCAATAACAAGAATTAAACAATAATAATATAATAATAATTATAATAATATTATCATTATCATTATTATTTTTTAATTATGCCGTTATGTATATGACTGGTAATCAAAAGTGTCGCTAAATAAAGGGACTATTGTCATTAAAATCGACATTACTGGGATAATATTATTGTTAAAGTACTTATACTCAGCTGGTGAGAAAATAACACAATTTATTATTAGCATTAGTCTCCGCACATCATGTGGGATGACGTAAGCAATCTGTTAGCGAATTGCCTAAGAGTACGAGCAGAAGGTAGAAAGGTGACTCTTAGAGGATGGAATTTTCTATATACATAGAAACCTTTTTTACGCCAATGTGTACTTGGTCACCTCCTCCTGCCCCCAAAAGAACGTTTGTACTACAGTGAAATCAGTAGGTAAAGTTTTACAAATTTAGACTTGTCTTAAATGATGAAAAGTGGGCATTTTTATAAAATGGAGCAGTGATGTTGGTTTTTCGAACTCCATACAACATTTTAGGAACACTTTATACCGTTAAAAAGTGTTCAGGTACTTAAATCATTTCCTAAATATAATCCCCAAAAGTAGTTTTGATTGTTTATCTCCAAGGCGTGTGAAACCGTAGATTAGTAAAATGTTGCCTCACAGCTGCCTGCACTGTGGACGAAAGCACTCCCAAATCTCATACGTTTATCTTCTTCACATATTTCCACAAGGCACTAATAGCGTAAATGGATGACAGCTTGCCACTTCACACAGAAGTCTGCTGTCACGTATGTGGCATTAAACTCACCTGAAATGGGAATTCTGCCATATGGCAATGCAAATGCTCTTAATTCTGCCACTCATGCCGGCATCATCCCTAGATCCATACCGAACTGTGTCATTATCTGAGCTACTACCCGGAATGGCGGGGCGCATTAGAATTAGCAAGCCAAGCTGTACTAGAATCAGAATGCAAATTACATTAAATCCTCTTCACTGCAAATACAAGACAGTTCTAACACTCAGTGTCTTTTTCTGTACAGTCTACCCTCCAGTATAAAATAACGCAGAAACAAACTGAAAATGTTAATAGAAATACTAGCCACACTACATTAATTACAGATTACCAAATAAAACATATCACTCATAGAATATGGTAACTCGCTTTATCTGCCATTGCACGGCGTGCATTCTGTGATGCAGTTTTACTACAATTTTTACTTGTGCTTAGAGCACAAGTGTCCGATGTTTTGTAAAGAGTTATCAAATGTGCAAAGTAGTAAATAAGGACTTGGAAATATGATTACGATTAGGTTTTAAATGTTATGGAAAAATTCCCGATCCTGAAACCACTCGTAATACTACATCCATCTCACTCACGAAGTATTTTATTATTAAAATGTGGGAATTAACACTGATGACACTTATTCGGTAATATATTTAATGCATTAATGTCTTTATAACCACAAGTTTTCACTTTTATCACTTCTGTGTCCTCTGTTTCTCAAATACAACGGGCAATAGATAGTACAAAAATGAGGCAGGTCCCTTCCGGGGATCATGGGAACATTACCTTTTTTGTCCTGTCTTTTGTTTGCGTGTTGCCAACATTCACAATCTGAACATAGAGGAAGAAGTCTGACTCTACCTATCCAACTCCTGCCCTACACACGACTTGTGTGAAAAAAAAAAAAAAAAAACCAAATCAATACCAATTGACCATAATAGTTGGCTATACTATAAACCCTGAGACTTAAAGTATTTACAACATTGCAAGTCGCCATTGGGGTTGTCATCTCAAAATAATTTGAGATCACCTTGTGGTTAACCGGGAAACATGCGAGTCAGTTAAGAAATTCAATGCTATGCCGGCATATTGCCATGGTAGCTCAGTGGAAGAGCAACCGGCTAGAGACCGGGAGATCCGTGGTTCAAATCCCGGCTATGGCATTGAATTTTTCAGTCAGACCCTACCTATATAGGAAGAGGTCACATAATGTAGCCTAGGGCAGAGGGCCCTAAGCCACAAAGCGTACCCGAGGGATCTGTGCAGCTAAACCCAATGAACCACGATGTAGACAAGGGATCTGTGAGGCCAAACGCACGCGAATTACCAAAAATAGCGGATTCTGAAGTGAGCGACATTTTCATATGTTGGCAACATTCACTTATTGCTATATTTGGGGCTCTTAGCATAAGATGTAGTTGATAATAGTGTTACGTGGTGGGTGGGCCTTATGTCTTTGTCGGAGCAATAACTTCTGCTTCATATACTCCTTGCCTCACGATGGGTATAATAATTACCGGAATCTGTAAGTATTTTGCAAGTTAACGATTGCTTCCATCAGGAGTTTAACCGATGTTGTAAGGTAGATTATAATTTTCGCCAAGTCCTAATAACCAAAAGTCAATCCTGATTGCCTAAACAGCACAGTTTTCTCTATAAGAATTTGAAAATAAAATATAAGGATACGTTTTCAAATGTTGAAGTACTATATGATTGAAAAATCCGGTTGGTTAGGTTTTGGAAGTTCTATAAAGGTAACCTGTTAATTTTGCCAGCTTCTGTAGTAATATAATACAATATTTTGATCAGCTGGGTTAAATAGAGTATATTTCGCATAAGGGTGAAAAATATTGTAGAGAAAGCGTTTAAGTGTTGTGAGATAGCCTATATTTTTCTTTGGGTCCTATTATGTAAGTGTATGTAAAAGGTTTTGTCTATATGGGCTAAAAATTGAAAATAGGGATTTAAAATAAGAGTATCAGAGCCCGTGACTTAAAGCTTTCCTGACGGCGATATCAAAATAACATTTCTCGGGCTATCAGTTAGTGAGGTGTGGAAGGATTTTCACGCTTTCAGGAGCTCATCTTCAGGGAATGATGCAGAGACAACGCCACGAAACATATTTTCAAGAGTATCGGAAGTATTTACTCCATAATATGTTATTTTTGGTAGCTTCTAAAACCCAAGTGTAGTAGGTTGGTCAAGAGCATAATCAAAATAACCCTAGATAACAGATTTCAAATCTCCCCTCCATTGACTCAATTTAATATATTTTAAGCCTCTACAGTCACCTCTTTGGGCTGGAATCATTAAAATCCAGTTTGTTTACAATATAGTGCCAAAATATATTTTAAAAGTAGCATTCAACGAAACGGAATTGAAACTGAGTGACACAAATGTGAAATTCCCATAAACTCCCACAGTTTTTAACGTTTTGGGAAATACTTATAGCACCTGTTAATCCAGTGCAGTGCAGTGTTGTACAATGGCGAAAGTATTATAAAAGTGAACTGTAGGAGTTTCAGAGCTTACCTCAAAACAAATGCACACAAACAACATTTTCATATTAACATAGATTATAGGTATATAATAGTATTCTACTAATGTCAACTTAATCACGATAAATTGTTCCCTAGAAGATGAAACTCCATCCTTTAGGTCACAATTATTATTAATTAACAGTCAACTTTGATCTCCTTTAGGTGATGCAGCAACGTGAACTTCAATTTGAGAAAACGTAAACACGAAACATAAATGGCTATGTCTGGGGAACAAAAATGTGTTGATACACCAAATGTCTAACTTGCTTGCATAGTCTTTTTGGAGATATGGAACCCACTAAAGGTAGACCTAGGTTATCTACGTCGCTCCGTTACAACTCAATTGCACTTGGCAACAATTGAAAAGTGGCGTACTCCTTTTATAATAAGTGTTTATTCTTTCGTAAGTTTTCCACATTTATTACTAGATTTCACCAAGCCGTTATCATGTCAGTGACAACGTTAAAGTAAATCGCAAGCAATAAACAAAAACCAACCAACGTTGGTGTACTCGGTCTGTAACGACGCGGAGATAGGGAAAATATTATCTTAATGAACGCTGCTCGGATTCTCGTACTCAAATAGAAATGAGCAGTCAAATGTAACATGATTAGTGACTCCATCTTGAGAGGGAGTAATGAGTTTGAAATTAATTACCTGCAGCGCTTAACTGTATAAAAGTCATTTGCCAAACATTTCATCTGAAGTACAGTTGGAATCGAAGTCCTTCAAATTATTCCCGCAAAGAAGATTTTATTTCCTGCATTTATCAACTTTAACTATTCATTTGGTCCATAGGTACTTAAATGTATTATTATTATTATTATTATTATTATTGGTGTCATATTATTACCGCTACTACTGTTATCATTATTATCATCACTGTTATCCTATAAATGCATATTAACACTAATATTCAAATAGCGTCTTAAATAAACCGATGTTCTCGGCCTTATGATATACTGTAAAGTATATATTTTACTTAAAGCTTCGTGCGTTAAAAGTGGTGAGAACTCAACGGGGCTATCCCAAGTTAAAGAATGCTAGTGGAGAACTGGGCGAGTGTGACCTACGTTTTACCGTTCATAATGACCGCTGATAGCAACATGTTTAAAGAGAAGGTCACTCTCGCCAGTACTCCACCAGCATTTTTTAACTTAAAATAGCCCCGTTGAGTTCTGCAACTCTTTTAGTGTACCACGGAATATCTGCACACGTCAAATAAGGGACAGTCGGGCCACCAGGTATATGGGGCGCTTTTTCTGCTCTTGTATGCACCTATTTAGATAGACGAGGAGTACACATCCGCAAAAAGAGATTTAAAGGACCCAAGGTTAGGGGTTAGTCGTATGCAGACAGAGAGGCCTCCAGAAATCGAGCAAACTATCGCAAGTACGCCATAGTGGGCTCTTTTTATACCAATGTGACCCCTGGGAGGAACGCATAAAAAGGAGATCCAAAGGGTGACCAGTTACTGACGACGATGTGCTGGCAAGTGAGGGATCTCTATGATTTCGCTATTGTATTCAAATGCCAGCTTGCTCTGCCTAAGCCACTCGAAATGCGAGGGTGTCATGACACGGACCAAAGGTACTCTAGGTTTAAGTATACATTACAAAATAATCCCTTCTAATTAGAACTGCATCGATCTTCTGCTCAATGTTATAAAGCTGAACTGAACAGTGTAGTGTTCTAACCTTTTAAACCTCCTAATGAGCAAAATCCTTCTGAAGCAAATAGATAATAGCCGCGGCCAAATGGAGAATGGTACAGCGCTCTACAGTTATGTCAAGCAGCAGATATCAATTGAACTTATATTGTTGCAAGGGAAATGTGTAATGCACTTGTAGTTTAAATAATAAGTAGCACGTTGATTAACAAGTAAAGTACATCACTTAGTTCAGGGCGCGTTAATAAGGTAATAACTTAAAATGCAAACTTCGAAGTGGTAATTTACATAGAATACAGTTAAATTGAGGTAGCATCAAGGTTCTAAATAGTAGAAATCAGTATGACTATTCGATCAAGGCTATAGAGGAAACGCTGCTATTTGTAAACTACGTGCCTGAATACATATTGCTTTCTCTAATGATTTGGGTTTAGAATTGGAGGTATTTCAATATATATATATATATATATATATATACACACACACATATATATAACTGTATGCAAGTTAAAATATAATACCTCCGTCTAAGACATTTAAAGCCTGTCATACTGAGCCGATGTCATTGAGTCACGGGAGTGAACGGGAAGTTTAAATACCGCCATGTTAGTGCTCCTAGACTGAGGTATCGTTCAGGCTTTCCTCACTTTACAAATGCCGGGCAATTATCCTAAACTTGTGCCTGGAACATTTGATTCCCAAAATGTTGACGTATTTAGTCACAGCTAAAGACTTCCGTAAACCTTTTCAGGGTTTCAAATTGATACATATCTCTTAAGTGTTGAGTTTACAGCCGTTCAAAAAGTATGCTTTTAGAAAAGCATATCATTAGATGTATAGTACTTCATAATTATTTATTCCCATCTTTTCGCCCTAATTATCTTAAAGACGTTGCTCTGCAAATTTATTATGCACTCCACATAGAAGGTAACCTATGTTATGATAACTACCAGCACAAACATGTCCGTTTGAAATGGTCGTAAAAGCTTAAGTACTATTTAAGAATTGTAAAATATGAAAACATTTATTTTTTCGTAGTTGGCTTACCTTCCCCTTATTTAGGACTGACACCCTCTAAGAGTTACAAGCATATGCCTAGTGGTCAGAAGCCTTTCGGGGAGGCAACGGCACGAAACCACAGAATGGAGGACCTGGAGCGAGCTGTCGGCCCGTAGCCATGCATGTGCATGTGGAATGATATGAAATGCAAGGAAAATGGATGATAGGAAAGGTGATGATGGAGCAATTGGTGGAATGAGTTTGCGGGGGAAACCGGATGACCCGGAGAAAACCCACCCAGACGCAGTTTCTTCCACCACAAATCCCATATGCAGGTATTTGGGATCGAACCCAGACCACACAGGTGGAAGGCGGGCATTCTAACCACTGGGCCACGGCGCCGCCTCAAAACATTTATACTACAGCTAAATTGTCTAATGGAATAAAATGTAAATATGTCGGAAAATGTACCATAGTTTGGAAACTATAAACAAAACCATTCTCGCTATTAAAGAGTTTGCACAGAATGCCTTGTCGTATATTAAGTTACGATGAAATTTAATAGGAATGTTTGGGCGTCAGTAACTCATAAAGAATCTCCATCATAAGCTTTGTTTTATTCGACACCCCAGTGTAGGTGTGAACAACAAACCTGTCTTACTATACTGCAATAAGGTTTCAGGACCTATAGGATTATCATAGCTACTGTTAGGTCCATACTAGGTAGTGTACAGGGGAGAGTTGGAGTAAATAAAAATCAGATGTGTACCATTCACATGACTTTCTCCATATCCTTGCAACAAATAATTCTTAAAATGCTTATACTTCTATTTATTTTATGCTAATCAGAAAAAAATAGCAGAAATAGTCTAATTATTCGCTTCTTTGTAAGTAGAAGCGAAATAAGGGACAACTGTAGGTTAAAGTGATAGTCAAAAGCTGGTTGCTATGTCAACGAAGTTCCTTTGTCTATATGGATAGGAGTTGACAAGTTCCTGTATGAGAAAAGTATGTTTTTCATAGCAGAAACCAAAAATAAGGAATGTCTAAAAAACGACGAACTCCACGAAAAAAATGTATATAACATAAATTGTGTGTTTTAATGTGCTCTACATTTTTTTGTGTAGTAAGTTTTTGTCCATCTCTTACGGTTTAGCAGTTATTCAAAATTTAGTAAAATTCATCCAGAATAAACTACTCTTCAGAGGCTATTCCCAGAAAATTCAAGATATACATTTTATTTGTCAGCTAAATATGTTTAATATACGAAATTTTAGTCAAAATCGTTAGAGCCATTTTTGAGAAAATCAAAATTTTCGAAAAAAGTTCCATGTAAAGGGTAGTGGGGGGTGGGGGGATATTTCTCAAAATCTTCGTGTCGCATCCCTGGAAGATACTAAACTTAAGTACCAAGTTTGGTATTTTACCGACTTTTCGTTTTTGAGTTATCGTGTTCACAGACACACGGACACACACACACACACACACACACACACACACACACACACGGACCTTTTTGTGAAAATGCTTTTTTTGGATATTGGGTACACTAAAACATATATTTCCGGTGAAATCTCGGTATCGAATTTTTGGGTGGAGTGCAATACTTTCTCTATACACTATGTACATAGTGCGTATGGAGAAAGTAAAAAGCATTTTCACAAAAATCTGATGTGTACCATTCACATGACTTTCTCCATATCCCTGCAACAAATTGTTCTTAAAAAGCTTATACTTTTATTTACTTTGTGCTAATCAGAAAAAAATAGCAGAAATAGTCTAATTACTCGCTTCCTTGTAAGTAGAAGCGAAATAAGGGACAATTGTAGGTTAAAGTGATAGTCAAAAGCTGGTTACTATGTCAACGAAGCTCCTTTGTCTATATGGATAGAAGTTGACAAGTTCCTGTATGAGAAAAGTATACGTTTTTCATAGCAGAAACCAAAAATAAGGAATGTCACAAAAACGACGAACTCCACGAAAATCAAAATTATCGAAAAAGTTCCATGTAAAGGGTAGTTGGTGGTGGGGGGATTTTTTCCAAAATCTTCGTGCCGCATCCCTTGAAGATACTAAACTTAAATACCAAGTTTGATATTTTACCGACTTTTCGTTTTTGAGTTATCGTGTTCACACACGGACACACACACACATACACACACGGACCTTTTTGTGAAAATGTTTTTTTTTTTTTTATATTGGGGACCCTAAAACATATTTCCGGTGAAATCTCGGTATCGAATTTTTGGTGGAGTGCAATACTTTCTCTATACACTATGTACATAGTGCGTATGGAGAAAGTAAAAAACTGCCTCGCCAACGAATATCGTGCGTGTTGCATCAGCAAGCAGGCGTAGATAGGAGTAGATTTAAAACTATACAACTCTGGCCGTCTGCGTAAGAACGGGAGTTAAACAATGAGTTAATGAATTAAAACTGATAGTAGCCAACTCTTGGTTGCACTTGAGATAGAATGTACTCTAAATGAATAAAACTAATCTGCCGACCACTGGATAAATAATGTTAAACCTTTTTAGTTGTGATGAAACTAAAAAAATAAAAATGCTTTGATCGAGTAATATTTGAGCACTCGATCTTCTAGACCTCTTCACTGTTTTAATGAGCTAAACTGCTTGACTCCAAGGCATCTTTGCTGCAGTTTTCTACGGTGAAGATGTTGTGCATCACCCAATGTTGACCTCCTCCTTTCTCAGTCATCTTATGTTTCTTTCAACTCTGTCCTTCAATTAATGCTGGTTAAACACAGGAAAAATAAACGGTTACTAGAGATGTAGCTACAGAGTAATACTTTCTGGTAAAATATATCTTCTCGCAAGTTTATATTCTCTTGGGTTCGTATAATTCAACTCCTGAAAAGCTAAGGATGGGTTATCTAAATTACACACGCTATTCATAAAAATGCAAAATCTAAATTTCATTAATTGGCCTTTAAATATATTGAAAGAGTCGGAGATTTTTTGGGGGGGAAAGGGAAAAAAAAAAAAAAAAAAAAAAAAACAGTTGTCAACTTAAAGAGCTGTTTGAGAAATTCATAGTTTGATATCCAATAAAACTTTCGATTTTTCATTTTTGAGTCATGCTTGTACACTCATAGAAGCATGCGCACCCATTTAGAGGCATCCAAATAACGAATGCAGTGAGATTTTCCTGACACAGTTTAAGCGCAGACTCTGACATCTTTATCCTACTAAGAAAAGGAAGAGGTGGATTACAAAATCATGAATGAAGCACCCTTGACTGGTTGACATCAACTGAGTTCTGATACAATTGTTTTCCGGTTGTGCATGCCTACTCTAAGCGAAGGAAGTACGTTTTGATGTAATGGTTATCTGGTTTCTGAGGAACGACTTTTATGATCACAGCCCCAAGCGAAGATATGAGTATTTTGTGACGTCAGTTACTCGCCTCGTGAGAGCAAACTTTACGATCATTGCAGTAATCATTAACTTGCGCAGAATATATTCCAGAACTGTACAGGACTCGTTAGATAGGAAATGGAACAGGGGAAAGTAAAAGAGGGTTAAACCTACTGAACGTGGACCAGCAAGCCAGGCGTGCCACGACAGCATCTTGTCCATTTTTACTTTCTCCATACGCACTATGTACATAGTGTATAGAGAAAGTATTGCACTCCACCAAAAATTCGATACCGAGATTTCACCGGAAATATATGTTTTAGGGTCCCCAATATTCAAAAAAAGCATTTTCACAAAAAGGTCCGTGTGTGTGTGTGTGTGTGTGTGTGTGTGTGTGTGTGTGTGTGTGTGTGTGTGTCCGTGTGACTGTGAACACGATAACTCAAAAACGAAAAGTCGGTAAAATACCAAACTTGGTATTTAAGTTTAGTATCTTCCAGGGATCCGACAGGAAGATTTTGAGAAAAATACCCCCACCCCCAACTACCATTTACATGGAACTTTTTTCGAAAATTTTGATTTTCTCAAAAATGGTTCTAACAATTTTGATTAAAATTTCGGATATTAAACATATTTACCTACCAAATGAAATGTATATCTTGAATTTTTTGGGAATAGCCTCTGAAGAGTAGTTTATTCTGGATGCATTTTACTAAATTTTGAATAGCTGCTAAACCGTAAGAGATGGACGAAAACTTACTACACAAAAAATGTAGAGCACATTAAAACACACAATTTATGTTATATACATTTTTTCGTGGAGTTCGTCGTTTTTAGACATTCCTTATTTTTGGTTTCTGCTATGAAAAACGTATACTTTTCTCATACTGGAACTTGTCAACTCCTATCCATATAAACAAAGGAACTTCATTGACATAGCAACCAGCTTTTGACTATCACTTTAACCTACGGTTGTCCATTATTTCACTTCTGCTTACAAGGATGCGAGTAATAAGACTATTTCTGCTAATTTTTTCTGATTAGCATAAAGTAAATAGAGGTATAAGCTTTTTAAGAATTATTTGTTGCAGGGATATGGAGAAAGTCATGTGAATGGTACACATCAGATTTTTTTATATGCCCTTAATCTAAGGTTTCATCTATTGTGCACTACGCTGAGTTGTACATTGTGGTCGTCGGGCCATCTCAACACTTAGCACGATCACTCGTGTGTTATGGTTTGCAGAGGCTGGTGAATAACCAGCAACTGAACGCTTCACTACTATTATTTGCGAGGTAATAATCTTATTTAATTGTACTAGTAGATATAGCACTTAACAATTCTCTAAGTTCATAGCAATCAGCTCACTACTATTTTCAAATGACTGTCGGCCGTAGTTACCGAGCGGGATTGCTCAGGGGGTGTTGCTATGACCTACATTCGTAAGGTCACAAGTCCGCTTCCTGTGGCTGGCCTACCTGACCCATTGGTTTTTTCGGTGATTTCCATTGGTCGTCAGGCGAATGCTGGATAGGTTTCTTTCACCCCCGGTTTTTCCTGTCCCCACGACGTTTCCATTGTCATTTCAGTCATCTTCCATCCCGTTGGTTTTATCAGGGTTGGAGGTAACGCCGATGGTGCTCCGTGCGGAGTAGCAGGGGAAAAAGGCGCTCAAAATCTCTATCTCCGTCCCGGTTGCCCTGGCGGTGGCGCTGGACCCTTGTCCGACTGTAGGGTGCTTCAATCAGGGAACTGTAGGAACCTGTCATTGCTGTGCCGTTAGTCCTGGATTCGACGCCCGGTGTATTCTGTCATCCCATTCCTCCCTCGTGGAGTGTAGGTCCAATAGCCTCAGGTTCGGTGCCGAGATCATTTTATTCAACTGTCATAACGTTCCTTGTTTTATAGCCAGAATCTCTACCCGTTTTCCTTTCCCTCTACTGGAAAGAGGAACAGTAATTGCTAGAAATCTGTTGCAGCTTGCACACTATCTTCTACTGCGATTATTTGACAAGTCTGGTAAATTTCCATGAAAAACGGGCATGGTTGTTAATCTACACCATTGTTGGAATAGTTTATTGGTGTAATATTTTTAGACAAACTTTCAGATAGATGTGAATGCTAGTTAATTTTCGAGACCTATTTGAATTGACCAATGGTGTATGTACCGTAGAAAATGGGGGAGGGGCGCGATCGTGTTTTTCAACATATCCATTTAAAGGGTTACACTGCAAAACAGAACTAAGTAGACTTGCATAAAGTACATGATATAATATAACTTAAATGGTGCTACGAAATTTACAGTATACAGGGTTGCTTACTAAATTTTGCCCTTTACCAATCATTCAGTACACATCCACTCCACATACAATATATAGTAAACTATTACTTGTACAATTTTTTCTTCCTCTACGCGTACTATGTACACCCGTGGACACATAAAATGAGTTATCCCCATATTCCATGTGTCAATCGAAGGGCTTAGTGTATCTTCGTAAAAACTGTGTTCACACGTACACGAAAGAACCGCACAATGGTCTCATAAGTTAAAGCAATGGTTAGCTTCTGAGTACTAAAAACAGATCCAGAAACATGGTTACGATGACCGAGAAGTTAAGAAGACCTTGATTCCATTCATAAGTTCCTAGGTTTAAATCTCACGCAACTTGTCATTTTTTATGTTTGTTAATTTTATGACTGGATATGTAGAACATAATATTTCATTAATATAATTTTGGCATTTGAAGTTATAGGCCTAACAATGCACACAGATACATACTTCTATTAACATTCATGTATAAATAAACTATTATCCTCTAAAGCTAAAACACAACAAATAAACATAATTAATATCAGGCGTATGAACCCTCAGCTCGTATAGCTGCCTTGAATCTTCGGAGCATAAGCAAAATGAATGTGGACGAGAAACTACAAAATCCCAGGCTTCTTGAATTTGTGCCTAGAAACCATCCTTTATCCTTCGCCCATCTACAGGTAAATTGGAGCGCAGCTGCCTTTGTACCTCAAACCACACATTCTCATATTCTACCACTCTGATATCCTGCCTCTCAGAAAACCAACTTGAAACATTTCCAGATGTGTGGACAGGATGATTACCTCGTACAAATTCAACAATTCCATCAGGATATCTCATCCTCAATGAGGGAATCAAAATATTATCGAGTATTACCGTGTAGTGCAGACCATTCAATGTATTGTCAAGCTGACACAGCACACCTAGACCGTCCCTTGATATCCAGCCCCAACACGACACAAACACGCGACCATGATGGAATATTGTAAAACCAAGTATTTTGCATCGTATCGGGAACCCTTTGGAGGATAGACAATCACCTATCCCTTACGCGTGGAAGAAAATATTACCTCGTCTGAGAATTTCACGTTATTCCAGTTGCGATTGGTATTTTCCTGATAGATTGGCTAGTGAAGTTTGTGTTGAGTATTACGTTGTGTATTGTATTGAGTATTGTCATACCATAAAAACTCCATTTTTTTCAGTGAGAAAAACTACTAGTAGCTGATGCGTTTGCATACCATTCTGCGCACCACATGCTTTTGTGAGCAGTATATTGTTGTTCGGTGGAATAAATTCTAGAAGCATCATAATCACTATCATATTTTTAACTATACCGAATGCCGTTTAATAAATAAGTATCTCTAAAATAAATAGCCGCTATATGTTGATTCAACATCAGTAAGACAAGTATAAAACAATTGTTTGCTGCATGCGAGAAACGAACCGGCAACCTTCACTAGAGGAGTAATCTATGTTTTCCCACAGGGTTACATTGAACACACATGGAAGGTGCCAGGTTTAATAATGTCATACTATAGCTGTAACATGTTTTGTATCAATATTTTTAGTTAACGCTGATAGTTTATTGTTGAAGAAGCTTAAGTTATGTATTTGATTACGATTATTGATCCTGGGCTAGTAATATTAAGATTTAAAGCCTGCGACAACTTGCTGCTGCCGCTACACAACTGTGTCACGGATGGTGTAAACATGGCGCTGTGACGCATAGGGCTTAGACGAATTTGGCATTCCAGATATGACTCATTTCTTGGGGCGACGGGTGAACATACTGGAGGACGTAGTGCATTCCATCCAAAAGTTCGATAGCGTGATTTCGCTAGAAATATATGTTTTGAGATTCCCTGAATCCAAAAGAAGCATTTTTAAAAAAATGGTCTACATGTGTGTCCGTGTGTTTGTATGTGTGTATCCGTGAACAACATAACTCAACAACGCAATGTCAGATGAACACCAAACTTGGTATTTAGCTTCAGTATTTTCCAAGCATGAGACACGAAGATTTTTCAGGAAAATCACACACACACACACACACACACACACACACACACCCAACTATCCTTTACATGGAAATCTTTCTGAAAATTTTGATTTTCTCAAAAATGTTTCTAACCATTTTGATTAAAATACTGTATGTTTTTCACATTTTCATGACAAAGAAAATGTATACCTTGAAATTTCTGGAAATAGTCTCTGTATGCCTCTTTATTTTGGATGAGTTTATAATAACTGCTTAACCACATGAGATAGACAAAAACTTAATCCACAAAACAAAACCATAGATCCCGTTAAAACACATAATTTATGTCATTTAGATTTTTGTGGCGTTGTTTCCAAGGTATCTTTTGTTACTGGTTTCAATTTTAAACTACTTAACTTCTCAAACGGGAAGTCATTTTTACTTTATATCTTCTTTGTGTAGTTCCTGGCCATTCAAAGACGAGCGTCACGCTTTAAAAAGATTATACAATCGCGTTAGCCTAGTGCATTCCATTATTTCCATTTATTTATCTCAATTAGCATACTGTAGATAAAACAGTAATATTTTGTAAGAATATTTTGTTGACATAAAACTTAGGGAAACTCATTTTACTTGAATGGAACACATCAGATTTTTCTTCTTCGCTCTTAATTATCTATTTCCATTTCCTTTTAACTTTAAACAAAGAGTGACCCATACTCCTGCTCTCCTTTTGGAATATTATTTTTTAAAATTATTCTCTTTTATGCCTTTTAAATTTAAACTTTATGAATTCATCTCTCCGGATTTAGTTTCTTTATAATCACACACTATATGTTCTTTCCACGCATATATAACCTTTCATCTTTTGATTTACAAAATACCTGTTCTCACCCAGGCTATGCCATTTCCTTCCTCCTTATTAGCTTTGTCTATAAAATTTTCCCTTACCTATGCCCATTACATATTGGCATAAAATTCCAGTGGTTTTTCCATTTAAATTATTAAATAATTCTTGTTCCTCTTACATATTCATATCTTCTTGCCTCTTTTCTATATTCTCTAACATTTCTTTCCGCCACATATACCATAATCTATTACCTCTAAAATACTTTCAGACTACCCAGCCACCCCTTAGTTAAATATGATGCTTGGTGTATTAAAGGAATGCATCTATGAAATTTGGAAACTCCACAAGTAAGATACCAAATTTAAATTTATACACAATATTATACATCATTATGGTGATAATTAGCCAAGTACTAGATTTCTATTTTGCATAGTTATTTAAATATTATTTTTTGCTGTCTAAATTCATTGTTCTAATAAAATGAGCAACGTGATGCATTTTTGAAACTATATACATAAAAATTCAAAGTTTGGAGTATATGAAATAAATCTGTCATATTATATTGTTTTATATTCGTCCTAATTGGTGAAGAAAATGTTTTTCTTTCTTCCAAAATTCATGATTCTTCAAAATTTGGAATTTTTTATAAAAAATGAGTATTATTTCGAAGACGTAATAGGAATCGTTTTATTTAATATGCTTTTCAGAGGCAGTATAAAAAGCTTGAAACATATTAGCGAAAAATTGCAGTGTGTGGAACATTTTGAGTATGCACAAGTATTTGAAAGAGGTTTGCGAGAAAATATCTTTAAAGTGGGGAAAGCCTGTGAATAAGCATGCGCTTTCTCATTTATAGTTTCAGTTAAATGGTAGTTGAAGTGCGCCAGTCGGAAATGCGACATATTTTCTGAAAATTCTGAATTCATTCTATTTCACTACCAAAGCAATAAACTTGTAATTTTCAAAATTGTTGGTCAAATTTCACAGATGGATCACTTTAAACATTGTACTACTATTTTCTTAGCTCCCATGCCATTCACGATTATATCCTCTTGTTTTTGGCACGTCTCCACCGCTGCCAAAATGTCTAATTTCGCCAATAAATAAAGTAAAGTTTCATATCCCCGGTTCGGTAGTGTGGGGGTAGCCTATCTGCCTCATATTAAGAGGTCACGAGTTCGAATCTCGCTTAGGTTGAGTTAGCCGGATAAGGTTCTTTCGGGGGTTTCCCTTATTCCGAAAAAACGAATGAAGAATTTCCCGAGACTATTTCAGCAACATTTTACCGATTTTATTCATCTTCGGATATGACCCAGTAGGTTAAAGGACGATAAGCTACTCAAAAGGAGAAAAGAAGAAAAGTTTAATTTACTATATAAAGTATATTTGGATTCAGCACCATGTTTAAAGACCTTTTATTTTAGGATGAATGAATTTGTACCTGGTTGAAGAGGCATCGAAGATGTAGCACGCTTCAGTCGCCCAGTTGAAGTCGCCAGAAAGGAAACTATTGAAACTTCCATTAAATCGCAATCCAAACTGCCTAGTGCAAATGCGCGCGACGCTGAGGCTCAACTCAATGAACGTATAATATTTGGCACAATATGTTAGAAACGAGAAAGCTGTGTGTACGTAAGCTGCGATTTCTGACTGTTAATGAAGCGTATGTGGAAAAACATTTAAGCACAGTGTCCGGACGTTTAATTGCAATTCACAGGACTTCCTCCGCCGATTCATAATTGAGGATGAAACCTGGAGCCACCACCGCACACCGGAGACCAACAGTAGTCAAATCAATAGACAGAGACTTGTGACAGCGCGTCGTCAAAGAAGGGCTGTTTCACCAAGTGGAATTCCTAGGGAATAGTCCTAATAGATTAAAAGGAAAAGACATAACTATGACTGGGAACTAGGCTATATTTAGAGTCGTTTGAAAATGTTATTTAAAGAAAAATGACTAAGATTGGCGCAATAAAAGTACCTATTCACCAGGACAGTCACAATTTTGTCCTCATGCTTCCTTTTCCATAAATAGAACCAAATTAAATTAAAATCTTTAATTCCTAAACTTATAATTGGTTTCTGGGAAGAAATGTTCATTTAATGATGAAGTCTTCGTCGTGTCAATGTGTGTTTTGCAGCGTATAACATCTATTTGACACATTCGAAGAAAAAAGAACCGTAAACTCGCTGATGTAAATGTATACACATCGATGCAGCCTGTATGAGAAATAAAATAATTAAGTTACGAAAATAGGTTTCCATTTTTTCCAAGCGTTTCAAGTGACTTTCATCCAGAATTTCCATATCTACTGGACTTCGACAAGTGGGTAGTCGGAAATGATGGTAACGGTAATGGTTGATGGAACAATTAAAGATAAACCGACTGGTAAGCAGAAACACCTTTATGGTTGCATCTATAACCTATTTCATTATATTTCGGAAATTAAGCCCTCTCGACTCATAGAAATCTCGACTTTTCAAATGCAAAAATTATTTGGAGGAATTCCTAAAATTTTACAGAGTTTCGTTTAGCAGAATGTAGCTGTAAGGAATGTGCTGATATTTAAAACTCTGAGAAAGACCACGACTCTACTTTCAACATATCAACAAGATTTACCAGGCTCTTAGAAAGCATACGATCTTGTGCTAGCACTGCTGAATACACGGTAGGATACTAATGTTTCGCGATGTATTTAGTGTAGAAAATGGCCTCATTGTGACGTTATTAAATGAAACCTTACAGCTATTAAAGAATAATTCACAAGAACAGACATTTTTCCAAATTAAAAATAATGTTTACGTGCTTCTTTGTTTTTCATTTCTTATAAATGTTTATGTGGAGTTAGAAGTAATTCACACCGTGACACAGCCGTAAGTAAGGGACTTGCTTTTTGAAGGATAATGCGTTTCAAGCAAACATGTAGTGTTATTTACACACGTTCTTTAACTGCTGATTCCTATCGTCCCATTCTATATTGGGCGCGAAAGGTCGCTTAATTTTGCTGAGAGGCCTCTTTCTCCCGCTTGAGGTTCTTTTACGTGCCGTAAATCTACGACACGGAACCAACGGATTTACTTCCCTTCCGAAGAATCCTTACGCCAGAAAGAATTCCATCGCCCTCCACGTGATTTGGACCCGCGACTTTGGGAACCAGAGGTTAGAATGTTACACCTTGACACGGAGGAAGACTGGGTTCACCCAGTAGGCTGTGTACGCAAATCCATCCAATCCCTCTCTTGCTCTAATCTTGAATATCGGGGGATATTTTATTTATGTCCCGTTTCTGATATCATATCAGAACTTTTACTTTCTATGCACATAGTGTATAGAGAAGTATTGTATTCCACCCAAAAATTCGATACCGATATGTCACCGACATATGTCCAATTTTTTTTTTAGAAAAATGTACCTGTGTGTGCTTGTGGACAGCATAGCTCAAAAACTAAAAGATCGCTAAACAAAACTAAAATACCGTTAAATATAAAACTTTGTATTTTAGTTTGGTATCTTTCAAAGGTAAGATACGAAGATTTTCAAGAAAATTCCCCCCATTCCAAACTACACTTTACATGGATACATTTTTGAAACTTTTATTTTTCTCTTAAATTGCTCTAACAATTTTGATTAAAATACTGTATATTAAAAATATTTACATCATAAAATGTATATCCTGAATCCTCTGGGAATAGGTCTGAATACCTGTTCATTCTCGATTAATTTTTCTGAATTTTGCATGCTGTAAAGCATAAGAGATACAAAAAGCATACTACACAAAAATGTAGATCTCGCTAAAACACGCAACTTATGTCATGTATATTTTTGTTGCATAGTTTACCGTTTCCAAGATATTCCATGCTATTGGTTTCAGTTTTTCACCACCCATCTTCTCAAACGGGGCCACATTTCGTTTCATCTCCCTTTTGTTTTACTGAAAATGCAGAGCGTACCGAACTTCAATTGTTCACATATCCACCAGCTTTAAAAAAGATTTGACTATTGCTTTAGCCTGGTATATTGCTTTATTCTCCTTCTGCTTATAAAGAACTAAGTAGTAAGAGCAATTGTGTTCATGTTAATCTCCTTTAGTATGATGTAGGTAGAAGAATAATATATTCTAAGAATAGTTTGTTTGCAGAACAGGTAGAGAAAGTCATATGAATGCAACACATCATATTTTTTAAATGAGTAAATATTCCTTATTGTGGGTAGGTTATTTTAATATTGTTCTGTTTTTTTTTAAATGCCGGCGCCTATTAAATACTAGTTTATTACAATAAAACATATAGGATTAAAGATAGTAATAAAATACTGCACTAACATGTTCTACTGACCCTTAGGCTATTTATTTGCTAGTATTCTCGTTCCAGAGAACTTAGTTTTCGATTGCATTTTGCATTAAATGACATATAACCTAGTATTTATTACAATGAAAAATAGTTTGAACATTGGTATGGAATTATTGGATTATGTGGTTCAACACACGCATACACATACACACACCAAATTTAGCTGATTTAAAATAATGGAGATATTTACTGTTCACTGGCCACTTTGAGATGGAGTAACCAATACCTATGGACTTCGGTCTACGTACACTAGGCCCGATTGCTGTATTAAGATGTGAAATGAATCGACCTGAAATGGTTATTTTTGAGATTTCACAGATGGGTATCCCTAAAAGAAACTGTAATGATAACAGACAGATATTTTAGCACCACTCTTTACTCTTTCCATTCGATTTCATTTCTAAATTAGCCGCTAGACAGCAGCACATAAGCAAATGCTATGCAACGTAGTTGTACGACTACCTTCACAGCAATTGCTCTTGTATAATTAGTGAATGCGCTAACAGAATATCAAACCTTTATTTCAGTTTTGCTTTGAAAAGGTAACAAAGTTCAGTGGTCACATACATATGAAGGGGAGTTTTTGTACGTTCGTCCTCTCTAATAATAAAAAAACAGCAACCTATCGGGTACCTATAAAGTGATTATCATTTCAAGAGAGGTAGAATTTTAATGCAGTCCTATTCACATCTGAACACACGTGTGGCCTAACCACCTAGGCGAGGATTATGCTTTGTGACGAGTTCTTTGTCGCGGGTATTAATGCGGATTTCCTCTCTGCCGGCTGGTAGAGTAACTGCGGTTACTGACGTACATACATACAGCAACTCAGATTACACCGTTAAACAGCGAATAACAGGCTCTGAGTACATAAACGCCTAATTTCGTTGTTTTCCCCAAAGGAACACTTTTAAAACAACAGCTCTGAAAAAAAAAAAAAAAAAAAAACTTCTAACTACATTAATCATAAACAGAACGACTATATCCACAGGACGCCCATACATTTTCTGTGCCTCAATCACAGGACTTTATCTAATATTATTTATTTGTATAAAACTTCTTACAAAAGCTTGTTCTTCTATTTCGTGTTAATAGAGATAAACCTTCACAGAAACAGATTTCGCTGCAGTTACAAAGGAGAGAGAAACTGCTAAAGGTTTAAAACGGCTCCAGATATACTAAATTTGAAAGTCACTCTTTCCATAACGTCGCGAGAAATACTGAATGTTGAAAAAACTTCAAAAATCGACTAATTATTGACAAATTGCCACTAATAACAACGGGTATCTCAGAAACAGGAAATGTAATAAACAGGTTGATATAAATCGAGTGTTTTAAACGATATCTACAATTTCTGTGGTAAATTTTTGTATATTTCCTATAAGTTACCAGATACATAAAATTCCTTCCGAATGAGGAGAACGGTATACACGTTCCCGGAAAAATTAAGAATACATTTTATTGATATAATATATTAAACATATAGTATTTCAATAAAAAGTTTTATTGAAAAACTATGTTTGAAAAATTAAAAGAAGGAACATCACTGAATAAGGGTAATTTGGGATGGGAATATTTTATTGAACTTCATCATGTTGCATCTTCGGATAAAATTGAACTTATATATCAAGTTTGATACTTATCCATATTTTTGTTTTTGGGTGTTGTTGTTCACATAGCATAAAACCAAGATTTTTTCTATAAATGGTTCTTTTTTATTCAAGAGGATCTAAAAACTTTATTTGGGGTGAAATCTCGGTATTGATTTTTTGGTTTGAATGCCATTCTTCCTCTATCTACTAGATACGGCGGAGAAAAGCAAGCAGAGGGCCTCCGGAAGCCTTTTCGGAAGTTTTGGCTAATGTGCTCCTCTTTTTGGTATGCAGAATAGCGATTCCACTTAAATATGGAGCTACCTTTCCGGGAATTGAAGTATGGCATTTGGAGAAGCCACAACCCTGCAACGACAATACAGTTGTTTCATGGTTATAGAATTAATGGTTAACATTTTATTACTATGCATTTTGGTCTCGTAATACTATTTTATAGGTCTTTTAGTGCAGCTTTGCGTGTTTTTCGCCTTTCAGGTGTTAACATTACCTTAAAGCGAAACACAGCCCTCAATGGTGTTTCTCTGTGCAATTTCGTGTCTAATTCATACGACCGAGAGTATATACACTGATACGCAAAATGGTGAAAGCCCAAGGCAATTCTACATTTACCGCTTGATCGTGGAGTCCTCTGCAGGGTTGCTAACCTTTAAATGTAAGTATATGGAACTAGCCACTCAAATTATAGATTTACAAGAAATTTAATGTATATCTAAACAGATGTAATACTACTAATATAACGCTGTGGGTATTAGTGTCCATTTCTACCTATATTGCTTACAATATCGATGGTAACAGCCACGATTAGCATACTGCTGCAGCAGCGTATAGATTTGCTGTTCTGTAACATCATCTCGGTGACTTGGACATTTTCTGATCCACCACATTCTTTAACTTACTGGGAAGACAGAATGCTTTACTGTATCTAGTGCAGACTATTTCAAAATTGAGTTTTCATTAAATCCACTTTAGAAAAATTCGCTCTTAAGAAGCGTTACTTTGGGTAAAGAGTTAACTCCGCTAGTTCTTTTAATTTCTTGTTCCCATAAGCGTCGAACATGTGTTTATTAACACACCAGGATGTATGAAGTTCCATGTTCTTTAATTCGTTGAGAATACACGTGGTTATGATTTTTCTCCACTGATCATCAATTTTCGGGATTGGACTGCCTTCACCGGGATTAACAATCCTGGGCACACTGAAAATGAGAGAAAAGAGGGGAAAATGTTTTGTGGGATATGTGGTGAATGCTTTAGAGCAGGGGTGTCCAAATTGAAGCAGCAGAGAGGATGGAGCAGTAACTCATGTCACTCCATGTGAAGCATTGGCGCATGTCGCTGTGCGACTTAATGGATCGTTCGTAAACACAAGCCCTTCCTCATCTGCATTTAGCATTGTCCTTTTCTCAACTTCGGTGATATACTTTACTTTGGTTAGTCCATCAATAATATGATGTACATACCCTTAATTGACGATTCAAATAATCCTCGCGTAGTGTATGTTGAGTCAAACTTTGCCATTAAACGTGATGCAAATTATCGTATTTTGGAAAATGAATACTTTCGTAGTGTTTTAAATAACTCGCCACCTCTTTCTTTCGAGCAGTTTATGCTCGTATACAATTTTGTGCTGCAAGTAGTTCCATTTTTAGTTCGAGTGGAGCCTCGGAAAATGATATGAAAACGACACTTCTCGCGTTGCGAAGTAGATATTCTGTTCATGTTTTCTTACAAACGACGCACTCGCTACCGACCACTGCATGTGTGTCTCAACAGCATTTCTCCTCCTTGACTGGAGTCGGGGAAACGACATTCTGACGTCAGTACCCTGCAAAAGTTACTCTTGGATATGACTGCTTTAGAGGAATGGATACAGTCCATGAGAGTAAACATTAGGTAGGTATCAAGATTTTGTTGTGTCATTTAACAATGCAATATCAGTTCTTGTCATTCAGTTATTATTTTTTAATTTGATTATTTCGTTCATGACACGTGACCGTGGAAACTGGTCAATCTAGTACATTCGCGCGTAAAATTCCAACTAATCGGAACTCATCTCTGCATTCTAATCGTTTTTATCACACCCACGTGCAATTGTTTTTCTAAATGTATCGCACCCAGGTGCATTTGTTTTCTCTCTGAATATCAGTTTCAATAGACATATTAATTGCAATCATGCTTTACTAAGCCAAAATAATATAATGTAACAATACAAAGCGATCTGTGTTCATTTTACGCCACAATAACATAATGTAGCAGAACAAAGCGGTCTGTGTTTATTTTACGCCACAATAATATAATGTAGCAATACAAAGAGATCTGAAATTTATGATATGGGCATCGAGTTTCAGTGATATCGGTGCAAATATACGTCAAGATAACTCGGATTTTAAAATATTATTCCTCGTGTCCATGTAGGCTAATGTAGGCACGCAAAACTTGCTCGCAAATTTATCGATGAGTTTTGAAATGCTGTTGTACACATACTAAAATACGACTCTGATTGGAAAGTCAATGACTACTAGATTTCCTTGTTTAGGGTCACATTGGTTAATAAGCTGAGGGTTGTCTGAGAGGCAACATGAACATTTATAGTTTGCCTGAACTAGCAGATATGCACCTGATTTGTAGTGAAATTAAATATAATGGTTTAACAGCAGCAACAATGTACAGGAAAATGTATCTGGATAAACACCAGGCACATCACTTAATTTACCAGTTATCGACAGCCGTTTGTGAGTATTTGGAGCCTTCATGTAAATAGGGGCGATACGGGTGCTAAATCAACTCGAAGCACAATGCAATTTGAGGTGTATGTCCTGAATGCAATTATAGAACCACCCATTGTCTCACAACCTCTTGCATGTGCACTTGCTAAGTTACAGCGCGGTAAGCCATACATGTAAAACACCTTCTTCCCTTTAGATGTCGAGCATAAGTCCGGCAGACTTTAGCCCAACTGACCAGTTTTGTAACTGGGCTGTGTTGCAGCATCCAGAACTCTTTACTTCAATGTCGTCTACGGCTGAGGTTGTTTTCACCAGTTTTCTTGATGCGTACATTTATTGTCCACACAGACGCTTCTAACATATCGGGAAAAGTATTTAGATAAAATAAAATACGAGTATGTTCACTTCCACACCGCAGACATTCACCAAGGCCAAGCCTTGAGGAACTCTTTTAGGGACAATTTTCCAGGCTCATTGGATACAAAGAGCAGTTTGAACCAGAGAGCCCAATCGCATAAGTGTATGCTGAACTTTAATAGCGGAAGAGTGACAGAGCGAAACACACTTGGCCAGATGTCATTTATTGGGAATGGTACGAACAGGATGAAATAGAGATATAATTTTGAGAACACGGGAGGTAAACAACCAAAGTTTTTTCTCCTTATTAATTTCTGAATTACTGGTTGGCCTTTCTGACATGCGACTTTTATAAAAAGAAGACGTAGTTTAGGGAAGTTGGGGCTTGTGTAAGGAGAGTAAACATAGTTACTATAGCGTACGGGACAACAATATTTTCCAGAGAGAATCTATGTTCAAAAATGTATACTTTGAACGACTGTTCCATGACCACACCACTGTCGACAGAGCTTAATCTCGCAGCTATTTTGTTTGGGGCACTACTAAGCATGTGATATTATCAGAGGAAGGCTTTATTGCATCCGCGGCTGAAATACTCCGACACAAACCACACGCCTTTACGAGGCCAATCTTTCCGCCATAGATGGAACACTGTAATTAAGGGAATGTCAAGGATTCGAAGCTCTTTCGTTTACTGCACGATGTTATGCCACCGCTGGCTAACGGAAGTTTCTTTGAGCGCACTCCGAGGCGTTATTGACGCTCAAAAGTATGTAACCATGCATTTCTGAACACGGGCTTTCGGGTGAAAAATTATAATTTGTTCTACCATAGATAAGTATTTTAGAGAAAGTAAGATATTCTTCAGGTATTTTCAGATTGAAAGGAAAGAAAAAAAAAAAATGAAACTGGAAGGATGCAATTAACTTAATTATTTTTACAATTATGCTTACTCATAGCATGGATTGTGTACAAATTAAACATTCCAAGTGATATAGCTACTAATGATCCGCTTTGCGTGTCTAGGACCCCAAAATATTTAAGCAGTATAATTAGTTATTCGCTTCTATGTTCTTAAGAGTGTTTAACTGTCGCTTTAATACATATGGCATTACATGCGATAACACTGGTGATTCATGGAATGAAGATGGAGCACCGGGGAATGCGATGGCGGGGGAAACCGGAGAAAACCCACCCCTGCACCGCTTTGACCACCACAAATCCCACATGCGCCCACCTGGAAGCGAACCCGAGCATTGGTCTTACCACACAGCTTCGCTTCTAGTGCCTAATATCACGAACCGATTTGCGTCCGAGTTGAAAGTGAAATTCTATATGTAGGATATTAAAAAAATAGGTAATTCCTTGCAACATTCGTCTAAACGAGTCCATTGTATGCCGTATCAGAATTTCATTTAATGCCACGGGTAATGCACTGAAACAACTTTTCTAGGTTATACAAACCACGAAAATCTTTCTTGTTTTCACAACGCATTTTAAGGAAAGTGAATCACATACTATTCACTTCCGTTCTTATTGGATTTCTCTTCTGTCCTTTTTAAAGAATAACGATTTTATTGTCATTCCTGCCCAGAACTGACTACGTGCTCTGGTTATATAATAGAAGCAGAAGGTGCATTATATAGGAACAAAAAACGTCCTCACGTGGCCCCAAAATTCCAAAATTTAGTGCTCTATAACATGTCGAAGACGCTTTTACTTGTTTTTCACACTTTCGCCGCTGCTTGCAGGCGTCGCGTCACTGGGAAGAACAGGGGTTTGCAAGTAAATGAAAAACAAACATTGAACGCACATTTACGTCCCATGAAGTGTGTGTGGATTCGCAGTTACGTAGCGCAACAATATACCACAAAGAAAAGCTTCCACAGAATAAAAGCTTCGTATAACCGATGTAATCTGTTTTCTTTAGGCCGTGTTTCGCGAAGCTGAGCCATTTTAGTGATTTTAATGTGTGTTTAAATTAATGTAGCTTTGCTAATATTATAGCTGTTTATACATATCGGTGTGGTTTTATGTGCACTTACATTTCATATCTTGTTGTTAACAGAACGATAGGAAAAAATCGAACTTCACTGCACAGTATTTGCTGACACATTAACATTGTGGTCAGTGAAAAACAGCGCCATATAATCTGTAGTCTGTGTGACTGAAGCCTTTCTAAACAGCAGTAGTATATAAGCACTGCTGAGAAGTTCTCAAGTGCTGTACAATGCAGAAAGAGGACCGTAATAATTCTATGAACTTGCACTGCGATAACTTTTGTTGGCATTAAAATGACCAAGGTGCGGAAGCAACTGAAAGAAATTGAAGCATAGCTTGTTATAAACAAGAGACAACCTGAGACAGTTACTGGAGGGACATGTTCCCATGTGGTATTCATGGCAGCCTCTCCTCCGCAGTTGCTCTATGCAATAAGTTTCCAAATGTTTTCTTCCCTCTTTCGTTTTGCCTATATATTTACTTCGAGAGGTAGCATGTTGTCATGCTATACTAAAATGTAACCCGTGCTTCATACTGCTTACTTATCTGTCTAATATAAACTGGGCCGCGCCGTGGCACTACTCGTCTCTCACCTAGATCCCAAGCGACCGCATGTTAGATTTGTGGTGGACAAAGCGGCGCAGGGACGAGTTTTCTCCGGGTTCTCCGGTTTCCCCCGCCATCGCATTCTACCGGTGCTCCATCTTCATTCCATGTATCACCAGAGAAATCGCCTGCGGTGTCACAAGTAGTAAAAGCGGGCGTTAAACACTACCAAATATATATAAACTGGCAACGCTGTCCTCCCATTTCCTTACTACAAGTGAACTGTAACAAGTGCCTTGTTATTTGAATGATGCTGCGGTATCAGTCTTTCGCTTAGCATTGTGGGTTTGACCTATTTTACGTTGTCTTATATTAAAACGACCATTATTATTATTATTATTATTATTATTATTATTATTATTATTATTAGCCACCATGACCATGAACATTAAATTGCCCGTCCACCTTCGGCATAGCACTTTTCTGGGAAAATTCAAATGATGGTTATATAGTATTTATGAAAAAGGTGTCAGTTATTACTTAAATAAACGAAATTCCTTTAAGGAGAATCTGTTTAAAAATAATATTAATGAAGTGTGGTCTAAAACAAAAAATAATATAAATTACATTTTATAATACAAATATATTAAAGAATATTGAAATTGCATAATAACGAAGGTGAAGTTTTATTACTTTTGTTTATAAACCTAATGCTTCATAATTTAAAGAAATGCATGATAAGTTTGTTTAATACTTAAAGCATTTAATTTAACCTCTTATGCACTGAAAGACTAAGAGATTCAATATAACTCTGTGAGGCGGTATCATAAATGGACGAAACCCCAAAGCTCACCAGTTTTAAAGAATCTGTTCAGTCGATCGCATGGAGATGTGAACGTTGTGCGTCGCGGACAAATAATTTGATGCACTGTTTTAAAATATAAAATCTGATGCGTTCCATTCACATAAATTTCTCTAGCTGTTCCATATACAAACTATTCTTACAAAGGTTGTTCTTTTATCTACATCATGCTAATCGAGATAAACGTTAGCAGAATTGGTCTTATTACTTGCTTCTTTGCAAGTAGAAGGGACACAAGGGAATACAGTAGACTAAAGCGATAGCCTAGTCTTGAAAAGCTGACCACTATGCGAAAAATTGGAGTTCGGTTCGCTTTACACGATCCCGTTATAGAAAAGTTACGCTGTTTAAAATTGAAATCAATAACAAGGAATAACTTGAACGGTCGACTCTACAATAAAAACGCGTATGACATAAATTATGTATTTTAAAGAAATTTGTACTTTTGTGCAGCAAGTTTTTGTCTATCTCTTACGGTTTAACCGCTATGCAAAATTCTGTAAAACGCATCCAAATAGAGATCTTCAGAGGTTATTCACAGAAAATTAAAAATACACATTTTATTTATGATATAAATATCTTTAATGCACGACATTTTAATTGAAATCGTTATGGACATTTTTGAGAAATTCTTTGTGTCGCATCCTTGAAATATATTAAATATAAGTACTAATTTTGGTATTAGCGGTCATTTCGTTTTTGAACTATGCTGTCCACAGACACAAAAATACACACGGACCTTTTTCGGACTCATGGGACCTCAAAACATATATTTTAGTTGAAATCTAGACACCGAATTTTTGCGTGGGATACAATAACTTCTCTAGCTACTATGTGCATGGTATGTACATACGTGCTAGAGAAAGTAAAAAAAAGTAATAATAATTTTGTTTGTTAACGTAGTTGTCAATTGGTAGGATCATGTAAACGCCGCCGGTGTGCCGACTTTTATTCTGCAGGAATTCGTGAGCATGTGGGGCTGTGGCTTGCAAGCTATCGGTGTTGAACCCGCCACTTTGGTCCTGGAGGCCAGCGCCTAACCAAATGAGCCACCCGGACGACCAAAGATATGCTCTTCTCTTCTCCTCCAAGAATTGTAGGCTACAACGCATTAATGCAATAAAACCATAGGCAGCTGTTCTCTCAAAAGCTGCTGTTCAGTTGAAACCAGTTTTACTTATAATAATTACTTTAAATGACATTTCTTAATATTGCAAGTTTTATCATTATCAACGCTTCATGGTTTAGGAGAATGCTCCTGTTTTGGCCTCATATTTCGTCCTATCCTTTTACTGATCTTCCTATTGTTCTATAGCCTAAAGATTTATATTTGAATGACTAATGGAATGCGAGAATTATCCATTCTTTTTCAATGACTTTTCCATTTTCTCTATTTATTTGTATTTTTTTTTTTTTACAGAAATGTGTCTAATTCTCTCCTTATGTCTTCGTTTCTAATATGATCTTATCTGATACACCGTTTTACTGCTCGAAGATATTTCATTTCTGCCGCTTGTACTTGGCTTCAATCTATCTCTTTAAAGTGTCCAGGTGTCCGAACCGGAACAGCCATTGTCTTGTAGAATTTTATATTTGTTTCCTTTTGGGTTTTTCTTCTCAAGATACAAGCTATTGTTACACAAATATATTGGAACTTACTGACATTATTACTTATGCTTCAATGTTTGTTTTAAAGATTACATTACAGCCCAAGTAATTAAATTTTCCCACCTGTTGTAACCCTTTATTATTTAATCCTATCTTCGATTTTTTTATTTATTTTCCTACAAATGTCATAAACCTTTGATTTTTCTACTGATATACTTAAACCGTAATCCTGGATCAATTTTTGTAGCTTGTACATACTTATTTGCAGCTTATCCTCTCTGTCTTGTATTAACATCATCTGCAAAGAGTAGCATATTTAACACATTATTTTTATTTACTGTTATTCCTAATGGCATTTCATCTTTTAATTTTCTAAGAATGTAGATGTTAAATGAAATTGGAGATAAACTACATCCTTGTCTTAAATCGTTATTAATTATCATACTTTGTGACAATCGTCCATTTACTAAAACTATTGTTTCTTAGTATATGTAATATATATATATATATATATATATATATATATATATATTCATACATCTATCAATTGTTTTGAATATCCTTTTTTGTCTAATATTTGCCAGAATCTAGTCCTGCTTACGTTATCAAAAGCTTTTTCTAAATTTACGAAGGCTATATGTGTTTGTAAATTATATTATTTTCTCCTTTCGATAACTCCTTCGTACTTTATTAATTCTGCGTTTATTCCATTTGGTTCTGGAGCCTTCCTATTTTTCATGTTTTGTAAAGATAATTGTAATTCTTCTTCAGTGATTAAATCTATAGACGTTTTAAGTATTACCTACTTTATCCTCTTTTGACTTTCCATTTTCTTCTGATTTATACCATAATTCCTTATAATATTTTAACCATTCTTCTGCAGATATATTGTTTATATTCAGTTTGTCTTTCTCTTGTTTCGTTAATGTCTTAATCACCTTATAGGCAAATTGCTGTCAACCAAGCATGTCGTTTTCTAACTGGCTAATAAGATTCTTCCATGAATCCTGGTGACCTCTTCTTGTGATTGCCTTTACGATGTTCCTTTTTTTCTTTATTATTTTGTCTTAACTCTTCGGTTTTATTTTGTAGAAACCTTTTATACGCTGCCCTTTTAAAACTACTAAAACGAAAAATCCTTTCACTATTCTGGTTGTGTAGAAACGTTTTAAAACTTAGGTTTTCAATTTTTTTGTATTTGTTTTACAAAATTAATTATAACAATTCATTAACCCAGACATCGAATTCATTATGCGTTATTTTGAGCAAATTAAAAGTGGAGCAACAAGCATATACCAGTTTTTAAAATTAATTTTCTCTGAGATTCTGCTGAAAGTTTCAACAAGATGTGTTTATAATTACACTCTTTGGAACGTTCTAATATGCAAAAGTGTAAAAAAAATCCAAGTCGAATAAAAGGCATTGGAAGTAAATACAGCCCATTAAGTCCTGGGGTTTAGACATTTAAATGTCACGTGTTGAAGCTTTTAAGGGCTATGAAAATAAAACCAATAGTATGTAACTGAAGCTATTTTTGCACATAAAGATTAATTCTCCTTAAATATTGACAAAATTTCAGCTATGTTTCTCCTAAGTGGAGCTCTCATAGCATCGTTAATATAAAATACTTATCATAGTAGTATAAGCACTTAAAGTCGCCGTCCGTGGTGTAATGGTTACCATGCTGACTTCATACACCCAACCTCTCGGGTTCAAACCCGACGAAGGACGATGGATTTTTTCGGGCGTACAAATCGTTAGTGTGGCTTCTTAGGAAGAGAAGTAAAGTCGTTGGTCCCGTGTCGTATATTTACGGCACGTAAAAGAATCTCAAGCCTGATAAAAGAGCCCTCTGAGCAAAATTAGACGGTTTTTCACGCCCAATATAGAATGGGACGCTGAAAACCACAGCAGTTAAAGAGCGTCCATAAATAATACGCCATATCATTTTTTTCTGTGCAAATAAACTATTTTACAAAGATTATTCTTCTACCCACTTCATGTTACTTGAGATAAACATCAGTGGAAATGGTCATATTACTCAAATCATTGTAGAGAATAGGAGAAAATAGGAGAAATGGGGAATGCACGGCTAAAGCGATAAACAAACGTTTAAAAGCTGTCGCTATGTTATGATGTTGGAACTCGCTTCAATTTACATGGCCAAGAGGAACGCAAAATCTATGTTACAGAAATGACAACCTCCCGTTTTAGAAAAGTGTAAGTATTTTAAAATTGAAACCAATAACAAGGAATCTCAGAAATGGTTAGCTCTGCCCAAAAAAAAAAAAAAAAAAAAAAAAAAAAAAGGCATATGACATAAATTGTGTGTTTTAGCGAGATCTACATTTTTTGTTAAGCAAGTTTTCAGTCTATCTCTTACGGCTTATCAGGTATGCAAAATTCATTCAGAATGAAGAGACTTCAGAGGCTACTGCTACAAATTCAAAGTATACGTTTTATTTGAAATGTAAATATATTTAATACGCGGTATTTTAATTAAATTCGTTAGACCATTTTTGAGAAAGTCGAACGGTTGTAAAATCTTCCATGTAAAGGGTAGTTTGTGGTAGATGATTTTCCTGAAAATCTTCGTGTTGCATCCTTAAAAGATAAACTTAAATACCAAGTTTGGTATTTAACAGACTTTTGGTTTTAGCTATGCTGTCCAAAATACACACATAGACAGGTGTATACGGATATTTTTCTAAAAATGCTTTTTCATTCAGTGATCCTTAAAATATGTATTTCCGGTGAAAATTGCATACCTGATTTTTGGGTGGAATATAATACCTTCTCTGCCTATTATATATGCCATTGAGTTATACGATATAAAATCAATCAATGTGTACGGTTTTTTCAGTCCCTAACTTCTCGCATTTAATACCTTCAAACTCCTTTTAAATCAAAACCACCACCACCACGTAATTGTTTGGCAGTTAAATTATAGTTTGCTCCAGATTCTTTTAAAAGTGCAGTTAAAACAGTGGCATAATCTTTCACTCGTTTTTTTTTTACGTATATATTTTAGAATCATTAATTAACGGTTAAACTTGATTATAAAGTTTAAAAATAATGTAATGCTGGAACCTGTAAACATAATTATTACAGCATATCCATGCTTTTATATGCTGTAACGAAGAAAGTATTTCAAATTTGCTCCCTAAGTTTATCTTTAGAATTATCATCAAATTAATAATTTTGAAACATCACGTTAATTAAAAAAATGAGCAGTAGTTAAGCATCAGTTAAAACTTCTGAATTGTTTAACTGTATAGTTTGGTTACGGTAACCAAATGTTTGGAAATGCCGTGTTAACGCTTTAGAAGATAGAAATTTCACTTATCCCTCGCCTTAAGCAAGAAGAGTTTAGGATGTATGAACCTCAATGTTTGCCACACCTGCTAAAATTACAAACCAATTTTTTATTTCAAAAAATTTAAACTTGAGTAATAAACTAAAATGACACTTACGTTTATCTCCGAGTAATCTTCTCGTAATCTTGGTTTATATTCGGAGCAAGAATTAGCAGCGATTTCCTGAAAAATTTAAAGTTAGTTAAAATTCTTGTACATAGAACAATAAACTACAGTAAAAAATGTAGTCATTTTATAATAACTTATTAAAAAGAAGCGAAATTAAAACAAAAGAAATGAATTGATAATTGATAATCCATATCATACAAAAATGTAGTCTCTCTCTTTCAGACCAACAATAAACATGTACGTTTATTTTAAACCTGCATTAAATACAAAGATTCTTCTCTGGCTCTCTTTCCCGCTTTCTCAACGGTTCTTTATGTCCCTCTCTCTCTCTCTCTAAAGAGAGAGAGAGAGAGAGATCTTGTGGATTTTGTACGCTATTTGAGAGAGGGGATTGATTATAACAATTCGTCATATTTAGTGTTAGTTTGTTTTTTCACACATGCCGTGCGTAGGACAAGAGTTGGATAGGTAGAATCAGACTGAAAAATTCAATTTAATTCAATTCAAGGGAATTAATGTCCTGCCGGAAAGTTGCCTTGGCAGCTCAGTAGTTACAGTAACCAGCTAGAGACCGGGAGATACATGAATCAAACCCCGACTATGTCATTGCAATTTTCAGTCTAACTCCACCTATCAAACTTCTAATCTACACACGGTTTGTGCGAAATAAACAATTAAATTAACAGCTGCCTATGCTATGAAGCCCGGGACTTAAACTACTTACGACTTTGTAAGTCGCCATTGGGCTATGACGAGAGATCAGCTAGTTGCCTAAAGATGACACCGTAGGAAGAAATCTCGCCTTGCGGACGCGAAGTGGCGGAATTTTGCCCGGAATCTTCTTCTTTCAATATATGGGGTTCTTTTACGTACAAATAACATTAGACGGGACCGCCAGACTTACTTCCCTTCCGAAGGAAGCTATGCTAGGGATATTTGTGTTCGAAAAATAACCATCTCTCTCCGCCAGGTTTGAACCTACAATTCTGGGTCGAAGTGACATTCCTAGAGTGTAAATATAAAGTTTTGTTTCAAAATCTTGAAAACTGAAGCGCAAGGAAATTATTTTGGTAGAGTAGTTAAAAAAAAACTATTTTTTCTCAAAAACTAATTGATGCATTTGTCTAAAAAAAATCAGAATTGTTACATATAGATATAGACTAAGTGGTGCAAAAAATAACGCAATTGCAGAAGGAACATTGCATTTGAAATGTTCACAGGTTGGTCTCCTAAATCTCAGATTTTTCACTAAAATTGCAATTTAATCTAGAAATCAGAGTTAGTTTTAAATTCCTGTATTTTATACCTATGTCTATGTCTCCAAATACTTCATTTAGTGCCCTTTGTGCGCATACATTGTATAGTATTAGTAATAATTAGGGATATCACTTTGGGGACCGATAGCGGGTTAGAATTGAAGTTAGCGCAACATGGCATATAGTAGTGATGTATTGACAATGCAGTGTGACAAATTGGGCAGAGGTTGCGTAGTAGACTGTGATGTTTTCACTAGTAGTGGAAGGCGATTGAGGTTGGGTAGGTGGTAAACATAAATACCAGTTTCACGGGAACTAACAATTTTAATATTTACATGAATCAATTGCTGTTGTGCAACAAGTCATCAGCATCATTATTCGTTTCATTTTCTCTCAAGATACATAGATTGCAATGCATGACAACATATATTCGTAACGTCTCAAATATGAATTGTCTTCGATTGGCACTTAAACAAGCTGTATATTGTTAAAAACATCGCTCCTCATCACGAAATAGGACACATCATCGACTATTGGTTAAGATACTCCATCAGCAATTATTTCCGTAGCAATACCTCGCAGCATATTTCGTATTTCATGCATTATTGAAAATCCGGCATTTTTTCTAAACACTATCTTCACTTCTTTTCACACAGTCTAAAACAGGTATCACGGGTCTCTGATTAGTTGCTTACGCAAGTTCTTCGACAGCTTTCAGGACTCGAGGCATCCCAATGTTCGACGTTTCCAAATATGTGTTATTGTTGTAGAAATATCTGCAAAGTTATTTTGTATGAATAGCAAATCTTTAATGCAATCCATTTGAAGCAAGAGATTTTACAATGTTGACTGAAGAGTATGCACTATACTTAACATTATTCATTACCTGAAAAACAGTAATGTAATAATGTAGTTCCCACGTTCCCCAGGAGCCAGGAGTGTTCTCGGACGGGGGCAAATCGCCACGGTACCTATCCGTTTTTCTTGCGGATTTACCCGTGCTATATGACCTCTTTCTAAGCAAAATTGCATGAACTGTTTTCGTATCCTAGTGTGGTTTTTATCCGTATTAACGGGCCTGGCTTTATTAATGGTTTGTTTTATTTCTTGTGCGTTCGCCTGATCAGACCGTTTCAAACTTTACGGCATCATGCAATGCCACGGTTGACTGGATTGTTACCAATAACCAAGACAGGAGATTAAGCAAACGGATGTCAAGTACGACAAGATGTAAAAGAAATGAACATCAGCTGCGATAAGATGCTTCGACAATATCGCTCCAGTCAGATGACTGCGATTGTTTAAAGTTGCCTAATCTCGGTCATTGCATTGGCGCTTTAATAGTTGAGCTAAAGCGTAATGGAAAATTGTTAAAACAAGGCTAAGTAATCCTCGGGTTAGACCACTTGCCTCTCACCTAGACGGCCCGGGTGTAATCCCAAGCGACCGCAAGTGAAATTAGCGGTGGACAAAGCGGCGCAGGGGCGATTTTTCTCCGGGTTCTCCGATTTCCGCCGCCGTTCCATTCCAGCATTGTTCCATTTTCATTCCATTATCATTAGTGTCATTGCCTGCGGTGTCACAAGCAGTAAAAGCGGGCGTTAATCACCATCCAAAATAAATAATTCTCAAGGAATTTGCTACAAGTTAGCTACATTCAAACTATTATGAACACATAGATCATACAACAGCGAACATGAGTCACTGGCGTCAGGTAAAACGAGGTCTTGTATTTGGTCTGCTCACCAAACAGTCTCAGCATAGGATAGGGGGGGGGGAGGATTTGTTATCTATGACGTCAAGGTATAAAGTACGCTATTAGACCAACCTAATATCGTTTCATTCTGACTTCAATGCTTGCAAACTTCTTAGCCTGGTAATAAGGAAGTTGGGACCTTGTGTGCCCAAGTAACCGATATTCAATGTTACCTCCTACCAACACATGAGGCACTATCACTAAGTTTACACATTGTGGTAGCTCTGTTACGTTATACCTGTAGCACCAGTTGACTGCAAGGTTCCAAATCTTAGTTATAATCAAGCAAAGGAAACCTAAAGTAATTTATTTCAAGCTATATTCAAACCATCAACGATACTCAGAATGTACACAACAGCGACCATGAAACACTGACGGCAGGTGAAAGACGGTATCGTGGTTGGTCTGCTCGCGCCTGCAGACTGTACGACGCACGGGAGTGGTTGTTCGTTATCTATGTACATCACAAGGAAAAGACCGGTAACACTCCAACCGATTAACCACGTCTAGAAATGTTCAGGACGGTAAGAAATAAGGTTGCACTGTCGCTGGACTACAGGCAGGGATAGTGCAAATACGTAATAACCTACTCCCCATCCCCAACAGTTTTCCGGCGTTTGTAGACAGCACCGGTTTTTAAATCCTGGTCTCTGTTATTTTGCCTTCTTTACAGTGATAAATGGTTTAAGCGTAGATAACTTGAAGTCAACTGCTTAAGAATTTCTATGACTAGTTATAACACTTCAAATGCCCATTCAATTTAAGTTCTGTAAACAATAACTCCGGTTTGAAACATTGTGCTTACAAGCTCTAGCATTTTTCAAAGAACTTATAGTAGGCCACATACTTCAATATTTATTTTGCATCACATTTTACGAGTATAAATGGTGTCCATACCAACTTAGCAGTATCGGTTGTGCCAGTCTTGCGTGAAATGAAAACGTGTGTGTGTGTGTGTGTGTGTGTGTGTGTGTGTGTGTGTGTGTGTGTGTGGGTGTGGGTGGGTGCACCTTCGCCGCTCATGCACGCGTGTGCAATTTTGGGTCTCATGATAGTAGAGGACGTTAATGCCAATTATTCATCCAAAATAAAAAAAAAAAATTAACTAGACAGTTTTGATTACTTTTATTTCAGGCATAGATTTTGAACAGCCAGCTTGTTTATTCTGCAAGTGACTCAGAAAGAAGACATGCTGAATTAATGTGAATAATACCTTCTGTATTTAAGTTTCTGTATTCCAGAGCATCCATATAATTATAAAACTGAGTTGAGGGAGGGGGTGGCATTGTTGTGAGAACATGCACACTGCGTGTCAGATATAATTTCTTCTTCCTCGTATTCCCTTCCTGTGTAACGCCCTTGTTTAGAAACTTTGGTCCATGAACATCTCAGAACTGCACAGCGCCAGTGTTCTTGCTCTGGTAATTAGGGATGACGTAAGGGCAAATTCCGGCACTAATGGCTGCAAATCTCTGCTGACCTCGCATCACTCCGGTTACCTACTCAGTTATCGTACAGGGTAGACTTCCTCGAATAAGGTAGCACAGGTTAACGATCATCACACCATGGTGTTTAAGTGTATAGCTATCATTTGCCAAAGTATTGTTGCATCTTTTTCACGATATGTGTTCTCTTTCCGGTGGCAAAGACGTATGAATGTGACGTAACTGGGCTGCATACAGTTAATTTAGCATAGAAATTATTATAAATAGCATTGGAATTTTTATTTTTAAAGTACCTACCAGAGGCGAAACTTCTAAAGATTGTAGATTTTTATTAACATGCTTCCCAAATGTCATATGTTGCTCTACCATAAAATTATAAATGTATTTTAAATGTCACCCAGTGATCTTTAATAGTTTTGAGGAAAGCTTTTACTTTACTGTTATTGTGATAATTAATTAGGTATTGCACACGATACAGAAATGTTATTTTGAAAATCTAGAAATACTACCCAATTACTTAAACAGCAACAAATAATATTTCCGTATCGCTACAATCCTTATGAGCCTGGGGCTACCACCGACAGCGGTCCTCACGTCCTCCTACACACGGCAGAGGTGGACGAATATGAGGAGGTGATGCGGCCAGCATCACGCATCCTCCAGCCGAAATGTTGGCTATCATTGCTGGGACTGCTGCCTATCGCAGCTCCTCACTTTCCTTACGATGCTAAGTGGGCACCGGTACCTTAAACGGGACTTGAAATTCGCACTCTCGTGGAGGAGATCGAAACCGGAAGCATTGTGTAGCTAGGAACCAGAGCAATGCACCAAGGCGTAGGACGAATTATTTAACTACTAACACAAACATAGTGCTATTTGTTTAAGAAAAAAATTTGGTTTTATAAATTTAACTTTTGTAACACATCCTCAGTATACAAATTAATAGTTTCACATATTGGGTAAGTCACGGTGTGGAAAATTAGCGGCCCAACCTCTGCATATTTGTCATATTATGCTAAACTTGGGGCCGCTCTAAAAATTAAACGAATTGCGTTTTACCTGTTTCATTGTTTATGTTGACTATATTTTCATCAATTTTGTTTGTCGGAAAAGAGCTGTAATGAAGTTAGACGCTAATTTATTCTATGCGCGTAGTAACTCTTAATTGCGGATAGCTAAAAAAATGTAAATGGCGTGTTATTTATGGACGCTCTTTAACTACTGTGGTTCTCAGCGTTCCATTCCAAATTGGGCGTGAAAGGCCGCTTAATTTTGCTCAGAGGCCTCTCTATCAGACTTGAGGTTCTTTTATGTGCCGTAAATCTACGACTCGGGACCAACGGCTTTACTTCCTACCGAAGGAAGCCATGCTAAGGATTTTTACACCCGAAAAAATCCATTGTCCTCCGCCGGGTTTGAAACCGCGACCTTGGGTATATGAAGTTAGCATGGTAACCATTACACCACGGAGGGCGACTTTATGGACAGCTATTAACTATGCTGTGTTGTGGTACTTTTGCAATTTAAATATATAATAAATATTGCATGCTGCTGCCGCGGGTGTGTTTCACGTAGAAAGCAGCCATTTAGTGAAGCGAGTAGCGCGCGCCCTGGTTAAGAGCCTCGACAGAGATTAAACATGAAAACAAGATTACCTTAAGCATGGGTGTTTCTTTTTATTTGTTTTACTTTTGTTCTTTGTTCTGTGTCCAGCAAGTACTAATCTTTGGGTGGTTTTGTTAAGTTTTTGGAACTTTTGAAATCAATATGCACCGTGTTGAAGCACTGACTTTTTGCTGTAGAAGAGTAGAAAGTGAGCGGAGGCCGACAAGCCGTAGCAGGCCGCAGCGAGACTAAAGGTTCTTTGTTTTATAGATTTAATCCGAGGTTAGTCTTAGGTTTTCATGTGAGTGTATGAATTTATATTACAAATTTATGTATTACATTAAATACGTATATAGAGCAATTGCTTGGGACAAGTGGCGCTTAAGCTTGCATATCATAGATAACGAAGTGCGGAATTTATGTAAATGAAGAAACTTAAGTCTTAGAACGAGTGAGAGGCCAGCGGAGGCCATCAGGCCGTAGCGAGCCGTGGCGAAAAAAAGGGGTCCTACGCTTTTTAGATTTAACCAGATGCTAGCCTTAGGTTTAATGCGTATGCGTATGAACTGGTGTTGCTACAATTGTGCATTGCATTAATATTTAGAGCAATTTCTTGGGTAAATCGGTGGTTAAGCTTACACAACGTGGGTAACAGAGTGCGGTTTTGCTTAAATGAAGAAACGTTGTGCGCTAGGCTTACCTGTTATGCATGGTAGGGTGTTAACAGCTTTGAAGAAATTATGAAGTCGGCATTTGAGGTCTGGATATGCTCTTCTAATAACAAATTCTGCTAGATATCCTCTGTAATATGCTGTCTTACGATCGTACCTTGGAAATTTGCAGCTCATTTCTCTCCAGGTCCGTTTTATATTTTGTATGTGTTCGCCGATATCTGAGTCCACGAAAATTAAGGTATGGTTCACCGTAAGATGGATAAATCCCTCTTTCGAAAAGGCAGTCGTAAGCTTTACAGCTATCACTCACCATTTTACTCTCTGGCAGCACATGTTCCTTGATTGCCCTAGTAGAGAAGCACTACCCCGTTTTTCAAGGGGGCACCAAAATGTTTTGTGAATTCTCTCTCTTCCCCTCCAAAATATCCGCTGCCCCTGAGTTACCCTCCGACAGTTATATTTTCTTTCCCTGCCGTTGCTTCATTTATCTCTAATGTAACTCCGTTTCCATCTAGTTTTTTCTATTACGGAAACACCAATCTAAATAAACGTCTCTAGAGAACGAACACCAATCCACAATGTGGTAGAAGCGTCTAGTTCACGTTGCAGAAAAGTCTGTCTTGGTGACTCCCTGGTTAACCAGTACACAGCAAATATACACACTGTTTCCACTGCCAAGTGAGAGTGAGAGAAAAAAGGGTTGTCATACACAGGCACTTTAAAGCTTGTTTCTTTTTTGACACAATGTTTTTGTTTTTCTTCTACATTGGGATGTTTCTGAGCTCAATTTTGCAACAAGAGTAGCACCACAGTTAGGATAAATGCGAGGGTTTATTAGAACACATGATTTATCGGAAACTCTCTTAGTGTTTGTGTATCTGGCACAGTTTGGATAAATTTGGATGCAGCAACTATAAAACCATCGCAAGTGTACCTTTCAATGTATACACTGTCTTTTTACACGTTCAACTGCACATGGAGACAGAAGGTATTAGTCGTTTCGCACACATGCTCTCTTGTTCGAATACGCCTGTCAGCTACAGCCAATAACAAGTACGGAAAATGAAATCGACATTTTTAGACTGAAAATAATATACAGAAATAATAGGAAGTAAAACGTTAACTTTAGTTCAATATCAGCAAATTATATTTATATATTATATTTATATTATATTTAAAAAGTATATTTTCGACTAGCGGCACCTAATATTCGTTATTGATGTTCCTAACAACGCAATAGATAGCGCGATAGGCTACGAAACCAAGAGTACCTGGATGATGATGATGATGATGATGATGATGATGATTGGTGTTTAAGGGCGCTCAACTTCGAGGTTATTGGCGCCTCTTAAAACAAACGTGGCTAAAACCAAGAGACAAAATCAATAAAAATGAATCATATACAATAACTTAAATTAGAGATAGAATGCAGTACAAATAAACCTGGCCACAGTAGAAACCATAGGGGCTCTATAAACTATTAAAACAATAACTAAAAAGTATAACTAAAACTAAATCCCCACTGTTAAAAACACATTTCTTAAACAATTTAAAAACTACTGCTGCCTCTCCAGGATCGTACGAGAACAAATAAAATTAAAATTAAACTTAATACTAATATTAAATGGCAGTGTAGATAAACATTTAAAAAGCCTAACCACCGCTCCGGTATCATCGGCCAGGATCTTTTTATTAGTGGCTGGCTGCTGCAGAGTGGCTCGTAAATGTGCTAGACGAGCACATTCTTCCACGACATAACATACCGTCAAATCTTGTCTACAAAGCCAACAGATAGGAGCAGGATCTCTCTTAGGAAGATAGCTAAGCGTAAAAATGCATTGACCAAGGGTACCCAAATCGAACTTAGGACAACTAAAGGTAGGTAATTTGTGAAAGGGAGTGTAATGATAGATATATGGTGACTAGAACAGTATACAGAATAATAAAGAAAACAGATGAAAGCAAGTGAGGAGAAGATAATGGGAAAGAACTGTAGGAGGATAATAGGAAGAAGGCAACAGCTTAGTTTCTTATAGCATTTCCCCACCGATAATGCCCCTATACCAACGCCAGGAACCTTAGATCGAAAAACTAATAATTAATCGCATAATTACCTAGAAGTGTAGAGAAAAACCATGAACAATTTTAGGTTAATTTTTTTCCAAATTTTGTCTGAAAGTTTGAATAAGATTGGTTTCACACTAGGGAACATTTTTATCATTAAAATACCTGAAGGTGATCAATTTGAAGCCCAGCAATAAACTATAATGTTTTAATAGTATAATGATTTTATTATAAGAAATTTATAATCAAGAAAATTTAAACGTTCTACAAGTATGTCAGATCCCTCAGAGGGGCATACATTATAATAATTCTCCTTTATTTCTGTTGTTTTTTATTTTTTTTTCACCACAACTTTCTACTTAAAACCGAGCTGAACGAGGAATAGAATGAGTGGAGAAAGAGCATTTTCATTGCAACTTCTAATCACACGAATTGGTACAATTTGTTGAATGTTGATATAAATGCGCTTGGCGTCGATATCATATGACACATTTTGTTTGTCAAATGTGAAAAAGTTCCTCTGCATATAGAGGCCAATATGGCCTTTCTAGGTGTTTGAAGTAAATAATATCATACATTACAGTGGATTCAGGAAACAATTAACTTTTTTGAGTGTATTGAACACACAAAATGAATATATGTTCCAAGAGAAAAATATATTGAATTAGCCTTTTATATCAAGAACATAAATGAAATTATATTTAGGTGTCACATTTTACCACTCCCGGCGTTCTTCCGTTTGCGCAAAAGTTAAAAACGGCAAATTTGATTAAAAGTATTGGAACAAAACACAGAGTAATAGGCCATGTGCTTATAGGCATTTAAATGGCCACATATTAAACATTTATAAATCTCAATGTAAAGGTTCAAGCATTTTTGGCATAAACATTCGTTTTGCAGTCCGCTTACTCTCCCCAATTTAGGACTGACACCACCCTAGGGCTTACAAGCGGATGCATAGGAGTCAGAAGCCTGTCGGGGAGCCAACGGCACGAAACCCCAGAATGGAGAACCCGGAACAAATAGTCGGCCCGCAGCCAGGCATGAGAGTGAGGAAGTGGATGTTAAACTGCAAGAGAAATGGATGAGCCCGCCTGGGTAGCGTGGTGGTAGCATGTCTGCCTCACGTTTAAAGGGTCGTGAGTTCGAATCTCGCTTAGGGTGAGTTACCCGGGTAAGGTCTTTTTCGGGGTTTTCCCTTATATTGAGAAGACGAATGGACCCCGAGATCATTTGAGCATCATATCATCAATTACATTCATCGTCCGATATGACCAAACAAGGTTAAAGGACGTAAAATTACAAAAAAAAAAAAAAAAAAAAAATGGATGATAGGAAAGGTGATGACGGAGCAATTGGTGGAATGAGTGGTGGGGGAAACCGGAGGACCTGGAGAAAACACGCCCAGACGCCGCTACGTCCAACACGAAAACCACATGCGGTGGTTTGGGATCGAACTCGGCCCGCCTAGATGGGAGGCGAGCCGTCTAACCACCCAGTCACGGCGCCACCTTGACATGAACGTAATGTTTTAATGTTTTTTAAAATGTTAATAAATTTGATGGTTCACTTATAGATTCAAGACGGTATATTCGAAAACCTTTAAATAATGTCAACAATGAACGCATTAAGTCAATTGAAAGGTATGCTTCTGTATTAGTTTTTTTTTTATTATTATTATTTTTAACCCGCTAACCTCTTAGAGGCTTTTATTAAACTGGTCCTTTAATTTACATTTGCACTGGCAAAGATTATGTTTTGTTTCATTGCCTACTATTGTACGTAGTAAACGACTTCATCAGCAATCGTAACTTCACTATTGGATACACCAATAGTAGTTGCTATTCGTTTAACGTTTATCCCAGCTATTAATATAGGTTACTCATTGCCAAACTTTTGTTCTTGGCAGAATAAATGAAAAATATTGGATAAGCTGCAATCTTGAAGTGCAAACAGTACATTTGCTTGTAGGAATTTTTAAACGTCTTGACGATTTATGGTAACCAATAAACAACTTGTTAAAACCAGGGATCTTCCAAGCATGCATTTCCGGTGAAATCCCGGTTTTTAATTTTTGGGTGGAATACAACACCTACTCTACCTGCTATGTACTTAGTAGAGAAAGTAAATCTATTCTTAAAAAGAATTTTCTTATATCTACATCGTGCTAAGTTAAACCTCAGCAGAAAGGTCTTATTACTTGCTTCCTAATAAGTAAAAGGGGAATAAGGGAATACACTATGCAAAAGTGAAAGCCAGATCTTTCAAAAACTATTGCTACACGATTGACATTGAAATTTAGCTCACTTTCCATGGCCAGGAATAATACAAAAGAGATATAAAACGCATGAAGTCTTCCTGTGTGAGAAAAATAAATATTTAAAAATTGAAAACAAAATTGAAATGGTTAGGTCTACAAAAATATGCATAACATATAATGTGTATTTTAAAGACATCTACAATTTCTGTTTAGTAATTTTTTGTGTATTTCTTATAGTTTATCAGCTATATAAGCCATTCTGAATGAAGGGGGCTTCCGAGGCTATTTCCAGAAAATTCAATACAACATTTTTATTGACCATGTAAATTTATTATTTTTATTTTTTATTTATTTAACACTGATTTTATTTGTTTATTTATTTACATTTTTTTTTTTTTTGTAAAATAACGTCCTTTAATCTGTTGGCCAAATCGGACTAAAATGAAATCGGTGGAATGATGCTCAAGTGACATATCTGAATTAATGGAGCTTAAAGTTACTCGATATTAGTATTCTCAGGATAAGGAAAACGCCCAAAAACAACCTTATCCGGGCAACTCACCCTAAGCGAGATTTTAATTAATATCGTTACAGCCATTTTTGCAAAAATCGAAAATTTCGAAAAATGTTCCATGTAAAACGTAGTTTAGGATGGAGAATTTTCTTGAAAATCTTAATGTGGCATCCTTGGGAGGTAGTAAACTTGAACACCAAGTTTGATAATTAACAGATTTTTCGTTTTTGAGGTATGCTGCACAGAGATACACACACAAAAACACATGGACGTTTTTCCAAAAATGCTTTTTATGGTTTCAGAGACCTCAAAAGATATGTTTATAGTGAAGTCTCAGTATTGAATTTTGGTGGAATTGAATATCTCCTCTATCTACTATGTACATTGTACATAGGTGCTAGAGAAAGTAAAAAGATTCCTGCTTCACCATGCTTAAAATTCAGGTATTCGGAACTCCATAACCGTTAAGAACGCTAATGTAAGCGACCACAAGAATTTCCGAGATTTTCTGCAACGGTAAATGTTTCCATAATCGCGCTTTTAGATCTATATTAAACCAAAATTTAAAATGTCGGCATTTGATTACACATGTGATATAATCATGAGCGATGTTTGGATGGAGGAGAGTACTAAATGCAAATGATGTCGGTCAGAGAGCAATGTTCCGTCAGATAAAACTGGGAGCGTTTGCAAGCAATAGAGTAACTTCTGTGCTCCATATGCACGAGAACCTAGCGACGACTGACACAGCTGGTATACTGCATTAACGATTAATTTTATGTGAAGCCCACCGTCGTGCATGCCGTTTAATATTCTTCACCCTTCTTTCAATTTTCTGCCGGAAAGTTAATTTCCGAACGTGAAATAAGGCTTCATATGATTGCGATGAACTTATGGTGCTGCTGAAGTTTCCAAAGAACTTAATGAAACTCTTCACAAAAGAGTAATATTAACTAATTCAGTAAGTAAATTAACACAGAGGTCCTTTATATGCAACAGCTGTGCTTCTTGTGGGTTGCAAAATTACAATTTCCTCTTTGTTAAAACTTAATTGAGACATCTGTTGCACCTCATGGTAGACGTTATATTATGAAAAGAAAACGGATGTTAATGACATTCTTCTGATTACTTTGAACACAATTGATCTTTTTGGAGATTTTCATCCTGTGTTATAATTTTCAGCACGTAATTCACGCTCTTAAGTTTCATGGTTTCTTTTTTTCAAAGAACAGCTTTCGATTTTCAAAATAGTCAATTCCTTTTTTTGTTTCTTCCTTTTTATTTACTCTGTGCGTACTATGCATATAGGTAGAGAAGGTGTAGTATTCCATCTCAAATTCGATGTCGACATTTCACGGGAATCCAAAAAAAGGTATTTTTAGAAAAGGTCCGTGTGTGTCCGGACAGCTTAGTTCAACAGCGCAAAGATTGCTAAATATCAAATTTGGTATTTAGGTTTAGCATTTTCTAAGGATGCGAAACGAGTGTTTTCAAGAAAATCCCCCACCCGAAACTATCCAATACAAGGAAAATATTTTGAAAATTTTGTTTTTCTCATGAATGCCGTTAACGATTTTCATTAAAATACCGCATGTCAAATATGTTTACATGACAAATTAATGTATATCTTGAATTTTCTGGGAATAGCCTCTGAAGACCTCTTCATCATGAATGAATTTTGCTTGGTAAATCGTAAGATTTTCACAAAAAAATTTCTACACAAAAAATTTAGCTCTCGTTAAAATACACAACTGATGTCGTATGATTTTCTTGTCGAGTTAATCGTATCCGAGACCTCCATGTATTCGTTTCAATTTTAAGCTACTTGAACTTTTCTCCAACCGGAGGTCATCTTTAGTTTCATCCCTCCTTTGTTTTATTCCGTAAAGCAAACTGAATTTCAATTGTTTCACAGAGCGAGTGGCTTTTTAAAACATTTGACTGCTGCTTTAACCTAGTGTATTGTGTTTCTTTATTTTCCAACTACTTAAAAGGAGCTAATACAGCCATTTCTGTATATTAAGATTATCATGATATAGACAATATAGATAAAGGAAAACTCCTTGGTAAAACTAATTTTTAGAATAGGTCATGTGGATGAACTCGTCAAATTTATTCTTATTCTAAAATGTTATATTGATGCCACGCGTATAAAATGGGTTAGCTTTCATTTCTATGAAGGCATTGGTGACTGCTAATCCTCATTAATTATTATTATTATTATTATTATTATTATTACTATTACATTATGACGCTAATGATCAAAAGGTAATACAATATTATACTTACTAACAACAATATGTTAATTAACTAGAGTTATGCAACTAATAAGACGAGGAAAATGAATACTGACAGTGTTTACCGAATTCCCAATTTGACGCTCCAAGTTTGGCACTTGTAGAGGAGAAAGCTACACATCTCATTACAAACTCTAAACGTTCCATTACTATACGGACCTAGCTTTACACCAGATATTCTGTTTTAGTGCACGTAACTTCCTAATGAAATGGCTGTTTTAGGTGAAATTCACGCACCTTGTTTGGACTGCAAATGTCTTCAGCCGGTAACCTTGATAATAAACTTCTCTTCACAGTTCTCTGCAAACTGCCCTTGTCTGCCATGAATAACTACTGGCTTACCATTTCATTCCTTGGGCTGGTGCATGAGTTGAAGCAGTGTGATGCCTTGATGAGGTACAAATTTGCCGGTCATTTCCACCGAATTTCCTTTTTCTGTTTTCTCTAGCACATATGTAAATATAATATACTTAGTAGCTAGCGATATTGTATTCCACCCAAAAATACCAAGACGAGATTTCGCCGAAAATACACGTATTAGACCCCTGAATCCGAAAAAAAAAAAAAAATTAACTTAGTCCATCTTATATTAAAATGTACATACTGTATTTTACCCAAAAATTCGATATCGAGATTTCACCGGAAATACATGTTTTGAGAGCCCATGAATAAAACAGAATTTTTAGAAACATGTCTGTGCGTGTGCGCCTGTGGGCAGCATAGCTCATAAAGGACAATTCGGTTAAATACCAAACTTGATATTTAAGTTCAGTATCTTCCAGGGATGCGATATGACGATTTTCAAAAAAATCACCCACCCAAGTACCCTTTACATGGAACATTTTTCGAAAATTTTGATTTTCTCCAAAATGGTTGTAGCAATTTCGATGTCATATGTTTAATATATTATTATGACAAACATTTTTTGTAGAGTAAGTTTTCGAGATATTTCAGGTTATCGGTTTTTCATTCTCAAACGAGAGACGTATTTCTTTTCTTCTCTCGTTTGTTTACTCCTAGAAAGCAAAGAGAGCTGAATTTCAATTGCTTCACTTAGCAACCGGCTTTTAAAAGACCAGACTGTCAGTTTAGCCTAGTGTATTCCCTTATTTTCCTTCTACTTACAAAGAAGCAAGTAATAAGACCAATTCTGGCATTGATTCTGATTAACATGCTTATATAAAAATATTTTTATAAGAAAAGTTTATTTAGAACAGCTAGAGAAAGTCATGTGAGTGGAACACGTCAGATTTTTAGAACTAGGTGTGTGTGTGTGTGTGTGTACGTGCATGTGAGTGTCTGGGTAGCATAGCTCAAAAACGAAAAAACTGTTAAATAGCAAACTTCGGATTCATATTTTGTACATTGCAAGGATGCGACACGAAGAGTTTGAAAAGTTCCCCGCACCTCAAACTACCTTTACATAGAAAACATTCTGAAAAATTGGTTTTTCTCAAAACTAGTATAACCAATTTTTATTAAAATATCGTATATTAAAGATATTTACATCCAAAATAAAATGTATATTTTGAATTTTCTGAGAATAGCCTCTGAATGCCTCTTTATTCTGGATGAGTTTTGCGTAAAGGCTAAACCGTAAGAGATAGACAGAAACTTTGTATATTAAAAATGTAGATTTCATTAAAATACATAACTTATTTCATATATGGTTTTCTTGTAGAGCTGACTGTGTCTTAGATATTCCTTGTCTTTTTTTTTTTTTTTTTTTACTTTAACGTCCTTTAACCTGGTTGGTCATATCGGACGTCGGACCATGAATGAAATTGGTGAAATGATGCTCAAATGATCTTGGGGTCCATGGAGCTTAAAGTTACTCGACATTCGTCTTCTCAGGATAAGGGAAAACCCCGAGAAAAAAAAAACCTTATCCGGGTAACTCACCCTAAGCGAGATTCGAACTCACGAGCTGTTGAATGTGAAGCAGACACGCTACCACCACACTACCCAGGTAGGCACTTGTTATTTGTTTCAGTTTTAAACTACCTTTCCTCAAACGGGACTAGACAAAGAGAACCGAACCTCAATTGTTTCATATAGTGACCAGCTTTTAAAGGATTTGACTAGTGCCTTAGCATAATGTATTTCCGTAGGCTATTTAGCTTCTACTTACAATGAAGCAAGCAATGAGACCAATTCAGCTAATGTTTGTCTCGATTAGCATGATGTAGATATAAGAATAATCTTTTGAAAGAGCTAGAGGAAGCTATGTGAATGGAGCACATCAGGTTGTTTTGTCTGAGACACGCCAGATGTTGCATAGTAAATTTGACAGTTTAGTACTATTATGACTGAAAGTTATAGTAGATGAGCCTTTAGAATACTTGATTTGAATTTACATACTCTTATATATCCTTGTTTTGTCTTTCTCGTCCGCAGCTGTACACGTTGCACACCATTGATAGGTTCAGATATTTGGGAAGCTTTCGCACGTTTTCTTTCGTTTTTTTACGGTACATTAACTTATGTGCGACGGAGAACTGCTGCTCGGTGTGGCGTGTGATTTGGCCATTCCACTTTCCAGTAGAAGTTCCGTCTAGTTTACAAATTACAAATTTAAGTAGGCAATATCAATTGATTAAAGAAAACTACAATGGTTTCCTTAATAACTATATTAATGGGAAGCACAACTGAAACAGAAGTGCAACATCTGGAACATGTCAATCTGGGATTTAGAAACCTATATTCGTAGAGACTGGAAATGTTCCATGAAGAATTTAAAAATATTAAGGTAACACGTACATCAAATGATATTATTTCCTTATATTAGCAAGGAATTGTATTAAACATATGTAGGTGGAATCGCTGACTTTATTAAGTTCTCTGGTAAGTTAAACGAGGATCATATTCTCGCCGCACACATATTTACCTCCCATTTTGCACTGTTGCCATGTACTCTATGGTTAATATAAATTCATGGTTTCATAGTTTTGTATCTTACACAAAATGGATTATTTTTATGGTCAGTTATTACTACGGTTAATGGCCGATATACAATCGGTCCTAAGTAAATCAAACCATTGTATGTTTTTAACATACTGACTCGAAACGTTCATTCATTAATATTAATTTATTTAAAAGTATGTTGGTCAATGACTTATAATATCTCATTTTACGATATGAAATAATTTGAGATTACAGTTGTTATATCATTTTAATGTTGGTGGTTTTAGAAATGTTAATGAGTGTCTTTTGTATGGACGACATATGTTAAATTATCATTATACAGCCTTCTTGGATATCTTGAAAGCAACATAACAAGTGATAGTAGCGGGTATCTTTTGATTAGGAAAGGAGCAATTTCATGTTATTTACATTTTATATAGTGCACATTTTAGAGTGATATTATGGTCAGCTCAACTTTTTTAAATGGTAACCGCAAATATTTTAACTGTTCTAGGATTTAGTTACGCATAAAGGTAATAAACTTTTGCTCCAAACATTGTTATTAAATCAGCTATTGTTGTGTAGGATATTCAGACTTCTGAAAAAAATGTTAACGTTAACGTTAATACTTTGACAGTATTAGATTTCATTTATTATGCCTGAAAATATTTCAAACCCTTAAAACACTTTTTACAATAATGGTTGCTTTAACATAAAAGAAGTTTCAAACAAAATATGTTTGATTTTATGCACAGAACGAATATTTATTAAAAATTGGGGTTCTGTTTTGAAAACAAACTGACCTAACAATGAAAGTACTTTGAAAGTATGCACTAAATAAAATATAACTAATATAATTCTTTTCTTCCTGAAATGAAGAAGTACTCGCCATAAATACGTTCCTTAAAAAGTGTTGCTTTCAAGATAAATAGCTGGAAAGTTTCTAGAAAAAAAAGAGAAAAAAAAAAACACTCGTAACATCAAACAGCTGCAAGTTAAGTTCTGGTAACGGTATACACAATTCTGCAGCAGTGTAGTGCTAGTATATGACTAAGATCCCTTAATTTTAGCACATTATCGACTTCTGTAACTTGTACTACTTCACAAATCAAAAAATCTCATGTGCTATATTGACATAATTTTCTCTACCTTTGCTGCTACAAACTGCATATTCTTATCAAACGCTATTCTTCTCTTTATATCGTGTTAATCGAGATAAAAATTAGAAGAAATTGCCGTATTACTTAGTGATTCTTCTAAGTGGAAGGGAATTAAGGGAATGCACTAGCCTAAAGTCATATCAAATACGAGTGAAGCGATTGGAATTCCCTTCCCTTTGCATATCCATGATGCAAAATGTGAATATCAACCTACCATATGGAAATATCTATTTTAGAAATTTTGAAGCAAAAAACAAGGAATATCTTAAAATGTTTACTTCTACAAAAAAATTGCAAGGCATAAATTGTGTGTTTAACAACAATCTACATGTTTATCTAATAAGCGTTTGTCTATCTCTTACGCTTTATCAGTTACGCTAAAATTATTCCGAATGAAGAAGACTTTAAACACAAACTCATAGATATACCATATATTTGTCATGTAAATAACTTTAATATACAACATTTCAATAAATATTGTTAAAGCCATTTTTGAAAAAAATTGAAAACTTTGACAAATCTTCCATGTAAAGGGTAGCTTGGGATGGGGAATTCTTCTGAAAATTTTCGTGTCTCATCCTTGGAAGATACTAAGCTTAAATAGTAAGTTTGGATTTAACGGAAGCTTCGTTTTTGAGTTATGCTGGCCGAGAGATATACAGAGACAGGCAGACAGTAACACGCGAACTTTTATCTAAAATTTTTGTGATGAATATGTGTATTTCCGATGAAATCTCGTTATCGAATTTTTGGGTGAAATACAATATTTTCTCTACCTACTATGTATGTACATATTACTTGAAAGAGAAAGTAAAAGAAGGGAAAACATGTGTGAACAGTGGCAATGTTTACTGTTCTAACTTCTCTTGGAACTGCGATGGTAATAAACAGTGTTCCGAATATTTTCGTTAGGCTGGGTCAATTTGTCAAACACTGCTGTTTATGTCAGATAAGGAAGAGAATATGATAGTCACCGATAACGATATCAATTGTTGAAATAATGGTTACAAAGTGGTTGTGAAGGGGAATAAGTTTTATTAAAAGCTACGTTATAATAAGCATATAGCAGGCACCTACAACTCACCGCTCCGTGGAGTACAGGCAAATTGCTCGGTTGCTCATATCTGTAAGCTCAGACCTGTCAAGCAACGCATGAGCAGATATGAAGGGAGGAATATCAGGTAAAATCTGATGTCATACATTCACATGACTTTCTTTAAATCTCTGTAACAAATTATTGTTAAAAGAATATTCTTCTATCTACATCATACCATTCGAGATAAACATTAGCAGAAGTTGTCCTTATTTGGTTCCTTGTAAGTAGAAGGGAAAAAATGTAATGTATTCCATTCACATGTCCTCTAGCTGTTCGGCAAACAAACCCTTTATTCAAAAGATTATTCTGTTGTCTACATCATGCTAATCAAGATAAACATAAGTGGAGTTAGTCTTATTACTAGCTCCTAATAAATAGAAAGAAAAAAAAATGCACAGGCTAACCCGACAATCTCGTCCTTTAAAAGCTGGCCGCTATGTGAAACAACTGAAATTCCAATCTCTTTGCTTTCCAGGAGTAAACAAATCAGAAACGAGAACAGAGATGACTTCCCGTTTGAGAAAAGTTTAAGTGGATACAAATTGAAACTAATAATCCGGGATATCTTAAAAACGGTTAACTCTACACACAAAAAGTATATGACTTAAATTGTGTGTTTTAATGAGATCTAAAGTTCTTGTAGAGTTAGTTTTTGTATATCTCTTTCGGTTTGCCAGTTATATAAAAGTCATCCAGAATGAAGGGTCTTCAGAGGCTATTTCCAGAAAATTCAATATATACATTTTGTTTGTCGTAAAACTATTTTATACATACCGAAATCGTTAGAGCCATTTTTGAGAAAATCAATATTTTCGAAAAAAAGTTTGAGCTATGCTGTTCACAGACACACACTTTGACCTTTTTATATAAGTGCTTTTTTGAACTCAGGGTGAAATCTCGACGTTTACATTTTGGGTGGAATACAAAAACTTGTACACAGTACGGTACAGAAAGTAAAAATGCAAACAATTACTTTATGCAATCCTACCATTATTAACAAACTGCTGCTGCATCCTACATTGTGCATAATTGGCTCATTATGGCACGCGTGACAACAATAACAGACACATTTTTCCTATAGTAGTGAGGTAATACCAATATTCCAAGTTGAAGTAATTTATAGAGGGAAATGAAACCATTTTATGTATTCCTTTCTGTGATCAATAAAAATACAAAACTCTCCACACATCATATACAATAACTAAGATCTGAATGTATAATTACTCACCATGGTGTGCTGATAATAGCCTACACATGAGACTGATCACCTCTCTCCAGGAAGGAATGTGTACAAGTGTGTCTTATTTATCGCTTCAACGTGACATATACTAAAAATGAAATTCAGCGGCAGAAGCTAACGTTTGGTGATAAAACGCTTTCACTAAGGATGCCAAAGTTTTATTTCATGATTTATTACCAAATTTATAATGCTAAATATAACTTGGAGTTACTTCCGGGCTGTTTTGCCGTGATCTGCTGGAGTGAGATGATACAGACGTTTCATCCACAACTGCGGTGGACATCTTCAGTAGCGCGGTCGAGGTTTCCTAGGAGAAGGTTTCGCTGCGTCGAAAGCGCTGACTGTCAGAGTCACCCTATTAACGTTGGTTGGTTGGGGGGGGGGGAGGGCTTGGTCTCTCTGATTGACTCGCTTCAATTTTGGCGGTTCTATCACGTTTTCTGCCTTCCATGATAGGATTCCAGTTTCTGTTGAACTTTAAGACCTCTTCTCTTTTTATTGAAATTGTTAGAATGCTTGAAAGTTTCTATGGGTTCTCGCTGTAATCGGGCATACTGTGGATGAAAGGATGCTGGTGTCCTGCAATTTTTTGACGTGTTCGCCCTCCCCCTCAATGGCGTGTTCGGCGACCGCGGACTTTCCTGTGTGCCCAGTCGACAGTTATTTTTGTGTTCCTTGCTTCTGGTGTTAACACTGCGATGTATACCGAGACGCAAGAACAGAGAATAGTGAACTGGATGCGGTGATTAATGCTGTTGAGGTGTAGGAGGAAATCTTGAAGGGCTTCTCCGTGGGACCATATAACGAATGTATCATCTACATAGCGAAAACAGACTGTCGGTTTTTGTGAAGCTGTGTCCAAGGCTGTAGACTCAAAGGATTCCACTACCGGACTCAAGAGGATTCCCCATGGCAACACCGTCTATTTGTTCGTAGAACGAGTGGTTTCACTTAAAATATTTGCAGTGAGACCGCGCAGAAAGAGTGTAAATATATCGTCTGAGAAGATGCGTTTTAGGGCTTCTTGTACTGAAACCATGGTGAAGAGTAAGACGATGTAAGGTGATAAGACGGTCATCTGGCTGTAAGGTGATACTTTGCAGTTTCTGGATGAAATGAGTAAAGTCTTTAATACAGGAGTCCGATGAGCCGACTTGGGGTTGTAATAAATAAGCTAAAAGTTGCGGCGTTTATCTTCTGTTGGCAGGAACGAATTGTTAATTAGCAGATAGGTCTTTCGTAAAATATGAGCTGTGGGATAGCTTTGCATTTTTAGGTACGTGACGGTTTTAGGAGATCCAGAATGTTTTGTTCGTAGTCCAATTGGTTCAGAATAACAGTGGCGTTCCCCTTGTCTACAGTGATCACACCGATTCTACCAATTGAGGACATCATTTCCAGCATTGAATCGGAAATACGGGTCCTGCCGGGAGTAGCAACTGACGAGATTCGCCGGGAAGCCGCCAGAATTCTCCAGCACTTCAAGAACCCGTGCAGGGGTTCGAAGAGAGAACCGCTTTGAACAATCTAAATGCCAACAAAGACATCATTGTCTGCTGAGCAGACAAGGAACGCCACTGTTATTTTAAACCAACAGGACTACGAATAGCAGCTGTGCATTAAGCATTTCCTGTCATGAAAATATATTATGTTACGTTATTAAACAAATAAAGGAGAAAGACGTATTTTTGATATATTCTTATGCACAATATCAGTACAAGTTTGAAAGTATTAAAGTTAAACATTATACAAATACTAATCCAGACAAACTTTCACTCGTGTTTCTTCATCTTTAATTATTTGGATATAACTTAAATAATTATTCTTGCTTACAAGAACCGCGCATGAAAATGTATTATTGTCATAAAAGAAATAGATAAATAATGATAAGAATATTCTTTCTCTATAGCAAACTGATATTTTACTGCCTTTGTTTTTAAAATTTCTCTTTCGTGAGTTTATAGTAATTGTACATAAGGTTCTGTAAAACGACATTTATATATACCTATATACGATATTCTCACAATCTCAATAGTAATAATAATAACAATAATATATGTTATTATATTTTGGTATAAATATTAGGTTATTAAATTGAAATTGTATAGGATAGTATTTAAGCCCACATTAAAATATGTATACGAGATGTGGGTTATAAAAATGAGGAAAAAGTAAGGTTATTTTAAATGAGATTTTTAAGTTATTTATTGGGTATAATTAGGAAAGCTTGATTTTGGAATATAGATATAAGAGGAGAAAGAAAAATAATAGAAGAAACTATAATGTACCGGCGTAAGCGGAAAAATTACGTGCAAAGGATGTAAACTTCAAAATTACTTACTTATTATCTTTGTTGTTTTACTATACTATGTCAGTGTACGTTTTATGCAATTTAAAAATTAAATCCGTGCTCATTACATCATCGTAGATGAAAAACTTTCAGGAAAACGAAACTTAACCTCATTACTGAAACAAAATTAAGTTAAATGTAATTATTATCGTTGTTTAAGAATCTGGTTTATGTGTTTTGATAAGAAAACTTTTAACCTGATGCTGTACATCTTAGCAGTCATTTGTTGCTATAAATGATGGTTTAGTATTTATTTTAATTACCTACAAAATAAAGCAGCTAGGCTAACTTCGTTCGGTGTTTATTGTTTCATTAGATGATCATTGTTGTATAATTATTTTGCTTATTACAGACAAGAGAGAGCCATAAACAAGATACCGTGTTTATGTGTACAGCAATTTTAATTATTGCATTTATGGTTCTAATGTATGTTAAAAACAACAAATGCTCAGGGGTAAGAGTGTCTGGTTCCATATTTGCTACTCCTATACGCATATAAGTCGCTTCAAAGATTGAATTGAGTAAGCCAGCATCTTTCCTGTACTCCATTGAAATTAAGGTTGATGGCCTCTAATGAATCGCAATAATGACGGATTATGTATTCAATGTAACAAGAATATAAAGAAGACGGAGAATTGTTTTGATATAAAGTCATGCGCCAATACCAGGTCAAAGCTATCACTAGGATCATGAGCTGCCTGCAATCCAACTGTAAAATGATTGTGTGTTCCACTCAAAATATGCTTGAAAATCCTGACAGAAGGGCAAGCTTGGTTGGTGGTTTTGCAAAACATTTATTGCGATATGATTATTTCAGGAGAGAACATGAAAGAGTAACTTCAGAGTACTCATCAAGTAACAGCTCTGACAGAATAACTTTTAAACTCTCAAGGACTCCTGCACCTCGAAAATACGTGGGAGCGCAATCCCTCTCTACATCCACTTCACTTCAGCATGGAAGAGATGCGAGCCCTTAGTCTCAAATTGTGCTGTGAACAATACGGAAATGAGATTCCGACTCTGTATTTCATTTGCGATCTTCGCTCTAGAATCTCTCTCTCCTTCGACAAAATATGCCCAAATCGCCAACATGCTTCAGCGTTGATGGCTATGCAAACGGGAAGTGATTTAGTGTCAATAAGTACTTAAAGCACATGTTTGAATATGTTTACTTTATAACAACTTCTGCTACAATGTTCGGCAGTGTTAACTTTGTATATTTGCACTGCGTTCCTTGCTATATTTTACGGCTGTCTACCATGACTCCTGAATCGCTTTTATGGATATTCTGAATGTATGATTCTATTAGTTTCGTTTCGTAATCGGCTTACCCTCCCAGTATTAATAGGACTGGCACCCCCTAGGACTTACAAGCCAATGCCTAGGGGTCAGAAGGAGCCAAAGGTAAACACCACAGAATGGAGAACCTGCTACGAGAAGTCGGCCCGCAGCGGACATGAGAAAGTGGATATGAAACGTAAGCGAAATTGATGATTTGAAAGGTGATGTTGGAGCAACTGACGGGGAAAACTGGAGGACCCGGAGAAATCTCGCCCAGGCGCCGCTTCGTCCACCGCAAATCCCACATGCTGGCGCTTGGGATCGAAGCCGGGCCACCCAGATGGGAGGCGAGCGGTCTAACCACTCACATACGACGCCGCGGCCTATGATTCTTATTATCCCATCATTATTATCTCAGTGCCTATCAGTGTATACAAGAAGATAAATTGTGTTGTGATGCACAGCTCTTAAGGAAGTCATGCAGCGCAAACGCTGGCGCGAGGGAAAACCATTCACAATGCAACCGTATGAGTAACGCAAGAAGTTGGCACGGGTTTCTAGATCCGTAATTTACATGCAAATCTTCAAAGCCTATAGCAGGTTTCAAACTGAATAACACGACCAACATTATCACATGAGAAAACTCACTCAATATTTTGATAATAACCAGGTTATAAGCATTACATACACACAACTGACGCTACGTGGTAGTGACGTTGCAATAATTGTTTGACAAAAATACTGAAAATAGTGCAACCAAGGAGATTACAGAAAGTAATAATGATGCACATTTATGCAATTTCCATAATATCTTTGCGCCTTACGATTTCTGGAAGCCAAGAAATCAAGACCCAGATGTTGGGTACATCCATTAAATCAAAGAGGAATTCAGCAAGGAGACTACCATAACCTCTTGAGGAAAATAAGAGATGGCGCAGCACTGCCAAATGGAAGAGCATCAAATATGTAAAGAAGATACTGTAAAATCTCGCATTGCGATTGTCTGCTGTTGAACAGCAGGCAACACATAGAGGAAATAATACAGAATTCTTCCTCTTTGTACAAAACGCAAGCTAAAGTTTGGAGTTTGCAAACTCTTGCGCAGCGTGTTGGTGTGTCTATGCTTCCATTGAATAATATGGGTGCAAAGTCTTGTGTTTACGCTGTGTCTGCACTCACATTCCATTGTGAATGGGGCATTATACAGGTTTCTCTTGAATGATGCGACTGATTGCCCGCCACTCACACGACACTGTTAAATTAATCCGTAGTTGCAGCAGCGGTGGATCCGCCCTCCGTTTCTCCCCTAGATAATGCTAACGTTGTGAGGTAATGTCGCGCTTACATTTTTATCAAACATGTTCGAAATGAAGACCCATATAAGCCTGTCAGCTACTGAACATACTGTTGAACGATGAATTTCTGCAGCCGAAATGTTAGAAAGTGCACACCAGAACTATATTATTCGTCGAGCACATAACAATTTGTTACATAAACTTTATCTCTAAGCATCTGGTACAAATAATATCTGGTCAGTGAGTAAGCCAGTCATAATATTATCATCAAAACATGTATAATGCGATATAGGATTTTAATGGATATCCTTCCATTATCTATCTCTATCCCATGTAATTTTGTTAGATAAGAACCGTAGTTCTATTTCCGTTTGTCTAAAATGGGTCCAGTTCCGTTTATATATTTACTTTCTCAACACGTATTATATACATAGTGTATAGAGAAGGTATTGTAATGCACCCAAAAATTTGATACCGAGATTTCACCGGAAATACATGTTTTGGGTACCCCTGAATCCAAAAAAATTAAAAAAGGTATTTAAGTTTGGTATCTTTCAAGGATGCGACACGAATATTTTCAAGAATATCCCCCATCCGCAACTACCCTTTCCATGGAACTTTAGTCGTCCTCCGTGGTGTAATGGCTACCATGCTAACTTCATATACCCAAGACTGCGCGGATTCAAACCCGGCGGAGGACAGTGGATTTTTTCGGGCGTAAAAATCCTTAGCATGGCTTCCTTCGAAAGGGAAGTAAAGTCGCTGGTCCCGTGTCGTAGATTTACGGCGCGTAAAAGAACCTCAAGCCTGATAGAGAGGCCTCTGAGCAAAATTAAGCGGTCTTTCACGCCCAATGTAGAATGGTACGCTGAGGACCACAGTAGTTAAAGAGCGTCCATAAATAACACGCCATTTCTATTTCTAATTTTTACATGGAACTTTTTTCGAAAATTTTGATTTTCTCAAGAATGGTTCTATAGATTTTGATCAAAATATTGTATTATATTAAAGATGTTTACCTGACAAATAAAATGTATATCTTGAATTTTATGGGAATAGCCTCTGAAGAGTACTTTATTCTGGAGAAATTTTACAGAATTTTGCATAACTGGTAAACAGTAAGAGATAGACAGTAAGAGATAGACAAAAGCTATCTTTACAGAAAAAATATTTATACTTTTCTCATAGGGAATTTGTCAACTCCTGTCCACTGAAAGGAACTTCAGTTACAGAGTAACCAGCTTTTGCGTTATCACTTTAACCTATGGTACGCCCTTATTTCCTTTCTAATTGCAAAGAAGCAAGAAATAAGAATATTTCTGTTATCTTTTTCTTGATTAGCATGAAGTAAATTGAAGCATAAGCTTTTTAACCATAATTTGTTGCAGATATGTAGAGAAAATCATGTAAGTGAAACATCAGATTTTTCTAACATCTGCAAAATGCAGATTTGTTAATCAGGGTGACACCAGAAAATTTCTGTAAAAATTCAAGTTGACAGTCCGCGTGGGGCTACGTGGAAGCAAACCTTAGCACAATAACCACAAGGTGTTCTTCAGTACATTCCATGATAACTAAATTCAACTTCGCAAGACATTATTCCCAATATACAAAACGAGTAAAAAAACGCGAGACTGAACTTCAGATGCTCCTCTGTATGTGCTGAGCAAGTTTGCCACAAGCTATGTCATTCAAACCGATAACTCCATGGCACGACAGCTCACGGGGAGCCTTGGCCTACCGCCCGGCCGCTGCGTCCCCCATCTCGGTCCACTACAGACGTCATGGATGGGGTGCAGTATTGGAGGGTGAGACGTGGTCAGCGCCTCGAGCCCCTCCCGGCCGGTTAATGCGGTCCTCACGACCTGGAGCCGCTACTTCTCCATCAAGTAGCTTCTCAATTGGCCCGCCAGGGACCTCACGAGGCTGAGTGCACCCCGGTCCAGGTCTCCCAGCGGGGGAAAAATCCCCACGCCGGTACTGGGGATCGAACCCAGGTCTCCCGCTTGGTAGGCAGCTGCGCTACCACCGCGCTAAGGAGACGACCCATTCAAACCGATAACTACTAGAATCAAGATCCGGTGTCCACCAGTCACGTCATTCAAGGTAAAAGCGATTTTCACAAAGAAAATGATACTTTCTAGCTCTTCCTTATAATTTTCTTACTGTCGCATTTAAACAAATAGGGATTATAAAAGTTTTAACGATCTTTTATAAAAAGGCATATTTTCTAATATCTATTACTAGATACATTGTATACATGACCTGGGCCCGCATTAAAAATGTGTGTGTGGGTGTGATAATGACACTAGCAATTGCCAATATCATATCAGTACTGCCGATGTGCCGGAACATCGTCCCTCACGAGTTCATTTACATTTCAGTAAAACTACTGATATGGGGCTATCGCTTTTATGTGCACTTATGAAAATGGATATTTATTAATCCAGCTTTGTAATGTTTCATTTTAGACATGTTTCAACGATGTTACGTCTTTATTTTGTCCTTTTTGCATTTATTTTAAATGATACATATTGTTATATTATAGAATTTTACGTTAAGGATAACATTCAAGCCCCAGAAATTTCACAATTTAACTGAAATAGAAGTAACATTAAATAACGTTTAGGCACATTCTTGGAAGAAAATTGTCCTGTTTAATGATTAGTTCGAAAAGGATTGCTTGCTAGTTCAGAGGTAGCTACTTTCAGAAACTAAATTGAACTGTGCTTGTGCACGCTCTTTCAACCGTTGAGGTTCTCTGCGCCCCCTTGTATTGGGCGTAAAAGGCCGCTTAATCATGCTAAGAGATTTCTTTATCAGACTTGAGGTTTTTTTGCTTGCCGTAAATCTATGACATGGGACTACCAGCTTTACTTTCCTTCCGAATGAAGTCATGCTAAGAATTTTACGCCCGAAAAAAATCCATTGAAATAATGGATTTTATTTATGGACAGTCTTAAACTGCAACGGTTCACTGCGTCTCACTCTATGTTGAGCGTGAAGGACCGTTTAATTTTTCTCATAGTCCTCTTTTCTGGCTTGAGGTTCTTTTACGTGCCATAAATCTACGACACGGGACCAACGGCTTTACTTCCCTTCTGAACGACTACATTACTATTCATTAAATTCGGTTTAATGTTCATATTTGAACCATGGGAATGAGCTATTCTTAATTTTGGCCCATGGCCACGCTCGCTAAAGCGTCTCGCTTTGGTGCTTCGTGGGCAGGGGATCGTGGGTTCGAGTCCCGCCTTGGGCATGGGTGTTATATGTTTGTGCAATGTGTATATGTTTGTAAACGAAACAGTAAAACCAGTAAACCAGTAATCAGTAAAAACCTACGGGGGGAAATGTAAATAGGGATACAGTACCGGAGTCCTGATCAGACTCCGTTACTGTTTAAAAGAAAAAAAAAAAAGAAAAAAAAACCCGAAGCCATGCTAAGGTTTACTACGCCCGAACAATCCATTGCCCTCCACGAGTTTTAGCCCGCGACCTTGGGTACAAGTAAGCACTACTCCACGGTGGGCAAAACCAGATTTGAAGAGGAGGTATCCTTATGAATCCAGTCCCAAACTGGGGATGAGACTGGTCTGTTTTCTGCTTTTGCGTTAAGTACGTTGCCAAAGTTGCTGCTGTCCTTGTTCTTGTGTCGTGTTATAGACTGTAATGTACCTTTATTCGTTATGCATTTTGTGTAATATGAGAACTCAAAAGTGTTAACGCTACGATTTTGTAACGTGCTATAAAAAAACAATTTGTTTAACTTTCTTTTCTGAATCTCCAAGCAAGAACATGGAAGAGATGTGTTTTGATTTAGTTTTTAAATTATCCCATCTTTATTTTTATACGCAATATCCATGCAATATAATATACAATTTTGTGCACTTTTTAACCCATTAAATAAAACTGAGTTTTAGGTCACATTTTGTAGGTCATTATTGAACCGGGTTTTAAATATTTTAGTGTAATTTTCTAGATAGTTTTTCAAACTTTTATGTCTCCAAAGTCTGATCTCTCTTGATGGCAATGTCTTAGCTTTCAATACTACGAAACTGTTAATATAAAAGTATTGGCTACATACCGTTATAAATATAGGAGCTTTCATTTCATTTATATAACATAATTTTCAATCAACAGGACACTATTTAATACCGTATTACGTATGTTCTCAAATGCCTTATTATACATAGGCTGGGCTTAAGCAAGTATTTTAATTTACTTACAAAATACACCTTTTAAATTTTAATATGCAGCTTAGGTTTGAGACGCGTGAGAAGAAGTTGATTGTAAGGAATTAGTTCTTAAAACATCTTTCTAGCATTCTCTGTATCCTCCGTTGAGTAGATACATTTGCAGGAATTCCTATCAGACACAGGTCTATTCAATGAGAAACTAGGGGAAAATAGAGGGAAAGTTTACTCCCCTGCTTATTCTTCCAAACGAAAGAAAAAAAGAAAAAGAAAAAAAAAAGCAATTCAGGTATATTCTGAGTCATTTCATCGGGACTGTAAGGTTTCTCCTCGTCTCTGTGTCCACCAGTTTCAAATACGGAAGGTACGATCAAGATGAAAAAAAACAACATTGTATGCAACTTAGGGGTACATTTTCTCTGCGTTTTAACGAGTATTTATAAACTCCAAAACAAGAATAATATAAAACACTAAACTTGGTCATCTGATTCATTCATAGATGTATCTATCTTTAGTTACATTTTCATTGTGCTGGGCACAGAGTTAAAAGCGGTAGGGAATAGTTGTTTTAGTTTGAAGAGGTGGAGTCAGACTTAAAAATTCAGTTCCATAGCCGAGATTTGAACCAATGATCTCTTGGTTTCCGTTCAGTTGCTCTGACCACTGAGCTACCATGGCAGCATGTCGGCACTAAATTCTCCACTGATTTACATTTTTCCTCATAAAACACAAGGCGATCTCAAATTATTTTGAGGTTTCATACCTCAATGGCGACCTATAAACTCCGAAAGTAACAGGTGCCTCAAATGTATCTCCGCAGTGAGGTGAATATGCTAGCACGCTCACTCATCACAGTTCGGTTGGTAATGGATCCGCTAGTTATTATTGGAAAAGAAGCTGAACTGAAACTGAGATTGCTTACTTACCGCTGTTACAGAAGATTTTGGAAGTGTTGCCCCCATTCCTGCAGGCAGAGTTGGATTGTTTTGCCCTTACTTCGGACACTTTGTGTAGGGTTTCCCGCGTATATTTGTGATTTCCTTTAGTTCATTATTTTTATTTCGGGACAACTGTATTTTTACAGGGATGCAGTTTCATTTCTTACTAACGGCCCTATGTTCTATCTGCACAGAAACAGTTACTTCCTGTGCTAGGTTCTGCATTCATTTGGTGGGGCTCCTTAACATTACATCCGAAGTTTCGTCCAGTTTAGCCTGTTAAAAGTTTAGACCTACCGTTTTTCGGAGTATCATTCTGTTTCAAGGAACTTGGAATTTAGCTCTCGCACAGAGTCACGAAAAGCATGCCGAGTATGAAAAACATTTTCCGAAATCTTATCACTAATAAGGTATTTGTCCACATCGAAAACGCTCAGTTTGCAGTGGTTAACATTTTGACTTCACTTAACGAGCAAACAGTTTGACTTGACTTGAAGCAAACACAGTATTATTCAAACATAAATAATACTTAAATACTTAAGCTTTCACGGCCGGCGTTGTCAACTTGATTATAAGTGGTAGCCGGGCTTGTAGGCTGTGGTCTTGTTGGACTCCGGAGCTGATCTAATATCTTTGTTCCCTGAAGATGCCGAAAGCAGATTTCGTTGAAACGTCGGTAATTAAACCATTTGGACCACGGCCTACAAGCCCGGCTACCACTTATAATCAATTTGATAAATAATACTCCTCCGTAGCTCCGTTCCCAACTTAACCACAGCTATAAGCATCCGAGTGTACTACGGAAACTAATTTTGAGACATCCGTTACATAACCCCTGGCTTTATAGTTAACCAACTGACGAGTGAGTCAAAAAAGCACGAACTGGCTGCGCGGTGCTTTGCCTGTCCGCGTCCTCGGCGCTCGTTGTCGTCTGCCGTTATCATAGAAAGGCAGGGATGAAACCATACAACATTTTTAAAACTATTTTTAAAGGTTTTTACTTGCCAACTTTATAAAAGTCAACTCTGAAACTGACCATCATCGTTTTCCATACATTTTTTATACCTCTTTAGGAGACTATCCATCACTCGCCGTAGTTCACCTTCAGAAATGCTGGCAATTTCCACGTGTATATTATGTTTTAATTCTTCCAGTGTGGGTGAGCTTGTCTTGTACACCATGTTTTAATTTACCCCAGAGATAGAAATCGCAGGAAATTAGGTCGGGGGACCGAAAGGCCACAAATGTCTACTTACAGTTCTGTCCTGAAACACACTATCAATTGATTTTATCGAAAGATTGGCTGTATGAGCTGTTCATGGATTGCAGAACTTTTCCATCTGGAAATATTTCTTCAAATCATAATTTAACTTGGCGAGCTGATTGTTTTAACTCATACGGATCATAAATAAATACACGTTGTGCAGTAGAAAACAAATGCTGAGCCATAATACACATTTTGACTAAGTACGGGACAAAATAATAAATCGCTTGTAATAGTTGAACTACACCATATCGTTGTCAACTCAATACTGCACTTCCAGAGCAGAGCAAAACTGCGTCGGAAACATGATCTTGTTTACAGCACCTGTGCAGCCTCGTGTGTCCACACGCTCAGTGGAAAACACCGCGCTGTCGGTTCGGAGGTTTTAGACTCACTCGGTATAAGGTCATGGGAAAACCGAGAAAACAATGGGTCAGTTGGAGAATTTAGTGGTGTACGGGCACGTCTCCATGGTAGCTCAGTGGTCAGAGTAACTAGACGAAAATCAGGAGAGCCTTGGTTCAAATCTCGACTGAATTTTTCAGTCTGACTCTACCTCTTCAAATTCTGCTCTACACACGGCTGGTGTGAAAGAAACAATTAATTCACATTGTTTTTAGTACTTTTAATTCAGGTTTGCATAGTGTAATTTTGGTGTTTCTATTGTTTGGGTTTACTTTAGTTTACGATATGACATTCGCTGATAAATTACAATGTGGAAGGGATTTCAGGGACAGACTAAAAAAGAAGGATAAACAAATACAAATTAAGAAAATATTTTCAGTCCTTCTCTTATCATGGCTATGGAACTGAGATATGTATGTCAGAAACATTATGCCCTTAAAGTTTTGGAATACAAACATTTTAATGACTCCCATAGCGCTGCGTAATTAAGATCTTTTGAGTTTTCACACTACAAAGCAACGTCTGAGAAAATAATTCGGCTTCCACCTGGCCTATTCTTTAATTGGGTTCTAAGTTGTATAATATACCTACAAAGTTTTAAAAAACTGGTTTGGACATTCTTGAGTGGAAAGCTGTCAAACAAACACACACACGCACGCACACACACACACAGTTTGATATACATTACTTGAAGTTCATTTGTTTATTATTATATTATCAATAATATATGTATTAATAATAATTATTAATTAAACGAGTTATTATTAATTAATAATAATAATAATAATAACTGGTTTTAGTTTGTGTTGTTCTAAATTTCACTATATGTAGCATTTTGAAACTTCTATAAATAACACCTTAGGAAAGATGCAAATAATAATTTCATCATTCTTAATGAATTTACAGAATTTATATTAATGAATCTTCCGTTTACAGACAAATATGGTGACCCTAGCGAGCAATAAACATATGTAATTAATGACATAAAAACTAAGTAGCCGAGTGTGTCGCTTTTGAAGCAACTTCCTCTTTATTTGTGAAGGATTTCTTTATACTTTCCATCCCCTGCTTATATCATTTCACAATGCTGAATAAGAGACAGAACATGGAGTAGAGATAATAAATCCTCTAACGATGGTTTGAAATTTTTCTCGGTAACGAGATAACATTAATTTTTCATCGTAACTGTTGTGCGTAGAGTGTATTGCTGTGGAAATTAAGGTCGACATGTTCACAATTTTGTTCATAATTAAATAAGCACACACATGGATTGTCATCACGGTTTGTTGTAGGATGAGGTGTAGCTGAGTGGAGGGTGACATTGCACAGGGGGCAAATAACCGTTGCGCGGAAACCGCTTACTAAGTGGAATAAAATTAACCAGAGACAAATATTAATACGACTTATTAACCATCCAACGGACAGTACATACGAGGCTACCACGATGATATACCATTACTTAATTTTGGGAAACTTCCCAATATAGTCTCAGAGACACAATGAATTTGTGTTGGAGAAAAATTCACAGTTAGTGCTTGCAGAGTGTCTTTCCATCGATCCTAGCGAAACAGTTTTGTCTCTTCTTAATGAACAAGTGTATTTATTTACATGAAAGGGTACCTGTATTGAGCTCTATCACGCTTCCACAGGCCGTATATGCTTCCATAGTTCACAGAATAATAAACACGATTAAAAGATAGAAGTAAAAGAAAGCAATAAACCGCTACAAAGCACTATTGTTTAAAAACATGTTAAAACCAACAATTTTAAAAATAAATCCCTGAAAATGGCGTACTGTGTTACGACGTATTATTATACTCTGTTGTATTAAAAAAATGGATAAGAAAGTTAAATAAACACCATACACTAACAAGTGAAAAATTACCTCAATAGCACAAATAATGATACACTAACACCTAACCGGTATGTTTAACTCTTCTTACAAGCACTCTCATTCCTATCAGTGTTCCCAGATCTGAACTGTCGGTAGAGATTTGCCTTTCCCTGCCAGCATGACTTACCTGCCTGCCAGTAGCGTCCAATACGCCCTTAATTCTCCATTCTAGGCGGTAACAGATCGCGGTGAATGTTTTACCTCCATTCCTGCCTAATCGAACATCTTGCCAAGATATATACTCAGGGCTCCTGCTAGTCGCCCTCCGTGGTGTAATGGTTACCTTGCTAACTTCATATACCCAAGGTCGGGGGTTCAAACCCGGCGGAGGACGGTGGATATTTTCGGGTGTAAAAATCCTCAACATGGCTTCCTTCGGAAGGGAAGCAAAGCCGTGGGTCCAGTGTCGTAGATTTACGACACGTAAAAGAACCTCAAGCCTGAGAGAGAGGCCTCTGAACAAAATTAAGCGGTCTTTAACGCCCAATTTAGAATGGGACGCTGAGAGCCACAGTCGTTAAAGAGCGTCCATAAATAACACGCCATTTAATTTTTATTTACGGCTCCTGCTCCTCATTGCAAACAGGGCAGATTTTCATACCACTTTCATCAGTAATTTGTTTACTCGCTGAGCTTCAAAGCTAAGCCACGCGAGTCTCTATGTAATGGATTTGGAGCTAGTGATGTTTTCTTTTACCACTCGGATTTCAACACAGACGGTACTTCCAACAAAAAGAATCTTTTCCATGTTGTACACGATTGGTTGTTGGCTTTAAATATCTCAATTCACACATTACGTCTATTTTCACGTTGTCATCAGGATGTAGCCCATCCCGATGGTTTCCACATCTTTCACTTAATTCTGATGCCCATGTCGAATTTTCTTCCATTCACAGCTGATCATAGTAGCAGATCGCTCTAATTAAAGATTGGTATGTGTCCCTTTTTGCTAACCAGGGGTCAAAAAGGCCTTAAAAACTGTGCAATTCAACTCTACAATATCTCGAGTCATTTAAATTACTGGGCCTTGTTCTGGACAAGAAACTCGCCTGGAACGATTATGTTGACAACATTCTCCATAGAGGCAGGTGGTTGGTTCCTTGTAATCTCAAACTACCTGGGGCCTAAAGCTACATATGTCATTCGCTATACGTTTAAGTGGTCAGGTGTCAGATACATTATGGCACCGTGTTTGGTGGCGGAACAATACAAACTACTATAGTATGTTAGTTTAACACGCTACAGAATTTAGCGTGTTTATGCATTGCATGGACCTACAGAAGCAGTTCAGCTATCGCCTTAGAGACTGTTGGACCTCCCTTCCATGGATATTTATTAATTTATAACAGGAGGTCAATCTGACTGCCTACCACTTAGTCAAAATAAGGAATTGGAGAGATAGTTGTTCAAAAATTGGTCACACTTCCAATTTAAATTATCTGGACATTTCTGTTCTAAGTATGAAATCTGAACTAAAGAACATACAATATAACTCTCCCCCCATTTAGGGTAACTCGCGTTTCTCTAGACGACTGGGTGCTAGAAATCACACCCGGCAAACCAAATTGTGTGGTGTGTACATGGCGGATCCCTTATGGGGACACATTCGGGGGAAGGCATATCTCGAAGGATTAGCCTCAAATGAAATATTTTCTACTCAAATTTTGGGTGAAATACATTACCTTCTCTATCTACTATGTACATTGTACGTATGTGCTAGAGAAAGTTTTGAGTTTTTTATGTACCTTAAAAACGTCAATACAAATTTTGTGAATATCGTAATATTTCTGCATGGAATATTATTCTTCTGCTTTTTGGTACTTCGTAAAAACGTGAAAAATGACCTGGTCAGTTAGATTCATATCAGTATTCCTTGACAGGAATCTAGGTGTAGTATCGGTAAACTGGTAATCACACGTCCATTACTGAACGCAACAAGTAGCGGAGAAGATTGTATGTGTGTTTTCATAAAAATAGTGTTCCGGAAAAGCTAGGTAAAATATATTATTCATATGGGCAAGTGATTTTCAAGATGCTAACACCAGTTATTTTCAATTTCTCTTCTTGTATCATATGACGCTGAAATGCTCCTCAGCATGTATTTAATCAGTAGTAAAGGAGAAAGGGGATCCTGAAAGGATTAACAACACTTTCCCAACATGGTTCATTTAGTGCTGGTTAAGCAATAATAAGAAAAAATTGTTACGTGTTTTTCTTTAATACAATATTGTAAACAGATTTATTAAACCCCTAAAGTTCTGCTTCTCATGGTATCGAAGCAATCCTGCACTTGAGCGTAATTTCGAATATAGATGTATTAATGTGAATGCATAATCTCATCAAAACGAATTCCAAACTCAACACCAATCATATGGGAAGAATAGACCAGAGCATAATTAGTTTAAAGCCATGATAATTCAGTGGAGATCAATGATAAATTAAGTGTCAGGGTGGTACTGAGATTACTTTTAATAGCACCTTTGAACACGCGCTGTATGTGATTCAGAGACACAAGCGTGTGCTTCCACCGGTGACTTGCGTGCTGTTCTAGAGTCCGGTTCTAGTGGTGGACGAAGTGGCGTCGGATAAATTTCAATCCGAACTCAGGATTTCCTTGTGACTCATTCCTCTGACTCCTCTATAATCACGTTCGTCACATTTATAATGTGGGAGACACAGAATAATTTAAATGTTGTGAAAAAAGTTACGGACTCCAAGGATTTGTGATGCACCAACTTCACTATAGGTATGCAGGACCGACATACAAGCCACTTGGAGCTGTACAGATTGGGTTGCACTAGGGGAGGTTTAAATTGAGCACAACGAATCAGATGACTGTCATAGCATAGTTATCAGTTAAATTTAGAGCTCCGCAAATTAGTCCATATAGCTGGGAGACTGGCGCTGCATTGGACCGCTATTTATAAAATGTTAATGGAAGAATAATTGCCAACGTGTTCTATTTAAATCTGGCCTGATGAAACACTATTGGATTATCTGGAAAATAGGGAGGCAATCCTATCATACAGCATAGCATAGTTAAGTGTTATTTTCTATCCGTGTTAATTTTTGTATTAATTTCTAAGAATGCTGTAAATTCTTCACTGAATTTGTTGATTGTTTGGCATTAAACGGTAACAAGATAGACAGTATACGTAGAAGAGAACAAATATGATGTGTTCAATTCACATGACTTTCTGTAACTCTTCCGTAAACTAATCTTAAACGGAATATTCTTTTGTATACATGGTGCTAATCAGGATATAGATTAGGAGAAATGGTCTTATTACTTTCTTTCTTACAAATATAATGGAAATAAAGGGATGCACTAACCTAAAGTGATAGTCAAATCATTTAAAAGCTGGCCTTTATCTGATACAATTGAAATTAGGTTCCATTTGCATGGTCGCGATTAAAACAAAAGAGATAAGAACTATGAAACTGATGTGGACTTTCCATTTTAAAATTGAAATCAATAACATAGGATATCTCGGAAAGGGTTAGCTATAGAAAAAAAATGTACTGTTGCGTGTTTTAATGAGATCTGCATTTTTTCTAGAGTAAGTTTTTTTCTATCTTTTATGGTTTACCAATTATACAAAAGTATTTATGCAAAGGTATTTTGATGCTATTCGCAGAAAATTCAAGATGTCATGAAATATTTTAATCATACTGTATTTTAATCAAAATTGTCGGTCATTTTCGAGAACATCAAAATTGTCGAAAAATGTTCCATGTAAAGTTTAGTTTGCAGTAGAAGGATTTTGTTTAAACCCTTTTGTTGCATCCTTGGAAAATGCTAAACTAAACATCGAGTTTGTCATTTAACCGACTTTTCCTTTTTAAATACGCAATTACAGACACACACGGTCCTTTTTTTTTAAAAGTGTTTTTTTAGATTAAGGGGACCTCAAATCATATATATCCGGTGAAATCAAAACAACTAATTTTTGTTTTGAATACAAACACCTTCTCTACCTACTATGAACATAGTTGTTCTAGAAAAGGTAAAAAGCATTAAGTACTTCTTCAACCTACATGTTCTTAGAACTATACAAACTCTATTCCTGTTTTCGGCGTAAACGACGTCCTTTATGGTGCCTTACAGCTATTATTTTATTGTTATATTCCAGCTGAAACGCTGTTATAATGTTCCAACTCAATCCGCTTAAAGAGTTCATTTTCTACACTTCTGGAGGATTAACAACTAAGGCAACAGCAGTTGCAAAGGATGAATCTGAGGTTCTCTCTATGCTTTTCAAGAGCCATTCCGCAAAATTGTGTGAGGAGGCATATTATTAAATCTGCAAATCAATAATGCTTTACAGCGACAAAGGGAGACAGCTTACCCAGTCTTTTTGTAATGTAAGTTTACTTCGTTGCACATACAAAAGTGGTAGAGCATATTGCAGGAACGCGAAACAGAAACGTCGAGCTGAAAGTAGTAACCTTTACTGCTCATCTCTAAAGGTAGGATAGTGTGCCGGAAGGGATTCTACACATCAGCTGCTGATTGGCGTTTTGTACACAAGACCCTAGGGGGTTAGGATGAGATGAGAGTAATTATAACGGGCAGCCGGAACGGTAGGGGGAGCCGCCGTGGATGGTCCCGAATAGTTCTAAAGCAGTTCTTCACTCCGTTGGCAGTTTGCACAAATAGGCCAGAAAAGGAGCTAAGTAATGGCCCTACCTGGTGTATTGTGTGGCGTATTGTTCTAGTAATGCGGAAGACGTTTACTGAAATTTTCAGAATTAACTGTATAAGGAATTAGCTGGGATTTTCATTTATTCTGAATAGATAAATTTTGAGTAATTTGAAACCCCACTCATTAATCAGTGTTATAAATATGAAAGTTTCTCGCTACAAATTAATTCATATGTGTTGTCGTTACAATTCGATTTCAATTATATTAATCAAGTTAAATAGCTTGTTATTTTATTATTTTAATGCTATAATAATCGTCATTCTTTTTATATTTATTTAGGTTACGAGTATCACATTACTACCAGACTTATGAAAATACATATACGTTCATATGCGATGAATAAATACTAATAGAAGGGACATGATAGAACAATTATTCGTGAATTCTGCAATTCTGCCAATCATTAGCATGCAGTAAAGGCATTAACCTATGAAAGATGGATTACGCATTTCAAATGCCAAAAGGTTGCATACTTTCACAGCACTGAAGAAATTATCTGTTCTTACTTCCGTAGAGTTGGTGATTCACAGGAGCACTGAGCAAATTTGATCTATTTACTTTGCTCAAATGACAACCAATCTCATTGTCATGAAGTCTAGAAGCACACTTAAAAGATGAGAGGGAAACGGAATAAATGGCAAATGAGGAAACTGTGATATATAATAAACAACCCAGTATTTGCCTAACGACCAGGAAAAACCAGGAAAACCCAAGGTGGTTTTTGGGAATCGAACCTAGGACCTCCCTAATGTGAGCATCATAAGCTACCGCGGAGTCATAACCTGTTGCTTATTCGTATTTCCTATCAGCAAGCATTATTACTGTATTCTGTCAATTCATGACATCGCCGCAGGCTACTTGCACCACGCCATTCAACTCCAACAGCGTAGAGCTAATGACTTCTTGATAGTCCTGTGCAATCCCATACAGGAAAGTCCTCTCTGTTATTGACCTGCAAATTGCCATTTAGTAGGTGTTTTTTTATTCACCGTTAAAATAATGTAATTTCACTTGGATTGTTCCGCTTGAGACTTACCGCTGCAAGTTGTGTTATAACCTACCGGCTAAAAAAAAAAAAAAAAAAAAAAAAAAAAAAACTAAAAATAAATATAAAACAAATGAAAACGGGTAGTGTTACAAGCTGTTTTGGAAAAATTACACATTTTAATGAGTGTTGCTCCTACAATACGATTTTAATTATTTATTATGGTTTGTCGTTGTACTCCAGAACGAACCTTAATGGTGTCACTTCAACTCACTGCGTGTTACATGTGTTATACGCTTTAATTTTATTCCCCCCCCCCCAAATGCCATGGTTTGTCCCATTGTATACCAGGTGAAAGGTAAGTCATTAAATTAATTAGCTCCAATTTTACATGCTTCATTTGTTTCTATGGACATTCTCGGAACAAATATTTTAGACCTTTCGAGAATATAAAAGACATAAGCAGACAACACTACAGCGGCCGCCAAGCAGTAACTGGGAGCGGGAGTGGCACCGTCCCTTTCAAAACCATAAGTAGATTAGAAGACAGGGTCCAATTTCATTGATTGCCGCGGGACTCACGAGTGTAGATAAACGTTTCATGTCTCTAACCTCTTAATACGAATACTTGCATCTGCATCTGCCACATTTTGTAACCAAAGCTCAGAATCTACAGATAACTAGTTCACTCAGCATTAAACTTATATACGTTTTGCAATTGATGCTGTTAATTTAATGAACCAAATAATATTTCAATGCATAGTACGATGCTTCACTAACAATTACTCAATTGCCAGTGGAGCTGACGTAAGCATGGTGTGCTTTATGATGAAGGCATTGCTTCCATACCGTTGGTGTAGGATTATAACTACCAAGTTGAGAGTCGCGTGGAAAACAAACAAACAAACAAAAAACCGCTAGTCCCTCCACCTTTCAGTTCAGATATGCAGTTTTGTCTGGAAGCGAGTGCTCACACCTTGGTTTAGAAACGTTGTTTATATCTCAAACCACCTAATGTCTGCAAAACGGGTTTCGAAAAATTATTAGTTATTTCAAAACAAAAATGATGTCACAGTTACTAGCAAACCCAGATCAGAAATAGATTACACTACGCCTTACACACTGTTTTGCTATTGTAACGTTGCTTTTGTCTCGAACCACATTATGTCGGCAAAACGGGATTCGAAAAATTATTAATTATTTCAAAATGTAGTACGACATTACATAGTTACTACCAAAACCAGTTCAGAAATAGATTACACTACCCATCTTACAGACTATTATGCTAACACATTCTCGTGGCATGGACTGTTCAATTTAGAAAAACAGCCTTTTTTTCTCGAAAACGTCTCATCACTGAATAGAATGCCATTATCCCTTTTTGTTTGAAATACCTCAATGAAACACATGTTTGATGGAATGTAATTCAATATCGAGAAATTTACATAAAAGCTAATACATGGTATTTTTAATTTTAAACAAACCGTAAGATATTTTATTGCAGGCGTTAGAGCTGCTTTAAGAAAATATAAAGAAGAGAAAACTGCTCAATGTGAAGACTTGTTTGCAGTACAGAGAATTCTGTTGTGGAAATCTTCACTTTGTATTGTTGAAAGCTGTTGGTCTTACAAATGAAATGTTGATGTTCACCCGACGGTTCAATTAAGGGCTACGATGTTAACCCTCATATGTGCGCCTTTCCAAAAAGTTTCTGGGAGCTTTGAAATCGATTTCCACTGAAATCTTTATATCAAATTTATGGGTGGAGTGCACCACATATTCCGCCTAGCACAGGTGGGAAATATAGTAATAATGTTACGTTATAGAAACAATAACGGAGTAGTGACCTGTGGTCAAAAAATTTCAGGACAAAAGAGGTTGGAAATATATCCAATTGTCACCCCAATAACCATCTTTTGGAATTCTCCAATACTGAGTACCAGCACATAAAGGGTTAATGTGCCGATCTGACCCTAATGTCCTCACCACTTGACACCAGGCGGGTTTGCAGTATAACCTGATTCATTCTCAGTTGACAAGGATCAGTCTAGGGTCTAAATACTGTATTCTTCTTTATCGCCTCAACGGATTACCCTCCTATTTTTTAGACTTACACGTCCAATGACTGAAAAGCCATTGCTTTGAGTTAGTTGCTGTGAGGAGCAAGCAAACTCTGGACTATAGCGTATTTAGGATGGTTGGTTAATCCAATGCCTGATATGGGGGATTTTTCAATACAGTATGCGCCTAGCAACCGAGAAAACCTTGAAAAATCTTTCGGTCAGATTGGTCGGCCCCGGGAATTTGTGCTCGGGACCCACGAAATGCGAGTTGTTCCAGTTATATCTCGTTTGATCAAATCAGAGTTGCCATTGGAGGGGACACGAGGTCTAATTGAACCCCCTGTTTCTCTACCTCCCATGCAGCTATTAACATCGTGTCGCTGTAAAGTTCGACCACCCTCACACATTAAGTTGGAAGAGCATCGTGGAGAATAACACAGAATGTCATAAAATGACATTTCTGGTTTATGTGATCAGTGATCACCTACTAGGGAAAGAAAGACAGCTTATAAGCTTTCTACTTCATAGTAGTTTCAAATATATTGAAGAGATATATCATTGATACCAAGTCGAGTGGCTCAGGCGTTTCGTCTGGGACTGGCATTCGGGAGGTCGTAGAATCGGTCCCCCGCGACCGACCTCTCTGACTCATGGGTTTTTACGGGGGTTTAGTGGATCACTAGGCGAATCCTAGGGAAGTTTCATTATCCCCCGAACTTCCTGTCCCTTCATGTCATCTCCATTTCTTCCAAGCGGTCTCTTTCAGGGTTGTAAGTGTCGGTGAGGACTACAATGGTGCTGCCCTTTCGTGGAGATAAACTGCGCTTTGGAAATTCAGCTGTTGGCGTCGGGATGGCGTTTGAAGTCATCTGATGACTCAGGGGTGCCTGATCAAGCCTTAGGCGCGGGCTCCTGGCGCTCCGCACGTCAAGATGATGAATTTCTTGAAATATGTTAGGGACCCTTCACGGTGGCTCCCTTCAGCCATCTGGATCCAGCTGCCCGCTGTAATTACTCTCATCTCATCCTATCCTACTGGGGTCTGACGCTCACAAAGTCAATGAATGGCTGTAGTGTGGAATCCCCTCCGGCACAGTTACTCTACACCATGTCGTCGATCCATTTCTGAGTTAATTAAATCGAACAGAGTGTAATTCAAGTGTTTACTTTATTCTCACTCTGTCGATCGCTGAAGATAGACCATCAAAAGAGGTTTATACAGAAGTAAAGATATAACCTTTTAAAGTTTCGTGTGTAATTAAGATAAATTTAACTATTATAAAAGGAGTTTACTAAATTCTTATTAGTCATTTGCTTACACTTGTGAATGTTTTATACTTTTATTTCTTGACACGAGGTTTGTAACTTTTCATACGTATGTCCTCTCCTCCGTATCTTTTTGTCATCAACCTTCAGTTTACTTGAAGTTCATATTTCTAGATTTTGGTTCATTTTGTTTGTCCTCTCCTTTGATTGTGTTACTTTATGTTTGAAAAGTTTCTCAAAGTCTCTGTGTCCTATCTTCTTTTACTACTGTGGGTTCGCTGCCACATGGGAGAAAAGATTGTTTCCAATCCTTGGTTTTCTTTTTAAAGTTTTATATTTTAAGGGGTATCACAGAAGGTAATCAGTCCGTTCAGTTGTATAACAGAATAGCTCTGTATACAAAAATTGTAATTCAGGTGGAATTTAAAATATCAGACTCAGAAGTCAGCCATATACATATGTTAAAACGTCTATAACTTTTCAAAACTCGATTACAAACTTTCTTTTAAAAACTTTTTAAAAGATTGATACATATAAATACATATATATATATATTGTAACCAGGTGTGGTGGCGCCGTGGTAACATATGTGACTCGTATTCTGTAGGTCAAGGGTTCGATCCCCGTCGACCTACAGAATACGAATATCAGAATATAATACAGAATATAATACGAATATAATACAGAATCCCCGTCTGACAGGATTTCTTGTGGTTCAAGCATGTCCTCTTCTTTCAGGTGCTTGCACCTCTGGACTCGTGGTGTGTGGTTGTGCTGGCAGGTGGCGCACAGATGTATGTGCTTTGTGAATGTTGTTCTAGACATTGGAAAGGCGTTGGGGTCATTGTTCTCACTGGGGTGGGGACATCTGGAACCCGTGGCGCTCCTGGCGCTGAGATGAACTGTCAGATAAAATATTAAGGAAACTCGCGTGACTCATAACTGCTTTTATCAATAAGAGGAAGATCACACTTTAAATGTAGGTATAAATAGGTAATTGGACACAATTCTGGATTTAAAACATAAACATGTATAACAATAGATCTGTTCAATTTTGAACCCGTCCTGGTTAATTTTGTTACAAGGAGCATTTTTAATTAGAGCTGTATTAAAAATATAAATTAGTTTACAGCGGCTTTCCTTTACATTGTGGCCACTGCACGGCTTCTCGAGCGCGGCCACCGCAGCTCGGACCTTGAGAAGGAGACTTAGGTCTGAGGTAACAGAGACGACTTAATGCTCGCATAGTATATTTGTTTACCACGAAATGTATGGATGCGTGTACACATATGATTCCCCTATGCTGCCACATCAAACTGCTGCAATAAATACAAATACGCGTTTCCAGGTCCTCATAGCTAGCGCATGAGCTATCTAGCAACGATGTGTATGTTTATGGATGCGAGTGTATAATAACTTTATCGCTAGTGTAAGAAAAATAATTTATGCATCAAATTTTTCTTGCTTGCCTTCTTCTCATGGTTAGCAGCAGTAAAACATAATGTTCATCCATACAGCATCCAAACTGTTAATGGTTAAAGCTCTTGATCCAGATGGCCAAACTGCACGAAATTGAAGTGTATCTGTTTGTGTGTTGAAAGAGTTGCAGAACCAAACGAAGCTATTTCAAATTAAAACTGGTAAGTGGGGAACCAGATGAGCGTTCTTCGTTTTTCACCTTGCTTACCAGCGGAGATGGTGAACGAGTCGTGCTCATTGAGTGGAGAAAAACGAAGTTCGCTCGCGCTAGTTCTGAACTTGAAATAGCCCCGTTGAATTCTGCAGATGTTTAAACGCACCACGTCATATACGCGGGAGTTCGGTCACCTGTTTTTTTTTTTCTTTTTCTTTTTTGCTGTGTGATTACTGTATTGCTGTTTTCTTCTGTTACACACACACACACATATATATATACATATATATATATATATATACACACTCACACACATATAATACCCATGCCCAGGCGGGACTCGAAACCACGATCCCCTGTGCCACGAAGCACCGAAACGAGACGCTTTAGTGCGCGCGGCCACAGAGACCGGCACCTGTTAGATCCATTACACAGATATTTGCATCTGTCACACCAAAGGAGAGATAGAATAATGTAATATTTGACAGAGATATACAATCTGTACCAAAAATACGTCAGTACCATGATGGGAGCATAAATTAAAAGAGCCGTGCGAGAAAATAAAAGTAGGCAAATTCATTGTAACTGTGACAGAAAACAGGTGTGGTCCTGGTATACATAGCCATTTCAATTCCTGCCCATGCTAGTTAAAATACGGCTGTTGGACATTTCCAAATATTGATATAAATAACAAAAGGGTGCGTGGGAAAGGGTTATAGGTCCACAAATTGAGCTCTACAAATATTGTATAACATACTCAGAATCAGCCAAGAGAAGCCCAATCTTGATTGTGGACAACTTTGAATTATCACACTGACAGATAATCTAAACGCTGAAGTCAATAAGGTTACTGAAACGTAAACCGCTATTCGTAAAAATTGTCTGAATTTGCTTACTGAAAAATCACAATTTTAGAGGTATACTCCTCTCACCCGACACCGGCAATATATGCTTTAAAATAGTTTTTTTGTAGGGTAGGTATCAGTTTTTACAGAAAATCACTCTTTAGTCCCTTTAAAATCTTAGTCACATATCCTTAACAGAAACATTTAGAAATTCACAAAAAGAACAATTTTTATTAATTTTGAACATTTGACACTTGAATTTTTAGACACTTTTATTTGTTTACCTCATTTATATAAGTAAATTTTGCATCAATTAGAAGCCCCTTCAGCGTACTCTATAGGACAATTAGATTTAAAACGTAAACGTGTCCTTAATATTTCTAGAAATCTTGAATTTATATGTAACTTCAGGTTTTCCATGTGTAAATATTCCTGAAAGAACATCTTTGTTACATCTTGATGAAAATGCACATTCTTTTTAAAGAATTGCAAAGTTGTACCACAACATAGTTATCTTCAATTAAGTTTAATTTTCTAGACAACAGTCACTTTCGCGATGAAACCATGAAATGAAGATGAAGTTCGGGAACAAAACTACCAAACGCAAGCATTTGCTAGCAACGAAGATTGGCGAAACCCTCAGCGTCTCCTCCCTAACTGTTCACAAAGCTAAACAAACAGCTCTTCTCTCAGGATGAAGTTTGTTTTCGCGAGGCAATGAACCTAGCAGGCGTGAGGGTGCTTCCTGCACTGACTCAATTTTGTTGCGGGCAAGTCGGACATCCACGGCGTGCGCTCCACCGCCCACGTATTCAGCACCACGCATCGAGGCTTAAGGGCATTCACTGTGATGACTAAAGCATGAACAGATATCACAAGCACACCTCACTGGTGAATGCAACACCAAAGACTTTGACAAAATGGCTTATTAAACTACGCTTTAAAAGCTATAGAGGTTTAAAACTGTATGCAAATTCAGGCTTCGTTAGTAATTATTAGTTTCACTGTTCATTGAAATCCGGGAACACAGGCGGTGTTAGCATCACACCAAAGAACCAATATATAAGAAATCTGAAGTGGTTTCATTCCTGGAACAGCGGGAAGTACTAACCCTCACGTTAGACTTAGATATATATATATATATATATATCTAAGGAGCATTAAAACATTGGGATTAGGATACGAACGGAAAGAACTCGACACCGAACTAGTGCGTTTATTGTACCTATGCCCCTGGAAATGAGGGGTAAATTGACAGGATGTTCGGGGCGGCCGGAACCGGGAGCGACAGGTTCCCTAAAGTTTCCAGATTGAAGCACCCTGACAATCGGTCAGGGAGATCAGAGACCCCGCCCCACACAGGGTCCAATGCCTCCGCAAGGGGCGGTTCGGTAACCAGCCGAAGTTTGGGGACGGAGAGAATCAAAATGAGCATCCTTTCCACGCCGCATCGAGTATCAGTGCCGATGCTCGGAATAAAGCAATGAGATGAAAGATGTATGACATGACAATGGAACAGCAGATTCAGGAGACGGAAGAAACCTACCCAGCATTCGCCTGGTGAACAGGAAAACCCCGAAAAACATGGGTAGGTAGGCCACAGGGATACTACCTGCGACCTCCTGAATGCAGGTCACAGACGAAACGGCCTAAGTCACCCTGCTCAGTGAAGGGACTTTGTCTATTTTCTAATAACTTAAAGATTTAAATTTTGCCTGTGTTTTTCATGTCTTTTTTTGGGATGTAAATATTTTTATAACTTAACAATAAATATACGAACACTTCTTTCAAAAAGTGCAAAAATAACCACATAAGGATCTTTCCATTTACACGTCTTTAAGAAATCACATTTACGAATGGTCGCGCTGTGGCCGAGTGGCTAGACCACTCGCCTCTCACCAAGGTGGCTCGAGTTCGATCCGAAGCGACGGTGTGTGGAATTTGCAGTGGACAAAGCGGCACAGGAGCTGTCTTTCTCCGGGTTCTGTTGTTTCCCACGCCATCGCACTCCACCGGTGCACCATTTTCATTCAATGAATTATCAAGTGTCATCACTTGCGGTGTCTATGTAGTAAAAGCGGTTTACCTTAGTTGTAGAAATGTTCTCTATTGCAGGATATTTCAGCATAGGTGCTCGCCATAGAGAAGTAAAGTTTCACAAGACTCTGCCTCCAGCATATGCGAACAAGATATCGTCAGGCTGAACAAGGTGTTGCAACGAAGTGGTAGGAGGCGCAAAATGTTTGCTGCGTACACAGCAATTCTCTGTCTCAGGCTTCTCTTAGGTTTCTCCCCTGAAAACCTTAAAAGTGCATAACGGCTTACCACTGAGTTACGAATATATCTAGAACTTCTACGCTGGAAAAAGCATAATTTAGGCACGCACGATAGATTCATTATTTTTAAATATACGCTAACATAGGCACCATTATGTGTTTATTTACACAGGTAAGCATTACTATTGCTATGAATTTGAGTATTATAGTCATGATTTTATCATTATTAATGGGCATTGGAATTTATTGACAAACTTTTTTTTAAACTTATGCCGTTTCTTAGTGCAAACATCATTTTAGTGACTGAAAAAAAGTTTTATAGGGATACTGACGTTATAGGAAGTACATAAATTTTAACTTTTAGAATTACTTTTACGCAAAAAGTTTTATAGGGATACTGACGTTATAGGAAGTACATAAATTTCAACTTTTAGAATTATTTTTACGCACACCTAGACATTTCAGTGGTCAATAAAACAGTCACACAGTTAAATATGGAAAAGTTTAATTCTAATTGTCGCATGCATGACAATTTTCCAATCATAAAATTTCTAGAATTCAGTCTTGCCTGGTAGGTAATAAAGAGACATTACAGGATATAAATACCGCAACTCACACATAGAATGGGATCAAATTAAGATTATCCCCGTACTCTTACTTGTAGTATTAACTTCTGAGATTATATAGCGACATCTTCAAGCGTTTCTTTGTAGAAACGAGTTTATGAACAGTTGCTTGCATATACCAAACTCATCCAACTCTACTGACTGGAAGTATTTGTGCGTACTCAACCAAATGTTAAGATAATAATGAGGAGCCAAATGGTTTGAAACACCTTAAACTATTTTCTTCGTCTTATTTTGTTTGATGAACCTCAAGCCATTGCACCGTTTCATTTATAAACAGGCTAGAGATCGTGTTCATGCGTTTTTTTTTTTTTTTTTTTTTTTCTGCAGCGATTTCGATATTTCTCCGCAGCGCACCAGCGGTAAGGCTACTTTTTATATTTTTGGACGCTGTTTAATTTCTGTGGTTTTCAGCGTCCCATTCTGTATTCGGCATGAAAGGCCGCTTAATATTGCTCAGAGGCCTCTTTGTTAACCTTGGGGTTCCTTTACGTGCCGCAAATTTACGACACGGGACTAATGGCTTTACCTCCCTACGAAGGAAATCATGGTATGAAATTTTACGCCCGAAAATTCCATCAGCCTCGGCGGGTTTGAGTCCGCGACATTGGGAACCAGAGGTTAGCATGCTAACCCTAGACCATGGAGGTCGATAAGCTCAAGGCTATTTTATCAGTTTATTATACTGTTTTAGTTGTTGCCTTCAGTTTGAGCCAAAGACTCGACTCCTTGGTCGAGTGGTCAGCCAGCTGATTTTTCACCCGAAGGTCCCGGATTCATTTCCCGGCTGGGGGGATTTTTCTTTAACCAGTGTTATTCTCTATCCTCCACAGAGTCTGGAAGTATGCATGTGAGAGTGAATAGGTGGTTTCGATCTCAAGCTCCCGAATATGACTGGTTTTCTCCGGGTCCTCATTCCATCAATTGCTCCATCATCACCTCTCCCATCATCCATTTCACTTGCATTTCATATTATTCACTTCCTCACGCTCATGTGACCACTCGTTCCAGATTCAACTATTCTGCGGTTTCGTGAATTTGGCTCCCCGACAGGCTTCTTACCCCTAGGCATCCATTTGTAACTCCTAGGGGGGTGTCAGTCCTAAATACGGAGAGGGTATAAGCCGACTACGAAAAAAAATTAAACATGCATAACTTTTTTATAATTATACGTTTACTATTACAGTTTAATATAAACAACAATATTGGGCGCAGTGAAGCTTAATTATTAGATTTCCAATAAGTTCACAATGGAATCCATCTAAGTGTTTAAAATAACTTGTATAGTGGCTGCGGCCAAAACTCAATTCCTGTTCGCTGGAGATCCCGCTAAGGGTCATTAAAACATCCAAGCTGCGGGGAAAGCGATAATCACTGCTTGGTAATTAAACACGCCAGCCCCCTCTAGTCATTTGATATTGGTTTTAGAAAGGAGCGTTTCTTTTCAGGCTTATTAAACAGGGTAGAAACACGCGCCTATTAATTTCATCTTTTAATTAAAACGCGAAAACACGCACGTGAGAGGGTGCTGATAGATTAGTTACACGATAATAATCGATATTTGATGACTATTACAAGCCCTTTGAGATGTATCTACCGAAAAACAAGCTTCCCATAAATCTGTCCGTAAAACGTACACGTGGTTGTAGTCATTCGGGATATTCAATAGAAATAAATTGGAGGAAACCTATGTTTCACGTGCATGTGAATGCCTGAGAGCAAAAGGCATGTTGGTCAAAGGTAATGTTTCTGTATCAAACCTGCATCCTTTGATAGTAATTAAGAAAGCGTTTCACAGTTCTAAAATAGCTGTGGACTTTTATAGAAAACAGGGTCTTAAGGGTACTCATTTGTGAAATGTCTAAATATTGCCGTTTTAGTATATATTACTTTCTCTAGCACGTATGTACAATGTAAATATTGCATATAAAAGGTATAGTATTCCACCCAAAAATTCAATACTGAAATTTTACCGGAAATACGTGTTTTGAATCCCAAGAAGCATTTTTAGAAAAAGTGTGTTTGTCTGTGGAAACTATAACTCAAAAACGAAAAGTTCGGTAAATACCAAACTCGGTATTTAAGTTTAGTGTCTTCCAAGGATGCGACACGAAGATTTTCGAAAAAATGCACCACCACAAACTACCGTTTACCTGGAACAATTTTTGAAAATATTGATTTCCTCAAAGTGGCTCAAAAGATTTTGTTTAAAATATCGTATACTAAAATATTTACATGATAAACAAAATGTAATATAATGAATTTCCTTTGAATAGCCTCTGGTCCTTTACATTCTCAATGACTTTTGCATAACTGCTAAACCGTAAGAGAGACAAAAACTGTATATGTCAAAACACAAAATGAATGTACTTTACATTTTTTCTGTGGATGTAACCGTTTTCGAGATATTCCTTGTTATTGGTTTCAATTTTAAAATACTTACACTTTTCTCAGAGAGGAAGTCGCTCATGTTGATTTGGTTTTACTTCTGGCCATGCAAATAAGCGAATTTCAATAACAGTTGCACAGCGCCAGCTTTTAAAACATTTGACTATCGCTTTAGCATAGTGGCATCCCTTTAGTTCCATTCTACTTATAAGGAAGTAAGTAATAAGAACATTCTGCTAATGTTTATCCCGATTAGCATGGTGTAGAAGGAAGCATAATATTTTGTAAGAAGTTTTCTGTACAACAGCTAGAGAAAGTCATGTGAACAGAACACATCAGAATTTTGTTTCTCCAAATGTTTTTACACGCAATTATAATAGTGTTTAAGTGCAGATAACTTTAATTGTTGTAAGAAAAACTACATCACTTGAACTATATCTACTCATTTATCAGGTGTTGCAGTCAATGAAGACATCATTATTTAGGGGGGGGGTGCACATCACGTTACATAAATGCTACTATACACAATTTGCATGGCCCAACTGTCCCATATATGATGTATGCAGATATCCGTTAGTGCGTTAAGAAAATTGCAGGACTCAACGGGGGTATTTCAATTTAAAACCGGTCAGTGGGAAACTGGCGTGATCGTTTCACCCTCTTTGTTTGTCAGCAGAGACGGCGAGCGGTAAAACGGTGGCCACCTAGGCCAGTTTTCACTAACCTGTTTTAACTTGATATAGCCCCGTTAAATTCTGCAACTATTATAACACACCAAGGAATATCTGCACACATCAAACACGGGACAGTTGGACCACGTGGTAAATTTTTTAACTGTTGTGGTTGTTTCGGAAAACTATTTTAAATATCTAAGTATAATTTTAGTAACAATTTATTCATAATCTTCCAATACATTATGTCACACCCTGAGTAATTTAAAAGTATAGCAACCATTACACGTCAGTTCTTTTTAAGTTCTTCCCCTCTTCAATTTCTACTAAAATTTTGAACAATACTAGTTACAAACTACATTTTATAGAACATTTTAATGTGTAAAAGTCTTATGTGTTTCATTCACATGGCTTTCTCTACATCTCTGTGTCAAATTATTGTTAAAAAGCTTATTCTTCTATCTACTTTATACTAATCGAGATAAATATTAACAGAAATGGTCTTATTACTTGCTTACTTATAAGTAAAAGGTAAATAAGGGAATATACTAGGGTAAAGCGAGCGACAAATCTTTTAAATGCTGGTTGCCACAGTCATTGCTAGAAGTTAACAAATTACCATATAAAAAAAGTTAAATTATTTTAAAACTGAATCCAATAACAAGGAATATCTCAAAAATAACCAACTCCACGGAAGAAATCCATATGATAAATTATGTGTTTAATGAGATCTACATTTATCTATAGTAAGTTTTTGTCTATCTCTTACGGTTTACTAGCTATGTTACAATTCAGCGAAATTCATACAGAATAACGAAATCTTTCGAGGTTGTGCCCAGTAAATTCAAGATATACCTTTTATTTCTAATGTAAATGTCTTTAATATGCGGTATTTTAATCAATTTAATCACAGTCATTTTTGAGAGGATCAAAATCTTCGAAATATTTTAGGAGGGGGGATTTTCCTAAAGGTCTTCGTGTCGCATTCTTGGAAGATATTAAACTTAAATACCAGGTGTGGTAGGTTACCGCTTTTGGCTTTTGAGCTATCGTGCTGACAGGTACACAAACACATGTACACGGACCTTTTCAAAATGCATTTTTTAGATATGGGGACCTTAAAACGTGTATTTTCGGTGAAATCTCTGTATAGAATTTTTGGAAGGAGTGCATTACTTCTCTACCTACGTACCCTGTACTATACAGGCAAAGTATAAATCTAAGAAAATTAAAGTCCAATAAAAGGCACTGGAACAAAAATCAAGGTCACTAGGCTCTGTGACATTTTAACTGCCACATGTTGAGGCATTTAAGGGGGTATGAGAAGTTAAATGTTCAAATTATTTTAGGCATAAAAACTATTTTTGAACTGTTTGAAAATTTGATGATATCTTAGATGCGTGTACCGTTATTACCTACCACCTGTGTTGATGAACAACCTAAACTTACTGAACAGAACTAGTTCAACAATAAAACTATCTAGCTAAGTAACTTTTGTCAGAACATTTAGTTTTACTACCTGTGATGTCTTCTGTTTACTATTTATACAACAGAGGTTAAAAAATGTGATGCATTCCATTCACATGTCTTTCTGAAAACAAGCCATTCTTGCAAAAGACTATCCCTTTATCTGCCTCACGCTAAACAAGATAAACATTAGCAGAAAATGTCTTATTACTTGCTTCCTTGTAAGTAGAAGTGAAATGTGGGGAATACGCTAGACTAAAGCGATAGTCAAATCCTTTAAAACCCGGTTGTACGTGAACAATTGAAGTTTAGTTCAGTTGAATTTCTAGAAAAATAAAAGAAATATGAAACGAAAGGTGACCCCATCTGAGAAGATGCATAGTTTAAAATTGAAATCAATAAGAAGGAATATCTCTGAAACGGTGAACTGTACAACAAAAATGACAAACATTGTGTATTTTACCATATCCACAATTTTTATAGTACGTTTTTGTCTATCTCTTATGGTTTACCAGTTATACAAAATTCATCCAGAATGAACGGACTTCAGAAGCTATTCCCAGAAAATTCAAAATATAAATTTTATTTACGATATAAATAGTTTTAAAATACGATATTTCAATGAAAATTTTTAGAGCCAGTTTTGAGAAAATCAAAATTTTCCAAAGAAAAATACATATAAAGCGTAGTTTGAGGTGGGAGATTTTGTTGAAAATCTTCGTATTGAATCCATGGAAGATACCAAACTAAAATACTAGGTTTGGTATTTAACGGTCTTTTAGGTTTTGAGCTATGCTGTCCACAGGCACACACAGACACACCAAATGCTTTTTTGGGCTCGGGGGACCTCAAACATGCATTTCCTTTGAAATCCCGACATCGGATTTTTGGATGCAATACAATAATTTCTGTATACACTATGCACATAGAAGTGTAGAGAAAGTAAAAATTATATGCTCACCAAACAATGTGAACATTAAGTTAACATGAAAAAGCTGCTATACATAACGTTATGACCTTGTCTTTATGACTAACCCTTAATTATTCACATGCAGTATCTGTTTCCATTATCCTTTTCCGGATCCAATTTTGATAACCACTCTAAACTGCCGCCGGCCACCATATTGGATGCCGTATGCTATTTAATTATTGGTGATAACATATTAGGCAGCTTTAATTACTCTTAACCAGTATCTAATTACAACGTGTTTAGCATAAACTGCAACCTCTCACTATTCTATCTCTCGTAGTACTTCACAGCTCGATGCATACATCTCCTAGATGTATTCACAGCAAAAAAAAAAAAAAAAAAGCGTAGAGAGGTGGCACCATGGTAACGTGCGCGACTCAAATTCGAGAGGTCCGGTTCGATTACCGGCGACCGCCCACTCTGTCCCATGGTCCATCTCATCCCCCGAACGTCTGGACCCCCTTTTTTGTTTCACTTCTCATGTAATTCATCCTTCGTCCCGATTAGTCTATTTTAGACTTGGAGGTGTCGGCGATGGTGTTTCGGTGCTGTGTGACAGGGGAAAAGGATGCTCTGTAGAATTTTCTCCGTCCCTCGGGCTTCGGCTAGTAGTTGGGATATACGGACCATTCCGTTGGTTATGTTAGAGCCTGTATGAGGCGGGAAATCCAGTCTGCCAGTCCGTCTATCGATTTTTTATAGTGTTTAATGTCCGCTTTTATTGCTATGGCACAGCAGGCGATGACACTGATGATCAGAGTTAGGAAGTTCGTACCAATAATTTCCTTATGCAGAGTAAGAGTGGCCAGGTTTGGCAATACCATGCATCGCTACTTGTGCGCGCAAAGGTCAATGTAGAGTGCAACCCATTACTGCAAAACAGATATCACTGCATTACACAGAACCACATCAGTGTGATGCATCGCATACACTGAACCCAACAAATGCTATTTGCTTGGTGATACTGAAACGGAATTGATAAAGTATTTCAAATATGCTCTGATCACATCGTGCGAAGTGGAATCAACTTTTTCGCATTATAAATGTTTGTCGGAACGTTGAATGAGGTTTTCATTTGAAAGCTTTCAGAAGTACATACAGTTTTCAGTAACACAGCTGCAGACGAGTAAAGATTTAGTTTAATTCCTGCTTTCTTTTTTACCTAGTACGAATCTGAAGATATTTAAGAAATTAATTTTATTATTTGGATATTATATAACATTCGACCAGTAATTATTTCAATTGTAATTGCTTGGATGTTATCATAATGTACACATATAGAAATCAGTGTCACCCTTATATATGTAATAATTTGTAAGTTGTACATAATTATCTAAATAGGAGTGCTTATATGAATGTCTCATAAGTAATTTTTGTTCTCCAGAAGAAAAGCACTCTTTGCTTGACAACAGGCTTGTTTATCTCTCCCTCTGCGTTCTTATCAATTACTTGTTTTGATGTGGTGAGATGGTCGGTCGCAAACTATATAAGGAACGCGAATGGTACGAACTTCCTAGCTTTGCTGATGATATATGGAACGAAGATGGAGCACTGGTGGAATGTGATGGCGGGGGAAACCGGAGTTCCCGGAGAAAATCCGCCCCTGTGGCGCTATGTCCACCGCAACTTCCACATGCGGTCGCCTGGGATCGAGCTCGGGCCACCTTGGCAAGAGGCGAGCAGTCTATCCACTCGGCCACGGTGCCGCCTCGTCTGTCGGAGTGTCTTAATCTGGAAACTGTAGCGGCCCAGTCATTGTAGTGCCGTCACTCCTGGTTCCGGCAGCACAATGTCTCCTCTTAGCTCATCCCTCCCTTCTGGCCTACCACTCGAGGGGCATGGTACAATAACCGCCGGTTTGGTGCCGAGTTCCCTTCTATGTTATCTTATCCCTCCTACATAATGACGATCTAACTGTTTCTTGACGTGTGTTTTCAGTATTTTGAGTGGCATATCCGGCTTTCGTGACAACTATTTAGTAATCGGCAAGCTGTACATTTTCTTTGACTTTCATAAGTATGATAAGATATTTGTAAACGTCAAATACCTGGCAGTTGGGCCACCTGGTATAAGATTAAAAAGGTATGATGTATTAACTTGGATGCTGGTAATTACGTGTTGGTGACTATTTGGATGTTCTTGACGGGTTTCTGCTAAACCGAAATTATACTATAATAAGACTACATTTGAATATGAGTTAATCTTAAAGACCAATTAACCAATTTTGATAATATTTTTATCATTCAAACGCCAAAATTTTGTAACGGGCATGAACTTTAAAATGGCATACACTTTCATGTCATAAAGTACTAAAATACTAATAAAGACTTGCCAACTCTGTGCATTAGAATATAATCACATTAAAGTTATTAAACAAACTACGAAGACCGTCGGGAATGAGATTAAGAAATCAAAACGTTCCGCTTACCTGAATTTTGGGATCTTTCATGCTTTATTAGGAATTTCCGGACTGTTCGAAATTGCAGTTTTAAGGGATAAAGGGGAAGATTACCCCTAACATGCTCTGGATTGTAGAATGAATTAAAAAAGAACCGCGGGGGCTGTATGAAATAAATTCAAAGGTCATTCAAGTTTAAAGAGTTGAAATGTTAAAGGAAGCTTATAAATTTTACTTTCGTCCAATATTTGGAAATAATTCTCTCTCTCCCTCCCTCTTATGATTTTACGGTTTCTCCTCTTTATCACTATTTCCTCCTCCTCGTCGTCGTCGTCCGATAAATACAACTCTGTCATGATTACTATTGCTAGTAATAATTGTCAGCTTTGAACGTGAAAACGTGTTATTTGTCGGAGAATGGACGTCAGTTGCTCCAACTAGCCGAAAACTTGTCGGCAAAGATATCTTCCGAATAGTGCTATCCAGAGATTGTAGAAAGCCTATCGCCTAGTAATTCGTTGCATAGCTTTATCGGCAAGTTTCCGGCTGATTGTAAATCAACCCTTATAAAAGAATAAAGATTTTATGATCGACATCGGTGCACTGCTTTGCCGCTTCGGTGAAACAATTTTTAGAACTTTGATAGAGTCCAGCAGCTTTTTGATTGTTTACAATTGGTGAGATTTGCCATATTTAAACGTAAATAATTATTAGGTTGTCTCATAAGCAATGCTGGTTTTTTGATTTTGGTGTTTTGAAAATTTATTGGGTTTCTTTGGTTTGGCAATGCTAGTTAAAGAATGCAATCACTAGTGTTACGTACACTACGAGCATGTAGCAGTCTTCAGTTGTTAATAAACAATCACAAAATGAAGATAGCGTTTGAGCTTACAGCCCTTGTAAAGCACTACCGGAAACAAGATTATAAAGCCGCTACCGCAGCTCGAAGAACATGTGAAGTGGAAGTAGAAGGTGTCGTTAGCGTGTGGCACAACGATGGTTCCAACGGTTCAACAATGGAGACGAAAATAATAAAGATTTGCCAAGTTCTGGAAGACCCAAAGTATGAAATATTGAGGATACACGCCAAGTTTTGCGAGAAAATCCGCCAAAAAGTACGCGAAGTCTTACAGAAGAACTTGGTGCATTAAAAGATATCATACATCGCCACATTAAGCCACTTGGAAAAGCATACAGAAGCTGTAGATCTGTACCTCATGAACTGACACCTCAACAGACTCAAAGTAGAGTGGATACCTGTCGTCAGCTTATCCGTAATCCCATGGATGATAGATTTGTCAGGAGAGTTGTCACTTGTGATGAAAAATGAGTATATTACCGAAAGCCTGATGACTCAAAACAATGGCTTGATCCCCGCCAAACTGCCAAAGTCATCGTCAAAAAAATTAGTTCAGTCCAAAAGTAATGTGTGTCTTGGAATTTTGAAGGTGTGATTCACTGGGAGTATGTTCCAAACGGGTGGACGATTGTTGCGGATCTCTATTCTCAACAACTGGAGCGAGTTCATGAAATTTTGAGACGGAGATACTCAGAATTAGTTAACCGAAATAGAGTTCTATTGCAACAGGACAATGCAAGACCCCATTCTGCACGAACCATGGAAACAATACAGGAATAGGGAGGAATCGAACTGTTACAATAACCAGCATATAGCCCTGAACTCTCACAATCAGATTATCATTTTTTTCGATCCATGGCCCATTTTCTACGTGGAAGAGATTTTGACAACATTGAAGCAGTGCAAGTGGGTCTCATCGAATTTTTCGCATCAAATACCAGAGATTGGTATCATCATGGGATAATAAACCTTGCTGAAAGATGGCTCAAGACCATAGAATCTAATGTCTGCTCTTTGAAGATTAGTTAATTACTTGTCAAAACACAATTCAAATTACTGTTTTTCTTAAAAAAACGGCATTACTTATGAGACAGTATCTATAACATTATTGTTTCTTATATTCCAAAAAAAAAAAAAAAAAATATCCTTTACCACCGCATCTCGCTCAACGCACAGTGCTTTAAAAAGCCTCATTTATTGATAACGTTTTTACATATGCTGCCGGACCATCCCGCGTACCACTACCAAAGGTTTCGCGGGACTCTGGTTTGGAACATAGAAGTAGAGGATGCTCTGCGTTCGACTCAAAACTTTGATTATATGCTAGAATTTTACTGGGACTCTTAAATCGATATAATGCATGGTGATTATTTTTAGAAAATCTTCTTTATACCAAATAAACTTTAACGTGTAAGTTTTCATTTTACTATTTCTTTTGATGAAAATGCCTACAAAATAGCAAGAGGTTTCCCTGTAAATAACCTGTAAAATTCTCTTCCTCTGCCCATGAAAATGTAATATATGCTTTACCAAAGAAACACTTAGAACTCATTAACATACACAGTGTATTCCAAATAAAAGTGTTCAGGCGCTTTAGCCTTTTCTGAATACTTCATGTTCTCCATGTGTTGTAGGTATTTTCGGTTTATTGTATTTTTGCACGCGCTCAGTATATAAATGAGGACTTGCAACACAATTATTTCATTGGTATATTCGCATCTTGCATTCACCAAGTACTATTCCCGTTACTACTACCTAATTCAAATACTTTGTAGGCCACCATGTATTGCGAAGGGCATACAGGCTTTATACAGGCTGTTAGGGGTAACAGTGCAGATAGTTGTATTGCTGATTTAGTACAGTGTAATTAACAGCACTATATCAATATTTACATATTTTACTTATATGGAGTAGAATGTTTTCAAGTTGGTCAGTACCTCCAAGTAGGCACTGAGGTGTGAAAGCGTGGAAGAAAAAGTGCATAGTCTATACTGCCCGGCGTTGTTCATTTCGCGGCACAGTTAATACAATGCAGAATACATCAGCTATATAATAATGTGATTGGTTTGTAGAACAACTGTTAGATGAAAAGGGAAAAAAAAAACACACCGAATGGATACACATTAAGATACCATTTACAAAATATTTGTATCAATATATTTAACGCCCTGTGTGACCATTAAGTAGAGAAAATAGCGAGAGTGCATGTTGGTTATATTTTCATATTTGTGTTTTGATCCAAAGTTTTTTTACTTTCTCTCGCACGAATGTACATATTAACTGGAGAAGGCATTGTATCCCACCCACAAATTTGGTGTCAAAATTTCACCGGAAATATGTGTTGATGTGCCCTGAGTCCAAAAAAGCATTTTTAGAAAAAGGTTTGTGGTGTGTCTGTGTGTATTTGTGGACAGCATATCTTAAAAACGAAAAAACCGTTAAATACCAAACTTGGCATTTATGTTTAGTATCCTCTAAGGATGCGACATGAAGATTCTCAAGAACATTCCCACACCGCAAACTACCCTTTACATGGAAAAAATTTGGCAAATGTTGTTTTTCCCAAAAATTGCTCTAACAATTTTGATTAAAATGCCAAATATTAAACACATTTACTCGCAAATAAACTGTATATTTTTAATTTCCTGGGAATAGCTTCTGAAGACCTCTTTATTCTGGATGAGTTCTGCAAAACCTTGCATAATGGTTAAATCGTATGAGATAGACAAAAACTTACTACACAAGGAATGTAGATCTCTTAAATTATATAATTTATACCATATACGGTTTTCTTGTAGAGTTGATCATCTTCGAGATATTTCTTGTTATTGATTTCAGTTCTGAACTGCCTAACCTTTCTCAAACGGGACCTTGCAGAGCGGACCGAACCTCAATTATTTCACATAGCGACAAACTTCTATAAGGTTTGAATAACGTATTAGTCTAATGAATTCGTTTATCTCCCTTCTACTTACAAGGAATTAAGCACTAATTTTGCTAATGATTATCTAGAAAAATATAATGTAAAGAAAAGAATACTTTTTGTAAGAATAATTTGTACATGGGACAGCTAGAGAAAGTTATGTCAATAGAACACCATATTTTTTATTTTACAATTGGTTTGAAGTAATTCATTAATAGTTGTGCACCCAGATATAATATCTGCCTATTCCTTATTTTCTAAGTAATGTCGGCTAATTTTCAGCTCATCACTGGAATCTGGTACAAATTTTGAAAATGTTCAATTATTTAATTTCTTTGCATATTATTTAACTTATAATTTATGGTTTCATTCTACACAATTGCTTGCTTAATGTCAATAATTTTAACCGCACAAATGGCTATGTATTTGGCCTTGTGTCATTTACATAAAACACCGCGTTCAAATAAACTTCATTTTTCAAAGTTCCGTTTTCACAACACTTTTTATTTTTCAGAATGCTCCTTAGTCCAGTTCATAGTTTATTGACACGAACTTTTATAGAAAGTCTATGGAATTGCGACTTTAAGACTTCTTCTGCACAAGTTAGAAAAACAAAATAGTTCAACTGAAATGAATTATTTTTCAGATCTCGAATTGAAAGAAAACTGAAAAAAAAAAAACAACAACTCAGTAACATGCGAAGAAAACCTTATTTTCCCTTAAGCCATAAGAGTTAAGGAATTTATTAAAAATATTAATTTCTCTACCATGTAATATGTACCCAAAATTCAGTACCGATATTATTTCCCCGGGAATTCATGTTTTGAAGACCCCTGAATCCAAAAGAGCTATTTTAGATAAAGGTCTGTATGTTTGTCTATGTCTGTATGTATGGGTGTGTGTGTGTGTCTGAATAGCATAACTAAAAACGAAGATTCCGTTAAATATAAAATTTAATATTTAAGTTAAGCACCTTCCAAAGAGGCGACATGAAAAATTTTCAAGTAAATTTCCTAACCCAAACTGCCACTTACTGGAAAATTTTTGACGAACATTATGTTTTTCTCAAGAATGGCTTTATTTTGATTAAACTAACACATGTTTAAGATGTGTTTATCATGAAAAATGTACATCTTGAATTTCTGGGAAAAGCTCAAAAGACTTCTTAATTTGACTGACTTTTGCATAACTGGTAAACCATAGGAGATAAACAAAAGCTTAATAACACAAAAAATGTAGATTTCATTAATACACACAATTTGTGTCATACTTCTGGAGTTAAGACTTTTAGGGATATTCCTTGTTGGTTTCAATTTTCAAATACTTATACTTTTCTCAACGGGAAATCATCATTCGTTTCTCTTTCCGATGGTCAAGTAAGGAGATCAGAATTTAAAAACATAAAATAGTGACCAGCTCTTAAAATATTGAATTTCACTTAAGTTCAGCTAATTTCACATATCACGTTACTTCGACAAGCAAATATGTAATAATAGCATGTCTATAAATGCTTATCTTGACTAGCGTGAAACACATAGAAGAGAAGCTTTTCAAGAATACTTTATTGAACAATGGGTAGAGAAATTTAGTGAATGTAACATATAATATTGTTTATATTTGTATATTATATTTGAAATTATAATTTTGGGAGTGATATGATAAACCGTAGGGTTAAACGAGAATTTCGTAATATCATTTAAAGTGATTATTTACGAACAAATATTAATATCCTAACAACGGTTTCACATAGCTCGTTAAAAACTATATATATATTATGAGCTCAGTACTTCGTAAAATGTTAAAGCAATCAGAAGAAAACTGTGATTATTTTATTTTCAAAGATGCATTGCCTTATATATATTTTGCTGAATTTAACTTAAACGGTCTAAAACAGTTTGAGTCAAAAAAGATAATAAATTGGAATCTGGGTATACATATATGTAACACATATATCCAAAGCATTTAAAAATACTATTAAAGAATTACATTCTACTTTTTGAACATTCAAACGCACTAGTGTTGTGAATTCATGCCCTTAATTCCGAATATTTAAATGTGATAATTTTGTATAACTAGAGTTTTTAAAAAACATCTTTTCCAGCATGTGTATTAGCGTAACTTAAGGAGGCACTTAAGCGTTTTGTCCATGCCGTTCAGACATATAATCTATGCCGAGTGATTTTACAAATACATTCTGTGAAAAAATCCCTAGTTTATCTTTGTTTTTCCTCTATGCAAAAAACTGGACAATGGTAGCATTTCCAACCACGTTTTGAAGCTTTTGCTGGATTTAGCCCTGCTCGACTCATTCCTTCTTTGTAATCTGTAAGCTACTCATACGAAAGTAATCCAGAAAGTAATGACCGTTTAGCTTTAATGCATGTAGCACACACAATATATGTTGTAAACAAAGTATGTGCTTAACATTGAAGCTTGCTCTCTTTCTCCATATAATCAATTCTGATATTTAAGCAAACTAAGCTAATGTTATTCAAAAAAGAAAGAGATTAAGGAAGGAAGTGCGCTGGTATTTTGGATGGAAAAGAAATTATAATAGTGAGAGAATTTGAATATTTTGGTGGTAAATAGATTGTAATGGAAGCTCGGCATCTGGTAGAAAGACAGGCAAAATGAAAAGCGGCAATGACAGGAATTAGAATATGGAAATATAAATTACCAGATAGGAACAGTAAATAGTTAGAGAGGGTTTACGAGGCAACTGTAGAAGCAAAATGTTATACGAAACGGAAATCTGGGGGTACCAGACATAAAGCAAGAATTAGACTACAGAAACAGAATATTTTGTAGAGAGATTTTAGGGCTTAGCAGAGTACCACCAAAGGGGGTAGGAATGGTAGAATTAGGAAGACCATGAAGAAGTAGAATGATACCAGAGATGGTATTGAAATATTGGTATAGGTGTATAAAGAGCGAAGATGATAATCTGCTATAAATATGTATGAAACAGCTCAAGATAAGGGTGAGAAAAGTTGCAGGGGCAGCTAGAAGAAGTCTTGACAAAATAGGAATGGGAGAATTTTGGCGGAATGTAGAGGAAAATGAAAAAGGTCAGTGAGAAATAGAATAGAAGACATAGATAAGCAGGAAATTTGGGGTGAACTAGAAAAAAAAGAAGTCACTTTTTTATATAGAAAATAAAGAATGGTCTAGAGAGGGATATGTAGATATACTAATAAACAAAAGAGGAGAGGATAATCTTGGATAAGAACAGGAGCACTACTTTTGAAAAGGATGAAGGGCAATGAACTAGAGCGTTGTATTTTATGCAGGGAGAAAGACGGTATTGTTCACTGTAACAAGGATGTAAAGAGGCAAGAAATTGGACGAAAGAAACCTGGGAACACAATTGGGATTGTATGCCAGAAGATGGTAGCAATGAAAATTTTGAATGTCAAAGGAAAGAGAAGGACTAAAGAAATGGGGCAATATTTGGGAAAGTTAAAAGAAAAGAGGATAATAAGAGAGAGGGAGAGAGAGAGAGACAGAGTGTACAGGTGAGAATACTTGGGATTGAGACGGAATAGGCACCAAAACCAAAGGTCTACACTCGCCAACAGCCAGGGAGTTATGCGGATGTAGTGCCTAAGCGGTACTCAAACTTATGTGCATTAGTTTAAGTAAAAATCTAGTTTAAGAAAAAAGAGATGGTGTAAATAATTGAAAAGGATACCTAAGTACAGTAAATGTTAAATGCTATTATTTAAGTATTTTATATATACATGAACTTTTCAATCCCTTGTGTAGTCGCCTCCCACAGCAGAAGATTAACCCTACATGTTCGGACACAGTTTCAGCAAACAAAGAACGATACATATTTTAGAAAGAGACATGTAAATGATCTTCTAGAGTTACGCATCTGTCTTGCACGACTGCTTTGTTCACTTGATTCTTCACACCACTTGTGATTATTGATGAATCCAAGTATAATTTCGACTATCACATCTGTTGATCCATTGTTGAGTATTTCACACGATTTTCATATTTCTTTCGTTCAATACTATATTACTACACATTTATTTTAGTTTGCAGTAAATTTTGGCAAAGTCGACGAGACTTTGTATCACAAAGCTAATTTTAAACAATTACAGAAAGGATAATAACAACTTGTTTATGTTAATACTCACATAACACTAAAAAAAGGATGCCGAGGAAACCATTCGATCTTGAATAAGAGCGATAACAAACTGCACAGCGGAAATATGCAAAAAGTCCTTACTTTCTGAATTAAGAGGATATTAAAATGCCTTATCCTGCCAATGTTAACTTCATGACCCATTATATCAGAAGCTATCTAAGATATCATATTGAAAGTTTTCCAGGATGTGGATGCATGCCTTCGAGGTTTATTGATATTTTTCTATAATGTACTGTGATTTGTCTAGGAAGGTAGGATTCGTTTTTTGTGTATGCATTTATTGCTTAAAAATTTTCATTAATTACTTTTTAAAAATATAACAAACTTTTACTACTAAAGTAGATCAATAATAGCACTGAGGTGTTGTTTTAATTGTATAAAAAGTACATCAGTTATCTTCCATAGTTCCTGAGAAAACGAGTCATTTAAACAGAAAATGGAATTCAAAGAAAGGGGGAAAAAACCTGGAGAAAAAGCGTTCACATATTTGCGAGGGAAAAAACCACAATGCTTCGTATAACGGATCTGTCATTATTTAGAAATGGTTACATTTGCGGACCAAACATATGAGCTAAATTGTACTTCTCTACTTCAAAACACTGTGCAGAATTCAGAGGACAAAACGACTGATTCAGCACCATTTTTAAAATATACATTTAAAATATAAAACTCTGTGCCTGCAATGATAAACTAAATCTAAAATGAAAGTGTAAATTACAATTTCTAAGTCTGTACAAAAAAAAAAGAAGAAATTGCGTCATTTAGACTCACCTTAACGCATGTTTGCTTTAACCATGCTGTAATCAAATCACTTTTATAGACATTGTAGCCATACACAATAAGAAAAAGTCTACTGCAACAGTGACGACGTGCGTATTGAAATCATATTAGATCAGTGCCAGCATTCATTTGCCGGCAAGTTCCAAACTTGATGTATGGAGAGGAGCACGTGTAATGAGTTCACACAACTTACGGCCCTTATCGTATGTTATCTTTTGGAGACCGCAACATATGAATTGAGCTCACGAAAGAATGGGCTGTGACTTGCAGAAGTATGGTATCTGCAAGCTCTCTTTACACCTGCTCGCGGCTTTTTGTGCTGCAACTCCGCTACCCTCTTTGTTTACCGCACCCCTCACCATCAAGAGCTCCAATCTTTTGGAGGGTGAGGATTTCTACCTTTCATGTATATTTGCAGTCTCCAGTATCGTCGTACCGATATCATTCTCGTTATTATTATTATTATTATTATTAATAATAATCTAATTGTATTATTGTATATTTGCTATTTCTTTGTATGAACTTGAAGAATAATTTAATGAACCCAGCATCTTTGCTTCAGGACTTCAGACATATTAGTACATTTTCATTTTCAGAACTAAGAACACTCTCTTAGTAACAATATTTCTAGCATCTCTGAACACACTCTCACAAGCAGTTTTCCTCGTGTCTGTTAATAGTAATATTTTTAATGAATTTCACAAAAAAAAAAAAAAAAAAAAAAAAAAAAAAACATGAATAACAACCACACACGAACTGAGGTTTGGGTTGTCACCTGTCTCGCTGTGTATTTCTAGCAATTTGTATCTGTCCATTCAAACATTACTGGAGATTTCTTAACGATAGTCCCTTCTATAACCTCCATACCCCTAGCCATTATGCTACCTGATGTATTTTGTAAAGGTTCGCAAACAATAGGCTGACGGTATTTCCTTTCCAATTGATTGTAAAACAGGTAATGGTTATAGAGGGCTTTCTAAAACAAATATAGGAACGTCTACTTACTGTAATGACCTGTCACACATACACCAGTTAAAATAATAAACCTAATGGAAAATAATCATGCAGAACACAGGTTTTGTATATGCACAGCAGTTATTTTCCCATCACCACACTACAATTTTAATCGTTCGATTAATCGATTAAATAACTCGGACGGAAATTGTGCACGTGAACTTTGCGACCAATGATGTGATCGTTACCACATCACCACATGTAAAAAACAGATAAAACCTTCGGTGGAAATCTGTGTATAAGACACAACTTGATATGATTGATATGTGAAATTTTATTCTGTCCTCATGTACAACTATTGTACATTTCTTTTAATGATACTATTAGATTAAAACATATTGGTCAGTAAATCGCAGATTTAGAGGAATCGATTAATCGGTTCGACTAATCGATTAAACTAACTCTTCTAATAATAACAACAATAATAATGGTAGTTATCATCGTCAAGTTTATATTATCACCATTGTCATAATTGTTGAACACAATTGGTTGACACAACACTCCGAGATACGCCGGGGCCGATACTCTGCCTTTCTCCAAACCGAACATTACGGGCAGTACTGGGTTGCCATTTGATCAGCAAGTCAAACTACAGTGAAACCCCGTAATTACGCTCTGCAATGCACTGTGGTCTAAACGTATAATAATCGAGATTGCTTTACACAAGGGATATGATTTATTAGTTATGAAAAAGCAAATTTGACACAATTTAATAGAAAATACAGTAATAAATGTTATTTATGAACATTTAGGTACAGTACCGCAGAAAGTAAAGAACAAATCACATTTGCTGTTCTGGTCATTCTTGTATTAATAACCTAGCCTTTTTCAAAAGCTTTAACCTCCATCTGTGATGTGTTTGAAATAAACTTCTGCTATATGCTACTCCTTTCTGACTACGCGTGTAATTTAATGAACGTTAACTTTTCCTGTAGTTAGCTTTTGGTAACTCTTATCTGCAATTTATCGGTTATATTTCTCACCAATATACTAAGCATGTAATTACAATCCATATTGTTAGTCAAATTATTTACCGATATCTTAGCTTTCCAAAAATAAAAGTTATTAAATATCGAATCCAACAATCACATACGAAAATAATCATTATGGAGAAGCTAGAATTGTTGATAAAAGGAAGTATGGGTCTATAAAGAGCATACCTTAATAACAAAGAGTAGGATGAATTCCAAGATTGGTATTTTTAGTATGTATCACTTCAAACTACCCTAAATGGAATTTTGAAAACCTTTATTTTCTCCAAAATAGCGCTTACATTTTGATTAAAATATCACATATTAAAGATATTTTCATTAAAAATAACATGTATGCCTTGGATTTTCTGGGAATACTTTGTGAAGGCCTCTTTAATTGGAAGAAATTGTATATAACCTTGCATAACTGGTAAATGTCAAGCTAGAGGAAAACGCACTACACAAAAAAGTCAAAGTTCTTTAAAACACACAATATGTTTCAGATAGTGATTCTCGTTGTCCTAAGCCTTATAAAGGGAGTCCATTATTAATAGTTTGAATTGACCAAAACATAGTATTTTTTTAAAAGTCTTATTGATTTTCAACTGTTTCTAGTCATTACATTGCAAGAGTGCGTCCAGTTTTAAAAAACTAATTGGCTACCGTTGTTTCACTGTTGCCTTTGTAACTATAACGAAATGTGTAATTTAGATATTTTTACAAAGGTATATCTCGTTAAAACACAGAAAATAATATTTCATAAAAATAGTTTGCACAGCCACTAATAAACAATGAGGGTAGAGAATATCATGCGAATCTATCATCAGAATTTGTTTTTATTTCGCAAATTAGACACAAAAGAAAGCAGTTCCAAAGTTTGTTCTGCTATTTTAGACAATATATTTGTTTTCGTTCATAGTCTGAGAAAATATAAGGCAAAGATAATTATTTTCCCTTTTTTGAGCGGGGAATTTTATCGACTACTTCGTGGACCAGGCGTTCGATATTAACCAATCGAACTCACCTCTTGTGTCATTTAAACCAATTACGATTGGCTATCCCTGGAACTTTTTGAAAATAATATTGGGGCATATGTTAATGACATTGCTTTTGCCACTCCCATTGAACCTTTCACGAAGGATTTCTTACCTATGCCAAAGAATCCGTATGCAGGTTCATAAAAACATTCTGGAGTTTTATCACAATATCCGTATGAATCTCTTAATAATATTCAGGGAAAATTTAAACGTTGAGTAATACAAATGCTATGCTTACCGTTTTGGAGATTTGTTGGATGAAATTTTCCTGCGGAGGACTTCAGGATACCTGTAAAGACAGAACATTCGTAAAAATCTTTCAAGTGGTGCTTAAGAAACCAGTAAACTACATTGTTAGTGTACATCAAAGTGATAATTGAAAATTAGTTAATATACTACAACATAACACTTAAGAATAAAAGGCATAATGAACTATCATGAACTCTAAAGATGACAGCGTGTTTAGGATATAAACCAGAAACCTTGAGTTCTGTTATTTGAACCTAAAATTAGTTTTCAAAAATTCTATTTAGGCAGACGAAAATACAGTAAGTCATGCATTATAGCATAGTAGGCTCTGTCGCTGTGCTGACATTCTGTTTTATGCCATTTAATTACTCATTTGAGCAGTAAACAGCAAAAATATTGAAAGTACTGAAGCAGAATTATGAAAACAACAATAAAAAAACAAAAAAACTGGGAAATACGAACGCTTTTAAATGAAAAGCTGTTAAAGAAACTTGGGGTATTTTTGTTGTGGTGATTAAGTTATAATAGTTTTCCTTCATTTTTGTCACAATGCAGTAATTCCAAAGTAAAATGTTTATTTTATAAGGGATTTTTCATGAAAGGACAAACCTAATTCATTTCATATAGGTCATAGGTTCGCCTAATTTCCTTGAAAAGAATTTGAAATATATAAAAAGAATGTTTATACATTTCATTTGCTAAAACAACTTTATTATTGTTAATTACTAGCGCTAAGTAGTTATATCCCATTGTTTCGGTTCTTTCATTTCCCTTTGTTGCCCAACTTGTTTCACTTTATGGGAAATAGGAGTTTATTCTTAATTCTTTTCAATTTTCTGCTCTTTATGAGCTACTAATCATGCAAAAACTTCCAATAGCAGTACTAAGCTTGGATTCTTGTTATCTCATCAGTTGTTAAACGACCATGTGTTTGTTTGCTTTGATAGTTCACTTTGAAGCTGGGTTCCCATAGGTTTTTGCTTTTCTTTGCTACATTAGCAGAAAGTAGCGAGCCACTTGAAATTTAAATCCTGGTTGTAGGACACTGTACATGTCGGATACCAAAAGTCTCCTACAGAAGCTGCCGTTCCTTTTGTTATGGCAATCTTCGCTTTTACAAGAGCTATGGTAACACATTCCAACGGCGCACATTGCATCCATGCTGCAGAAAATAAATACGTTCCTTTAGATTCATTCTGTATCTTAACTACGAGGCGCTAGCGGCACCACTATTAAAACAAAATTATGATTATAGACTAACTTCTTTGAACTACCTCTAGCCGTGCCAGCTTCTCCATCCCTCCAGGTCCCTGCAAGAGCTTTTGCCATGGCAGATACCCAGCCCCCCTACTTCAACCCACTCCCGCGCTCTGAGCAATATCGTCTATCCCGTGTCTAGATGCGCCACTAATGGGGGTTCTCAGACGGAACTCCATTTACTTCCAGGAACTTCCTTTCAATCCACGTCGTTTCTCTCCAAGGGTTAAAATATGATTATAATTAGAAGTAGAATGCAGGATTTTACTGTGTTTTAAACTATTTATGGAATTCTAGAAGAAGTTGGACATTGCTCCTCTCAAATGTGAATTGGTTATTATGCCTGATTTATCAACAGGCGAACGACGTTGGACTCATCCCTGGTAAGAGGTAATATTGATCCACCTTTAACGGTGTCGAACACATTCGTCAATATCTGCAATTTGCTTGAAGATCATAAATGATGTTTACATTTTACCTTTATCGCCCTTTAACAGTACGTGCGCCTGGGGATATCAGGTATGCCTGGGCATCATTTACTCAGAAATTGCATTTTTGAGCTGTGGCTCATCTTTCTATCTTACTTCCTACAAAAAATTAGGGTGACAAAATTAACTACAGTACGTTTGTTATGAAACTTGGCCGTCAGCAACACGGCCTATGTGGCCTTCACTGCATTTCCCTGCGCGCGCGGCCTACATCCGTTTTGTCGTCACAGGTGCGCCAGTCTTACTTCTCTTCTAGTTTTTTTTGTAGTGTTTAACGCCCGCTTTAACTACTTATGGCACCGCAGGCGGCTATTCTGGTTGAATTCACACTTGAATAATATTAGGAATGTTTAGAATTGTTTAGGTTTGCGTGAAGTGTTTTCAAAATGCAGTATACAGTACCACAAAGAGCGTTTATGAAGGATACGTACGTGCTTACATCATCTTGTAGGAAAGTTGTAAGGCAATTTGAAACTAAATTTCCTGGTGTGTGTGTACCGAGTAAAGAGGCCGTTCGTTTGCTTGTGAATAAATTCAGGGAGATGGGATCAATTTGTGATACGAAAAGAAAGGTAAACAATCATGTGTTTACGGAGCAGAAATTATTTGAATGCGGAGAAAGTTTACAACGGTCACCTTAGAAATCTCATAGGCACCTTGCACAGGAAACTGACATTTCTGAAATTTCTGCAAGGAAAGCAAGAAAACTTTTAAAACTAAAACCATACAAGGTCATTATTGTCCAGGAATTACTAACACGTGATCACCAGAGTGGGTAAATATCTGTAAGTGGATTTTGAGGAATGTTAATACTATAACAATCGATCTACGATTAATACTTTTCAGTGACGAAGCACGGTTTCATTTACATGGCCATGTGTCTACACAACACAGCCGATATGCTACAGACAAACTCAATTTCGTTCATGAAACTCCCTTGCATGATTAAAAAATTGGGGTATGGTGCGCAGTAAATGGATACAGAATAATAGGATATATTTTTTATGAGTATACCATAAATACAGAAATAATATATTGGCACCATGTTCCGAATAACTGACGGACATTAAATGTCAACCCAGATATTTCTGCCACAGCGCATATACCTAATGAATCATTACAGTTTCTTGCAGAAATGTTTGAGGATAGATCTTTAGTAAAGGTTTATGGCCCGCTCGGTCCCCTGATCTTACGGCATGCGATATTTATTTTTAGGGAAAACTTAATTCCTACACATTAGAGGAATTAAAACAAAATATCAGGACAGAAATTAACGCTATTTCGGAAGCTGGGCTAATGCGTGTGAATGAAAATTTCTTCAGAAGATGCCGTAGATATATTGATGCATATGGGCGATATTCCCAACATCTCCTGTGATAAGGTATGTTTTGTGTTTATTCTGATAGTTGTTAATGTGATTTGAGATTTTATTTGACGTCCACGCATGTGTGACTGAGTGCCGGGCCGTGCGACTGCCAGCCAAGGTACTGTACGTGACCGCGAGCCGGGACATGCGCCTGACGGTCAAGTTTTGTAGCATACTTACTGTATAATAAAGTCTTAATTGTGTTTTTTTCCAATAAATAGATCCCAAAAGCTACCATTAGATGTAACTAAAGCGTTGGTGAATCCAAAGGAAGCAAGTGAACGAATGCTGCGGATGACCATCGTTCTTGTAGAATTAAATTAGCTTTAGTAAATGCAATAATGGTATTATTTGAGATGCAACCGGACAAAAGTAAAAAACAAACAAACGGATAAGTTGTTAAATCCACTTCTATTGTTTTGTTTTTCCTTGGTTATGTATATTCTATTTAGGGAAGATAAACCGAAGCTTCCAGTTAAAATATACGTTTTGATACCAGGTGCGCTTGGAGTTACTATGACTAACTCGATAAGCTCTTTCGAGTCTAAACTGTGCTTAAATAATGGTTTTGGGAATTCACTACTACGACTTCAATTCGTAAAATAGTGCTCTTATAATGGTGCAGCAGTGATGCCTGTGTATTAAAATAATTTTAATTTATGAGCAAATTTATTTGTCAGATCTTGGCACTGATTAGTTCTATTTGCAGCAATCATAAAGTTGCAAGATGGCTTCTTAAGGCTTGCATTCGGAAGGTCCCAGGTTCAATACTAGTCAAGCCAACCATTCTGATAGTGCTTTCATATTTTCCTCGGGTCGATGTGCAAATACGGGGTGGTCCCGCTTTATCTCGAATTTCCGTTAACCTGTTTGAGGGTTGTAGAACCAGGCGACGGTAGTTGGTGTGTTGCGGCAGGAGTTGTATTTGCTCTTTGGACATATTTTTCTCCGTTATTTGTGCGACTGATGGGGCTTCTTTCCTTCCTAGGAGTGTTTCATTTAGACCCGGTTGCGGGTTGCGGGTAGCTAATAGAGGCCTAGCCGTCGTCAGGATTGTCGTGTTGGAATCGTTAGGTACCCCTCCTTGCTAGCGCCTTTGGTCTTCGGATCTGGTCGCCTGGGATTTTCCCTTCGTACCTTCCACTCAGAGGTCACGGTGGAAGTACAAAGGGCCTGCTAATACCTAAGTGTGTTGTGCTCCAGCTACTGACTTCCCCATAATTTCCTGTTTATTGATTCATGCAGCATGCATTGCTTCACCTACTAAGTTAGAATTGCGTTGCTACCAGTGGTTTAACCACCTGGGTTTGTTTTGTTAGCTTTTGCAGTATGACGTGTGGTACGCAGAAATGCAATGTGTTTGATTCTGTCAAATGGACAATGCGAGGCAGTTTTGGAATCTAAGGGATACGAATATTTGGCAAGTGCACACAACAGGCACTCATACAGCATCATTGATTTTGCAATGGCTAAACCTCACGATGCATTCCTGAATGCTATTCTGAAGCACATTCAACTGTATTCCTGGCTGTGTGGTGAATTTACTTTAACCAAAATATGTCCCCGCCTGCAGAAGCTTATTTAGCGAAAACTTAAATTGCAATGTAATTACTTGTGGAAGATATGTTAGAATTTGCTTGTACATAAAATGAATCTACGTAGGAAATCAGATATGCTTTAATCTCAGTTGGGTTAACAATACACATATAAGCTGTTAGGATATAAATGCAGATACTTCTACTGGTAATGAAGACAGCGTAATGAACAAAATTACACCAGTATTTGCTTTTTGCTTCATTTGCGAACTAATAATTTTACTTAATAAGGGTAGTATGGTTTCAAATTGGTTAGTATAATTTCTCCAAGTAGGTGTGGCACACACAAACCAAACGTGTTTATTTTCAACAAGAGCGCGAGGCCGAAGACGTAATGTTGAGTGTACAGGCCTCGCAGTAGCGAATCTTATATAAAAACTGAGTTTGAATGCTTTCTGCAAGGCGAATAGCCTCACACTACCTAGGCCAGGAGGTGACACATTGAGATGTGAAAACCGGAAACAAAAAGTCGTTCTTCATTTCGCGGTGCAGTGAAGACCAAACAAAAAACACCAAGTAGTAAATTGTGTGATTGATTTGTGGAAAAATGTTAGTGGAAGAGAAAAAGCAAATAACACATTGAATTGAATCCATATTAAGTTGCCCTTTATCAAAATATCGGTATGTATACTCCTAATACCTTGTATATTTGAATTATTAGTGACAAATTTCTTCATATTTATTATGTAATATATGAAAAATAGTCATGTATATTTTCAATAACATAAACGTATTAACAATCATAAACTGCTTTAATCTACCTTAATAATAGAATATGTGATTTACGAATGGTTACGCAATTCTTTCATCAGAACACTTAAAGGATTAATAAGAATATGGTGGTATTTTATTTATAAACATAAATAACTAACCAATATTCAAGAGTACCTTCCTATAGAAATTTCTAAGGTTTGTGCGATCCGACGCCCAGGGATGGAAACTTTTATAATAACACCTTTTAAGGTTAAAATATGAACGAAATGATAATTAAATATACACGTATATCATAAGTTCAACTACCGATACTGTAGAGAAGATATATGTGCTGTATCTGTGGTACCTATACCAGGTTCCGCCAGCAGCAGTTGTTATATATAAGTGCCTCTGTGCTCCAGAGAAACCTAATTAACGGTTACGAAGGGAAGGCAAGGGTAGTCTGGTTTAAAATCATGCATGTGTGAAGATACCACAGTTTTCCTTTGTCCTGCTTGTCCATTTAACACTTTTCCTATCCATAACTTCTCCGTGGTTAGGTACAGAGAGCTGCATTTTCTGGCTTCATAAGTCCCTCAGTTGGCTACTGAGATGATCCGTAACTCAATTGGTAGTAGGTGCTACCATATATAAGATATAGAAAGAAATCAGTCACTTTCTTACCATGTATAAAGCCCATTTTTAATTTCTCTACTGCATACCAATAATAAGTAGTGAAAACGCTGTAGTCCACAAAAATTTGACGGCGAGATTTCACCAAAGATACATGTTTTAATATTCCTGAACCCCAAAAATACATTTTAGAAAAATGAACATGTGTGTGAACAACATATCTAAAACGAAATGGACCATGAAGATTTTTAATAACAATTCCCTACCAGAAACTACCTTTTACATGAAAAAGGTTGGAGCATGTTTATTTTCTCAAAAATAACTCCAGTAATTTGGATTGAAATATTATGTGTTTCAGATATTTTCATGGCAAATTAAATGTATATCCTACACAGCGGGATGTCTCAGGTGGTTTCGTCCGTGGCCCGCATTCGGAAGGTCGCGAGTTCAATTCCCGTGACCGGCCTACCAGACCCACATTTTTCGGGGATTTTCCCGGGTCTCCAGGAAAATTCTGGGTAAGTTTCTTCCATTTCCGGAATTTCTTGCCCCTTCATGTCGTTTCCATCGTTATTTCATTCATCCTTCATCCCGTTGGTTTTTCTCAAGGTTGGGAGTAACGGGAATGGTGTTCGGCACGGCGTGACAGTGAAAAATGATGCTCATTGTGACTTTCTCTGTCCCCCGACTTTGGTTCATAGCCTGGCGGGGTGTTGGGCCCTGTGTGGCTGGGGTCTCAGGTCTACCTGTCTAACTGCCGAGGTGCTTGAATCTGGAAACTGTAGGGACCTTGTCACTGTTGTGATGTCGCTCCTGGATCCGGCCACCCAGTGTCTCCTCTCACGTCATCCTTCCCTTCTTCCCGGTTACGCCCCCTCGTGGGATATAGATACAATGACCAAAATAAGTTTAGGTGTCGAGCCCCTCCGTACATATTCTATCCTATATCGAATTTTCTGGAACGAGCCCCTGGAAACCTTTTCATTGTGCACGAGTTTTGCATAATTGGTAAACGGTAAGAGATAAACAAAATGGTGGCCGTTTCCGCGATATTCCTTATTATTGGTTTGAATTTTAAGACTAATTTAGCTTCTCTTGGTTATACAAAGCCGTCATGTAATACCGAAATATGTAAATGTGAATTGAAATAAAACAATTTTATAGATTAACAAGAAGTAGCTAGAATAACAAGTATTTAAAGAACATGTTGTAGAAGTGAGAGTGTAGTACTTTAGTTTAATAAAACGGATAAGAATATTAGCACATACGGGACCGCCAGCAGTGAACATTGAGATGTTATATGAAAGGGTAATTGGGGAAGAACATTTTCGAATAAAGTGTACCAGCCCTATAAAGAGTCATAGGCAAAACATATATTGTTATTATCAATTTAACCATGGTCTTCATTGTCTGTACTTGTAAGCTGCAGTTCTTTTGTGTAGGCGTGGCAAAAACCTCTTCCTTCACCGAGTCCCTAGAATATGCGACCTGCATGGCATAGCTCAGCAGCATGTAAAACACAGGACTTGTTTTAATGACGTGTAAGGCATCGCCATGGCTTGACTTAAGGGGACACAACATTGCTTTTTTAGTGATTTTGGTAAAAAACTATTTGGAATTTTGATGCAAAAAATGCACCTTACTTTAAAGTATATATTTGGAATGTTTGATTCTTCTAAAGCAGATGTAACACATGTTTACATGTTCGCACATTTTAAAGCGCTGCCTACTTAAATAAGTATCTATGTCAAATCTAAAGCCATTTTTTCTGAGATTTAACTTTGTTGTTATTTTCTCCCTCAAAAGTACAGATAGATGTCATACTTTGCCCCCAATGTACTGCAAAGTGTGTGTAATAAATTTGGTTAGAATTTCGATATTGGTCGTAGATTAGATTTAAAAATGATTAGTATAAAAATAGTTTTTAGTTCTGTATATTTGTGTATGTATCCGTGTGTCTGAAAACGGTAACTAAGAAACGAAAAGTTGGTTAAATACCAAACTTTATATTAAGTTCAACAATTACCAAGGATACGTCACGACGATTTTAAAGAAACCCCACTCTAAACTACAATTTAAATGGAAAAAATTTCGACAATTTTTATTTTCTAAAAAAAGGGCTCTAACGATTTTGATTAAAATACAATACATTAAAGTTACTTATGTGACAAGTAAAATGTGTATACTGAATTTTCTGGGATAAGTCTTTGAAGTTTCCTTCATTCTGAATGACGTTTGCATAGCTGGAAAACCGTAGGTGCCAGAAAAAGTTTACTATACTAATATGTAAAGCTGTCTAAAACACGCAATTTTTGTGAAGCTAACCGTTTCCGTGAAATTGGTTTCAATTTTAAAATAATTTTCTCATACGGGAATCTGTCAGCTCCTGACCATGCAAAGAAAACGAATTTCAATTACATAGAAAACAGCTATTAATAGCTTTTACTATCGCTTTGGCCTAGTATATTCCGTTATTTGCCTTTTATTTATAAGAAACTAAATAATAGGATCATTTTTGCTGATGCTTATCTCGATTAGCATGAAGTAGGTAGAAGAATAAGCTTTTTAAGACTAATTTGTTACAGAGATGTGTGTTTGTGTGTGCGTGTGTGTGTTGAAGCTATCTGCTATAGGAACAATTCAACCACTAAATTTGTTACAAAAATATTAAAATGCAATTTTAAAACAAATTGTGCATGTAGTTGTTTTTTTTTTTTTTTTTTTTTGGTAGTGTTTAACGCCCGCTTTAACTACTTGTGGCAGCGCAGCCGGTGATGCTGATGATACATGAATGATGATGGAGCACCGGTGGAATGAGATGGCGGGGGAAACCGGAGTACCCGGAGAAACCCCGCCCAAACGCCGCTTTGTCCACCACAAATTTCACATGCGGTCACTTGGGATCGAACCCAGGCCGTCTAGGTGAGAGGCTAGTAGTCTAACCACTCGGCCACGGCGCGGCCGTGCATGTAGTAATACCGTTAGGAGAAGATAGATTTTGATTTTAGATAATTAAATCTAATAAGTTAATTAACCTATCAGGAATAAATAGACATATTATAATGAAGTTTGGTATGAAGATTCATTTTTTGCCAGTAATACCTGTAAAATAAATTACAGCTGTAGTAGTTTAGAACATCATCTTTATCATTTTGGTATCATCTCCTAAATAACAGATATGACATTGCAATGCTCACGCGTTCAGCTGTATTTACAGCTCAGTCGAGCATTGTTAGATGTAGTGTATAATGGCATAATATTATACGGAAAACTCTGTTGATTATATTTATTGTGTGTCGTCGTCACAATATACATTACAGAACAGCGTTTTTAGGCTTCTTGTGAGCTTCAATTCATACAGAAATTCTCTAATGCGCCTATATTGTTGGAACAATTAGATACACAGTCAACAGTTGTATATTAGACATGCTGGGCGCTGTCGTGAAAAGAAAATCCAAGGAAACTTCTGCATCAATTGATTATTGACCTGCTTGCTCTCCAAATATCAATCTGTATACGCTAGAAGAATTACAAGACTACATCTGGGTACTTTTATCAATATTTCGGATGCAGAAATCCGTTGAGTTTCAATCATGTGTCTGAGACGTGCCAGTCTTGTATAGACGCAGAGGGACATAATTTCGAATGACTTTTGTGATGAAACCGATGGATAGCATATCTATATTGCTTCGTGACTTTAACATTATCCAGGGGAGAAACGGGGGACTTGTCCAAACCTGCTGCACGATTGCATTCCTGTAACAGTGCCGTGGAAGCGACGGGCTACCAGTCGCATCGTCCTCCCCCCAAAAAAAAACCAACTAAAAATAAACAAACAAACAAACAAACAAAAACCGGCACAAATAGAAGAAAGACCGTTCGACAGAAAGGCACTAGAATAGAAATATAATCGCGAAGCACTTTTCGTTATACTGGGCTAGTATAACATACTGGACTAGTATAACATCCGTATTTTAAATTGCGTTATAGGTTTCTTTCCTATGAAATTTGTTTAAAATATGTTGGCTCAGGACAGCCTGTAGATTACAAGCATACCCGACTTTAGTTAGTATCTATTATATTCCCTATATGGTCCCCAGTTTGCAACGTCTAGGTACATTGCATCTATGCCTCTTCTGCCGTGCCTGTTTGGAAATGTAGAAAGACTGTTTGCACAATTTTAGAGTTTGGGGGGGATGCGTACACTCACTCCACTTTGCATGTAAATCTACGAAATAAGATTGTACACTATGAAGTAGAATACTGATCTATATTGGCATGAGGTTACATGGGTACATGTTCGAACGTGTAACTACACCCTCTCCAGAGTTGCCTTTCCATTTTTCATATTACATAGGTAGACTATACAAGCTGAGACTGTACAATATCTCCAAAACTAAACGTTGTAGAAAGAAATGTCTTGAATAAAAGGCGGCACACTAATGACAGATTCAAGGAAACCGACCTACCATGCAAAGTAAACAAATCAATCCTGTTATTGTGCTGCACTGATTTTTTTCTTGCTTTGCTGTTTATTTCTTGTTATAGATAAAATTATAAAATTATTAGAGGAAAAATGAAAATAACAAATCGTGGACAAGCATTGAAGCAGACAACAATGGTAAATACGCCTCTGCTCCTATGGTGCTAATTGGTTCCGTGGAAATCCGCCATTTCCGTATTTTGAACATCCATTCCCAGCGGCTAGACAACGACATTTGGAGTCTGTTGAAGGTCCCTGCACTTAGAACGCAGTTTAATGGATTCTCGCTGTTCTACACAGAACACAAGAACAAAACATTAATCACAAGCCCCCTCAAAGCAAGTCTATAGATTCTGGCACCCTTTCACACATCTAGGAATGCAATCTGTGCAACGCACCGCTTCGCTACGGAAGAAGTTAGTTTAGCCTAACTGATGCTGCTCTTTTCGCAACAGCCTTTTGAAGTAGACTACGTTCTGGTTGCCCCTGTGAACACAAAATCCTGGTACCTCAATGCAAACCATGTTTACAGAAATTCGTGATGTGCACCTCTCTCTATATTGCAACTGGAGAAATAAGCCATATAGTTTTGTACCATGTGCGTTGGGAAAAGTTTTTCAAATTACCCTGTTGTCCATTTTTATAGCTGTTGGACTTCCACACATTGGATGCCACGGTGTGTCAAGCCTTTCATAAATCTGGCACGATTGACTCTGCGCCATACTTCTTTTCTTAGGTCGGAATAACTTCACGGATAATTTCATACGACTTCATCTTCCATTATGTTGAAATGTACGGGGTCCCGAACGCCTTCCAGATAGTATTCCAATTGTTATTTGGATATTTTGCCTGATTTCCAGGTACTTTCACTTTTTTGTGAGTGTAGAGTTATATAGTAGCGCCGTCCGTATTCCAGCATCCGTATGTTGAGTGGCTCCAATCAAACTTTGCGCCCTTTGTATACAGCCATTCAGAATTTGCCTTGTTAATTACGTTGGTGCAACAACGATTGCAAAGTGCTTTATACGAAGGTTATTAGTTCTTATGAAGAGTGAGAAAACAACATAAGAAGTTAGGTTTTCATTTCATTTAAAAAAATTAAATTGAACCTAAAATTACCACCAAATGTTCTCCAAATAAAATATGACTAATGACCCTTACTTTCCCCCATAAAAATAAGCAGCTTTTATTCAAAACATTTATTTCTAAAACGCTTGGTTATGGATATATTATACTGTCTCAACCTAAATGGTCCACCCTATATAAGTAGATTAGTGTAAAATTGCCCAGCGTAACATTGCCAACGAGTTTGACTGCCATTCAGTTACTCATGATGAAATTAATATCAATAATAGGAATATTATAAGTGATGATATCATTGTGCATTATTACCATTATTATTAATATAGTTTCTATTATTACTATTATTATTACCATTATTAATTTGATTACTATTAATTCTATTATTATATGTTTATTAATTTTATTATACTATTGTATCTAAATTCCTACCGATCAATGTAATTATTGATACTGATGAATACACCAAAATCGCAACTTCTTGACCGCAGTACCTTTATACATCGTTTCTATCATAAGAAACATTTGACGTAAATAATACAGTTGATTTGCAGGTAGCTAGTTTCTCCCATCTCTCTCTCTCTCTCTCTCTCTCTCTCTCTCTCTCTCTCTCTGTATATAATTTGTAGAATGTTGCTGATTCACTGACAGCATTAAACAAGAGCAAGATTTCAAAATACACAATGACATAACATTAGAACACTGGAAAGTAGTTAATGTTTTAGAGAGAGGAAAATCAGCAGTTGGTATAAAGCAAACTCTACTTCAGCTGAAAGATCAACCGCATTTGTCGTTGAGAAAAAGAAAGATCACTCAACCATGTTGCCATTCCTTCCTGAAGAGCACAGAGAGTTTTGTGAAACATTGATTTCAATCCCAGAAGATGTAAACAATTCAACCGGTCTTCCTTTCAGTGTTTGGAGTTAAAAAAACATGAATAATGAATTGCTATTGTAGTGCTTGTAAACAATATTAGTTTTGTACTTTTCTCCTTAATGGATACGTAGTGCTTAGGAAAATGTGACATGTTATTACAATTATTTTTTTTTATTATTTCTCTCAAAATCCTGAAGTAAAATGTAACAACAGTTTGATCGGCATTTCTAACTGACTTTTCTATCATATGGCACATAGAACGTTCTTATCACTGCCCTTTTTCTCCTTCTCATTGTATTTTTGGCATAGCTTTTGATTACAATATAATTTTGTAGTACAAAATTGCTCTCATACTGGTTTTAGGCGTAATGCGTTATATACAAACATATATAGATGTTTTTTTGCATCTCCGGAGAAATGTATAAAATAACACTTGGAACGTTTGACATTTCCACTCTTCAATTGTGAAAGCCTTACGGGAGAATAAATAAAATAACCCCAATGCAATGGGCCAAATTTTCTGCTCCCTGGTGCACCAGAGACATTTCCAACGCCGCTTAACAAAGATTACTAAATTCAGTGATCACAAAGCTGCGGCTATTAGCTTTCAGCGAAGTAATAACACCGTTTTATTTGCTCAAGTTTCTTTTATGGATCAAGAGGATATCAAATTAATGACGGTCGATCGTCTAAACGGTGTTTATATGTTCACATTGTACTGAATACACTAACAACCTTTTTCAGCTTGTTATATATTGTTATACCCCTCCCGCTGCGATAAACTGAAAATTGAAGGAGAAATCAATGATAGCTTCTGCATATAAGAGTTTTACGTGCATTGAATTTAAAATGTGAAATGAAAAACGAGATGGAAAAGGGACGCGTGTCGTAGTGAAGCGGGAATCGCTGGAGGGATAAAATGGAGAAATATAGATCCTCTCTCAAGTAGGAATTAACACTGCTGCCATTTCCGTTACAGCGTTCATCAATCAAGCTAGAACACCATCAACTTATTAAAAAACTACGCCACAGCACAACGTACCCTTGTACAAAGAGTCAATTTTTTTCTGCTAAAGCCCCAATTTAATCAATGGCATTTTATGTCTCCAGTTTTATCTCTCCCCTTACTTTTAGATTAAGCCTGTCTTTATGTAGTTCAAAGGGGTTTTACTCACACCATGTAGAACAGGAAGGATGGGGTTGATTCTTCCTCTTAGAATTCGGTTTTGTGTCAGCGATGTAATATTTCATGATGTTCAATAAAGGTAAATAAATAGGTATATAAAATATCTTTCCAGGTATCTTTATGTTCATGAAATGTTATTTACAGTGTCCTTTCTTCAGTTTCCTATAAAGTTAACCCTATTTTTATGTTCATTGTCGTTTAACCCCAAAGGCTCGTCTAGCATTTATAGATACCAAATTTGAAATCATTTTGAAGCATAGATTTAATTATTCTGCTACTTAGGTATAAAAGGGTCATTAGTTTACAAAAAAAAAAGTTCCTAATGTCTCAATTTTATACCCCATGTGGTTCACCTGTCACTAGGTATTCATACATATTCAAAGCGTTTATAGTCTAATGTGCAAAAATCTGATGTGCTCTATGTGCATTGCCTTTTCTACCTGCTCTGCAAACAAATTTCTTATCAAAGGTTCTATTTCCTACTTCATGCTAGTCTATAAAAACATTAGCACAACGCTCTTATTGCTTAGTTTCTTATACATAGAAGGGAAATAAGGGAGTACACTACACCAAAGCGTTAGTCAAATGTTTTAAAAATGCTGTCACTATGCAACTGTCAAGAAATTCACTAGGAGTATGGCCAGGAGTATAACAATAGAAACACGACGACTTCGGGTTTGAGAAAAGCATATCACAAGTAACAAAGAATATTTCGGAAATGGTTAGCTCCACAACAAAAATGTATAAGACATGTGCTGTGCGTTTTGAGAAGATCTACATCTTTTTGTCTGTGTCTTACGGTTTACTGATAATGCAACAATCATTCAGAACGAAGAGTACTTCAGAGGATACCCCCAGAAAATTCAATATATACAATTCATTAGTTTTGTAAATATATTTAATATACGGCATTTTAATCAAAACCATTAGAGCATATTTTCAGAAAATCAAAGCTTGCAAAAATGTTTCCATTTAAAGGGTATCTTGGGATGGAAGGAACTTCTTTTTTAAATCTTCATGTCGCATCCTTGTTGAGATACTAAAGTTAAATACCAAATTTGGTATTCAACTGATTTTTCGTTTTTGCTCACAGAAGACCCAAAACACACGGACCTTTTTCTAACAATACTTTATTGGATTCAGAGGCTCGAAACACTATTTCCTGTCAAATTTTAACATGGAATTTTTGGGTGGAATACAATACCTGCTGTATATACCTTTTGGGGAACATGTGCCTTTCAGTTATGCTTATTCGTTATATATAATGAAGTAGTAGAGCCATACTTCCCTTAGACTGGCCCCGTCGTTCTGTCGGTACAGTTCCTGCCTTCTGTTTGAGGGGTCCCGGGTTCAGGTTTCTGGCTGGAGGTGGGGAGTTTTCTCTAGCCAAGATTATGCCTTATCCTCCCCAGAATCTAGAGGCCTCATTCTGAATTAGAACGTGTGTGGAGAGTTAAAGATAATTCATCACAGACAAACATCTATAGTAACAGAGTAAACATCATTGCTAGGAGCAACTGTTCCAAAGGAAAATTCGCCGATATGATCTAGTTGTTAAAGGCAGGTATAAATGAAAAAGCGTGCTTTCTTGGTCGAGACTAGTTGTCTGAATGTGGTGGAACTAACGTTAGGTCTTGACAATTACTTTTGTTCAGCCAATGCATAGATTTTATGTACATAGTAAAATTTATTCGCAACATAGATGCTAACTTCTACGCAAGATTTCAAAGAAAACTGTAAATACGATGAAACGATTATTTTGAATGGTTTGTGTTTTGAGAAAAAAAATAATACACTGCGCGCGTAATTTATTAGCTGGCAGCGGCTCATAAATTAAATGTCACTTAAGCCTCTAAATAGACGCACATGAAAAATAATTATATACTACTTGTGAGGGAAGGACTGGGGCATTATTTTAAGGAAAATATCAAATTTTCAGTTTAACAATGTTTTAGTAAAGCTCAGTAAAGTTTTCCTTTAATGCCTTGTAACTCTCAGCTCAGTGGGCCCGGGGATTATCTGAGGAACCCCTTTTTGTTCAAGAAATCTCAAAACATGTATTTCTGGTGCAATCTCGGTATCGAGTTTTTGGGTGGAATACAATACATTCCCCACCTACTACGTACATTGTGGATACATGGTCGAGAACGTTAAGATAAATACACATTCAAGAAGTGTTTGCGAACTGTGACACCTCGCTATTACGTGACGGAAAAAGTGAGCGTGGAATAAAAATTCGTGGAGTATTTTAACTTTAGTGTACATTTAACAGGATCTTCGTATCACAAATTCCCCTTTCGGTATCCTCTGCAAGAAATGCTTACCATGGCTATTATCCCTAAATAATTGCTTCAAAGAAATCTCATGTGTTAGAATACGATGTCTACAGGAAGCTCTAGTAAATTGCCGCTAATATCACATACAGAATGACTATGAAGTTGATTCTATCTTGTGTGTAAATTGTCAATAGTATACCTAGTTCGATTGTATACAGTAATTAGCACCTCCATTCATTGAACACGTATAGGTACCCTTGCGCCATACACCATTGTAGTAAGAAGGTGCACTCAGCTGTATCGAAGGATGAGGCTGTAGACTTTTTCTTCCAGAGGAAAACGCAGCCTTAGTGCTTCCACAAATATGCCTAGTCTTTGTCCCTGTCAAAATAAAACCTCTTTTTAGGGCTTGTTCGGACTGCATAATTAGTTTTCACTTCTTCAAAGTCTAACAATTTTAGTTTTTCTTTAAGTAAAGCTGGACGAGAATATTAATATGAGAAGTTTATCCAAATGTTTCTCAATGCTGCAGTTAAGGTTTCTGTATCCGATGCCCTTAGTGCTCTTCAGAGCGTTCGTGATTTGCACACCATTCTATCATGCAGGGCATTCAGAACGCCCTTCACGTTTTACACACTTCAGATGTTAATGTGGAGAGTGCATGGATTCCTGGTCATATCGGCTTGCCGGGGAATGAGCTGGTGGATTTGGCAGATAAAACGGCATAAAAGTAACCCAGTACTGTAATTCCTTCAGCCTTGTTGTGCGGAGAGCGGTACTTTCGTGCTGGCATGAAGAGTGGTCGCCTCTCCGCAGTAATAAGCTTAGGGAATTGAAGGTAAATAGGTTACCTCCTCTCGTATATCTCGTCGGGAGGAGGTGGTACTGGCTTGCTTGCGGATCGGTCGCTATTTTTACACATAGCCACCTTTTTAACACGGAGTCGGATCCTATCTGTTCGCTCTGGTTCACCTTTATAGCTGCCGGCTTCCTGCGCAGATGTCTTTGCCAGTGAACATAAAGCGGTAGAAAAGGTTTTAACTTTTTTATTCAAAGTGACACATCCAATAAGGATTTAAGTTTTAGTTATTATGTCCCGACGGATTTTAATGAAGCTGTAGTTACTGGGTTTTAATTTTTCTATCACCAGTGACTTTTCACCCAACGATTTTGTTTTAGTTTTTTTATCTGTGTCCTTTTGGCTCCATTTTAATACGTCAGATTGATCTTAGGCTTTCGTAACCAGTGGTTTTATTCACTGGTTTTATAACTTACTTTGTTACTTTACATTGTTTTTTTTTTATTTTTATACATCTTTTAGCCGTGGTGTTTTAATCGTCTTTGTTTTTCTAAGGGCGCTAATGAGTTGAGCGCCCCTAAACACCAACCATCATAATCATCATCAGCATCACCATTGTATCCGATGCCAAGGTGGAAATCCCCTATAACGCCAGAGAGAAGGAAGTGCTGACAAATCGTTACTCTCGCCTGGGATAATGTGGGATCAACGTGTTGAAGTTGAACTCGTCTCTTGTAATTACGCATTATGTATTTGCCACGTTCACTGAGTTAATGCAACTACACAGTCAGAATAATGACTTTATAATAGTACTAACTCAAATATGGCATCACAAACTTGTGTTTCAAACATTTTGGAATAATTGAACATTCAACGCTTGTGTAAAAACAAAATGCCGTGTTGTCAGGCGGTTAAACACCCGCGGAAAATCCAGTCTTTAACTGTTCCTTTAATATTTTCTAGGAGAAAGTAGAACCCAAGGAAAGGGTCTCCGCTGAAATCTGGGGTCAAACATGCTTCACAGATGACTCCCGGATACGGGACAGGAACTAACGGTAACAGTAAAGTGGCCCGAGAGGGTTTTTCTTTATGTCTTTATTATTTGATCAAAATGTAGGCATTTTAATCGATTTGTAGTCTTTGTAAGTAACAAAAACCCACAAAAATTCCTACTTTGAATCGTGCTTCTGCAAAGGGTGAAATTTTATAGAAATATGTACTTGACTTGAAGAAGAAGAAGAAGAAGAAGAAGAAGAAGAAGAAGAAGATGAGGAGGAAGCAGCAGAGTCTTTAGCGCCTGCTTCATTTAGCCCAATTCAATGCGTAATAGCAAAACCAAGGTATTTTGTAGAGTACATTTCTTTGAGAGTATTAAAGATTAGGACTATCGCCGATGGGACCCCCAATCTCTGGGACATGGTAGTAGAATACTGTGGCTCTTTGCAACTTACGTGACTTCAATTAGGGAGGGATGAAGGAACAGACCCGAAGGGCGATTAGATCAGGATGAAGACAGGCGCAAATATGGACGGTCCATAACGTTTCAAGATAGAACGCACACTACGTCACCAGACACAAGCCCCTGAACCCCGTAGGAATTATGTAGAAGCGCCCCACCGAAGGATCCCAGTGATAGGTTTTGACCATGAGGCACCCGCTACGACGCCAGGAAGAAACACATACAGAGCGCAAAACCATTGCCCAACCGCACCGTGCCGAACACCATTGCTTGGTCCTTCAACCCTGAAAGAGATGAAAGGAAGTAATGTATATAGGAAATTGCGGATTGGAAAGTTGTTGTAGAAGCTGAACCACCCCAGCATTCGCCTGCCAACCCGGTGAAATCGAAAAAAACAAAGCCATGGGTTAGAGTGAGTAGTTGTCGGGGATTGACCCCGGGACCTACAGAACGCGGATCACAGATATTACCGCTTTCCCGCTCCGCTTTTGATGCTACAATTCCGTGCTCCAAATTTCTTCGTTCTGGCCAAAACTTAACAGTTCGTTGCCTTCATTTAACTAATTAATTATAATTATTAGTTTATCCATTAGGATTAATATCGCAGGAAATACAAATAACATGTAAATTTCCATCCCTTTGCTGCACAACCCTAAACTTTCAACATAGGAGTTCTAAGGTTTCATTACCCCCATGCTTCAGATTTTACTTTTAAACAAGAATAGTAGACATAAAACTTCGAAGATCAAACAGTGATACATAGAACAATTATAACAACCCTATATACATGATTGTCAAGTTCCCTTTCAACAATGAAAAGAAATGAAGCAAGAATAGTTTTGGTACACCATAAAACATTAAGTTAAGAACACACGTATACCATGTAGACTAATTTTTTTGTCTCGCAGGGACAGAGAAGTGTTTAAATACTGCAGCCAGGCGCCTATTTTGCCATATATAGCCTCCAGGAAGAAGGGATGAAGTGAAAAGTTCCGAAGGGATGTTGCCCCGGACTAAGTAGCGGTAACTGTGGATATCGCGGGGTCCCTAAAGATTAGAGATGGAAATACTCCCGGAGGCACCTCTCAACGTTCCTCCTGAAAAACAGGTCCGAGCTACCTTAGTTAACATCAGAGGAGAAAAAGGAAGGAGTTACATAGCGCATATACACCGCACACCACACACCATCAGTGTCCAATCAAGTCCCGTACCCCGAAAGGTGATGTGTAATGACATTGTGGATAATGATAAACGGGAAAATTCGTGGTATTAAGAAAACAACACAGTATTCGCCAGCTGACAAGGGAAAACCAGGAAAACACCTAAATCAGAGTGGGTGGCCGACGGTGGTCAAACCCGCGACCTCCTGAATGCGGGCAGAAGACGAAACCACCTGAATCGTCTCGTTCCGTATGCAAAGCGGTGTTAATATTTTGCTGTATTTATCTATCATGTATTCTTTGGTTCTTCACAAGTAGCGTTTCAATGTGGTTGCGGTCTTACAACGTTCATCTTACTGCTATTGTTCCTGTACCCCCCCCCCCTACCCACCTCCTAGAAGGCTCCTGTCAATTCCTTTAATTACAGCCGAAAACATTTTGAATTGGAAAAGTCATTGAGTTCATATAAGTTCCTGGAAAATAACTTGTATAATTTCAATAAATATTGAAGACTATCAAAACTATTGAGAATAACAATGGCAAAGCTTTCGCTACACCTAGAATTAGTAGACGTTTCCCTTTCAAAATTTGAGCAGAATGCTTCTCTTACCTCGAACTGTGAGGCGTTTCATTAAGCTCAATGCAGGGTTCAGTGTTATGCATATAAAAGTTTACATGTTATGAATACATTGAAACAAATAGGACTGGAAACGCATAAAAATTGCAGTTATAGAAGCTACACATTTACACATGCTAAAATCAAGCTTTTTAGACCATTCATTTTTATTAATCAGGTGACACATGTCATTGTGTGTGGCATGTCAAATTTACCAGGCATAATTCGCGCCAGAATGGATATACTAATTTAAGCTTATTTGTTACGATTGTACAGCACCCAATTTGAGTATTGGCATCTCTCTTAATTGGTAGTGTCCTATCGTTTCTCAAGTTCCGTGATTCACTATTTGTTTGCAGATTTTGGTAATGGAGCCAAGTGGTAGGTTTTAACTTCTCAAGAGTTCTCGGAAATCGGTACAAAAGCATATTGTATGTATATTAATGTTTCATTAATTCTTATACATTCGCTTGCGTTGACATAGTAGTAAAAGCCGGATTTAAAAACTATCAAACAATCCTATATACGGCTGTTTCTCCCTAGTAGAGATGTCTGAATTTTTTGAAGAGGATTTCCATCTAGAGTATTTTGTGCCCCTTTCAATGAAAAAGGAGACTTGATACGTCTAAATGTAACCAAGACACACTTAAAGCACACATGCCTCTTAACTGGTTGCATAAATTGAAAAAAAAAAAAAAAAAAATCACAGTGGTAGTATAAGCATGCTATCTTACATCACAATGTTTCGGCAATGTCTTTCGAGTTAGGCATGAAATCGGTCCAGAACTTATTGATGATGTAATGGTAGCAAAATATTTCCTGCTAGCATATGTAAAGTTAAACACATAATTCCTTTATTTATATTTAACAGCTCACTCCAGCGTAAATAATAATGAAGCCGATTTCCTTTCCGAAAACCGTGTTTCCCGCTGTATCCGTTTGGACTTTCATAAACGACCGACTCACTTTAGAAACCATATTAAATCCTGTTACTACTAAATCACTATCATCCATCGCTTCTAAATATTCTTAGATTGTCTCGTGGATAAAAAGAGCACAAATATGAAGAAAATTCAAACAAATTCTACAAACCTTCGTCTTTGGGAGAGTAACTTCCGCTGAGGGCGTCTATATGGAATCAAATGATGAAAGTGCCTGAGTATGAGTTTTTATATTGCGTTATGAAAGTGGGATGGTGGAGAAACAAACCATGAATCGAATTGTGCTTTTTGGAGGGGACGTAAAACGTGTCATAACATTTCTAGTGAGTTCGCGTTCGAAAACAAGTTGGCTGTTGCTTGAGTAGGAAATCGAAGTACACTCAGCTGAAAGGTTTTTGTTTACGACTGGCAAGTCAACAACTTCAGTATCGGTAACATCGCTTTGTTTGCAATCTCAGTCTAGCGATTTTAGCGTTTTCTGCCTTCCATGTAAGCAACATTATAAACGTAACGTATAGGTTCTCCACATCTAGATGTGCTTCGGTGTAGATGCTCCAACAAACCAGACTCAGTTAAAAGTGAAATATGGGTACCTAGGTAGAGGAAATAACTTATTCTGTCTTTGATTTCATTGCAAATACATGTACTGAGATTTCCTGAAAAATAAAAAACAACAAAAAGCAACTGTTTCGAATAAGAATCATTTATGACTAGAGGCATCCAAGAGATATCCACAGAAGGAGTGGTAAGACACACTTTTTACTTTCAGCGCCATGAGTATTGTTACATCTAAGTTTTTTATTGTTTCTACCATGGCTTAGCTGTTCAACATTAGTACAGTGTTCTTTTTAACAAAGAAGCAAATCAGAATTAATACTAGTTACTTTCTCTGGTACGTATGTACAATGTGTATAGTAGGTAGAGAGGGTACTGCAATTCACTAAAAAGTTTGATACTGACATTTCACCGCAAATATATCTCGAAGGCACCTGAATAAAAAAAAAAAAATCATTTTTAAAAAAAGGTGCATGTGTGTAGGTCTATATGTGTTTTTTTGTGTGTATGTGTGTGTGTTTACACAGCTAACTTAAAAACAAAAAGTCAGTTAAGCACCAAACTTGATATTTAAGTGCATCTTCCAAGGATACGACACAAAGATTTTCAAAAAAATCCCCAAATCTAAACTATCCTTTAAATGGAAAACTTTTAGAAAATTTTATTGTCTTAAAAATGGCTATCATGATTTTGATTAAGATGCCATATATTAAATATATTTACTTAACAAAATGTATAACTTGAATTTTCTGGGAATAATCTCTGAAGACCTCTTCATTTTTTCCAAAAATGTTTCTTTCTTTTTGAATTTAAGGATCTCAAAAAATGTATTTCCGGTGAAATTTCGGTATCAAATTTTTGGGTGGATACGATACCTTCTCTGTCTATTCCACCAAACTGGATGTAATAATCCATTAGAATTAAATAGAAATATTGATAATATTCCCTTCCATCCCTACTTTACATTTAAAGACATCTTAGGGTTTATTATTTTATTTGTTATTTTATACCTCCTAAATATTATGATCACCTGGTATAGTATTACCGTAAAAATAATATAATTTTTTACTTTAAATATGTGCTAGAGAAAGTAAACATGCATAAAATTATGGACTTCTTAATTTCAAAATTGCATCTTACATTAAGAGTAGTCAGTATCTTTGCATTTCTTCGTTCACATTAAAAAAATATAGTGAAAATGTGAAAGAATTTGAGAAAAATTTGCATGATGGGAAATATTTTAAATTGAACAAAATTCAGGAATACAAGTTAACCAGAGGGCTGCCTCCTTGGTCGAGTGGTCAGCTAGCTGACTTCTCACCGGTAGGTCCGGAATTGATTCCCGGCCAGAGGGAGGAAACTTTTCTTTAATTAGAATTATTCCCTATTCTGCGTAGTGGATGTCAGAGTGAAAAACCTACAGCAAGACAACCTAACATTCAAAGAGTAAAAAGAATCTAATAGTCCAGATATGAGCACGTCAGTTAAAGAGGGCTATAGAAATGACAAAACAAAAGAGAAAATGTGAATGATTGCGAGGGGCCCCGGCTTCGAATTCCGACTGGGGCTAGAATTTTTTTTCTAGGCAAAACTGTCCCCTATTTTGCCTAGGGTTGCTAATATGTTAATATGATAGATTATGATGTACGTATAACTCCCTCCCCCTTCCCCGCAAGCAGAAATCCAATGACAATTATTGTATACGACTTAACTTCGTTGCCCATAGGCAATGTGTTCCAAAGATAAAAGACGCCGAGATGACCATTGCAGCTAAAAGCGGATATAAATGAACCAATAAAGAAACAGAAGATAACGAATACTTCAAGTTTTATACACCTCTATTTAAACGTCCTATTTTGGGCATTAAATGTCCAGAAACACTAAACAGCATATTTATCATTTTACGATATACAAGACTTTCTAATTTATTTTTCCTTTCATTCAAAATTATATAGATGACTTTAAAGAGAGAGGTAAACAACTGGAAAATATTTTCACTATTCTTTGATAAATAGCTAGAGGAATATTCAAACATGTGACTCAATTTTTTTCCTGGTAGTCTTTGAATAAATACGACATTTAAAGGTGAAACAACCGTTGATAAATTAAATAGTACTTATTAATGTTATAATAGTGTAAATATTAAGCATAGCATCTGCTTGCTCTTTTGTTTTAAAGGCAAATTTGGAGCTGTTTTGAAGTTAAATGTTAATATGTTTAAGAATAAAGCATCATACGGTTACATTTTTCATCCTTTTTGTTATAACTCTTTCTATCGCACATCAATAGTAGGTAATAAAGATCCGCAAAAAGATGCACTCTAAAATCCGATATCAAAATTTTGCTTAAGATACATGTTTTGAGTCATAAATCATTGAACAGCATAATTCAAGAATGAAAAATCGGATAAATACCAAGCTTGTTATTGCACATCTACTAGGACAAAGTATTTTGATGAGGGGAACCGACGAGGCAGAAGAATTACCACAGCCTGGAGAAAATTCTGTAGTTGGTATCCTACTAAACAAATACCTAAATCTGAAACTGAAAATACAAGGCATGGAATCGTGCGTGATTCCAGTGTTCATATGTAGATGGCAGATGTGGCGTTTCTTGCCCCACAAGTGAGCCAGAGAAAAATGGAACAGGAAATACTGAATATCAGGCTACAATACCAAACACAGAAATCAGAAGAACAACAGAAACTGAGGACGCAGCAGTACGTGCACGACAACTCAAGTGGAAATGGGGAGGCCTTGTAATAAGGTCGGACCACAGAAGATGGGCCTACGCGACCAGTTTGGACAACAGGCTCGGGAAAAGGGTAAGTGGTCGCTCATTCCAGAGATGGTCAGACGAACTGGCACATACTAGGAGCTGGAAGAAGTCGGATCACGCTAGCCAAAGACCGCCAACTATTGAAGAGAGTCACCGCCATTGAGTTAAAGCTAAAGCTGCAACCAACATTATTATGCTAAGGAATAATGTGATGTTGGACTGAACTTTGATGTAAACGGTTAAGCGAAAATAGAAGTAAAATATTAATTCTCCCACGGATAGGTTCACGTTGGTAGTTTTACATAAGCTACCCTATCTAGAGCAGAAGACAATTGCCCTAAAAGGACCTAAAGCTATATTATTTTATTTTATCCTTCATGGATGCAACACGATAACTTTCAACAATATTCCCCAACGTAAACTACCCTTTATATGGGACATTGTTCGAAAATTTTGAAAATCTCAAATATGACTCTGTCACGTTCAATAAACTTAAGACCTTTAGATTACAAATAAAATACACATCTTGATAATAACTGTGAAGCGTACTTCATTCCGAAGGAAGTTTGTAAACTGGCAATTGTTAAAAGGATAGACAAAAACTACTAAACAATAACGGTGGAGCACTTTAAGCGGAATTTATTTCAAATAACTTTTTTGTGTCATCAAGAATTTCGAAAATAGTCGTTAAAAGTAATTTCAATTGTTCAATACTTTGTGAAAAAGAAGCTCTACCGTTGTTCATCTGTTCCTGGCAATATCATGGCAGCAGCATGGAAAGAGAATCGATTCGATTTCCTGTAGCCCTCTTGCACCTACAACAAATGTGTAATGAACTGTAAGTACAAATGTTTATCTCGGGCAACATGAGTGGTTCGAAAATTAAGCTTGCGTAACACTAGTTTACAGAAAGTATATGAAAACAAACAATAGTTGGTAGAGAAAGTCATGTAAGCAGTGTTTTAGAAATTGTCATCATTATTCCATGATCCTTCGTCATACAGTCTAGGGAAACATATCAGCTGTATTTTAAGAATTATGCACCAATATTAAAAGGAAAATATAAAACATTTGGTATTAAGAATTCGCTCCTAGCTGTTAAAAATATGCAATCGTATTTCATTTGAATGTTTTAAGAGGCTATACTCAAGCTGGCTCCGTAGCTCAAAGGGTAGAGCACCTGTCTGCTGTGCGAGGGGTCCCAATTCGATTCCCGACTGGTGGTAAGGGTTTTACTCTGGTTCAGATTATTTCCTATCCTCCCAAGAGTCTGGAGGTGTGTATGTGTGAGATCTAATATTAAAATTAAGACAAATAGAAAACCCAACGACACCAGTACATGGATTCACCATTGCCGTTCTAAAGGGAAATTCTGCCGATATTGCCATAGTAGTTAAAGGCGGAATATAAATGGAACACTAAAAAAAAAAAAAAGAAAGAAAGCATGGCACCAATATCATCACAAAAAGATGCATAGTCATGATATGCGGGCCCTAACGATGACCTTCAGAATAACGCAAACTGCAGGCACGGTAAGGTATGCAAGGTCCTTTGTAATATGCAGCAACACGGCCTGGTGTACATTTATAGTGACTCTCGCTCGGCACAGCTGTATCGTTGGCACATTTTCTCGTCCTTGCCTGTGTATGTATACTGAATCCTTAAAATGCGATTTTAATCAAACTTCAAAGCGGGAAACGAACTGAAGTTGTGTTAATTGCACAAATAAGTTTGCGTTAGAGTTTAAAGCGATAGTTCCCAAACTATGGGGGTTGGCCAAAGAATATTCCAGAGGGCATGAACATCTGCTTTCCTATACCAGGGCATATATTCCAAATTTTGTATTCATTGTATCTTTATGATTACATGTTTTATTTTATTTTACTATGACTGTTCCTAAGTGACCACATGTGAGATTTGTGGTGGACTAAGCGGAACAGAAGCGGGTTTTCTCCGGGTACTCCGGTTTCCCTCGCCATCGCATTCCACTAGGGCTCCATGTTTACCATCAGTGTCATCGCCTGCAGTAAGTAAAAGCGGACGTTAAACGCTATTAAAACTATGATTATGCAGATAATTAACTAAACATTTACTACTATATTTAATCTACTGCTACGTATAGAATCACAAGAATAACATAGCATTGTACAACGTATAAATAAGGCAAATAAAATAACACAGATTTGGAGAAATATATCCTGAAACTACTCCTGTTATACTACTGGGAGCCAGTTGACTTTTTCCTCTACCATCGACCTGTTATTCTTAAGGGGACCCGGAAAATATGAGTAAAAATACATTTTTTGTTTTTGTTTGTAAAAATATTAGAAAATTTTCTGAGTAAAATGCTTCAATTTTTATCTTGATGTCACTATTCTAAGGATTTTTATAGAGTATTTACCAAGGGGCTGCATTTCGTGGTCTGTCAATTTATTGACATTTATTTTTGCTATGAGCGGAATTAATATATCTAATGTTCCCGTATTTTTTAGGAAGGAAATGTGGGACATTTTTGAAATGACCATACTGATTTTTGGTAACACTGATTACTGATTTATCATGGCAACCTAACCTCGGCATTTTGTTTTGTGTAAACATATTAGTTTGTTATTGAAGTGATTGTAAATATTTTGTTGTTGTGTTTGGCTGTTATTTCAATTTGTTTAATACGGTTTTCAGAAAGCGGAAGAATGTAGAAGACCAAAAGATGTCACTGCAGATAATGTTGATACTACAGGTCCACATATGGATGTTGAAATAAACACTGATATGGGTAAAAGTAATAGTAATGACGTGGAGTGTAATAGTTCTTAAAGAAACTGCACAACTATGGAGATGAGAACAATAATATTTTGAAAGATGCTGATGAAAATAGTACTAATGAAATAATAGATATTCAAATATTATAAGATATTCTTCATAACCCTGACAATTCCTACTATGGTGCTGGAATGTATTGAAAAGATTAATTCTAAATTTGAAGTTCAATATCTCAGAACTATATTTTTTTATATATAAGGAACATTTTCTCAGAAATTGTTAGACATAGAAAGCTCACACTTTCAGGCATTATGTTTATTCAAATGATAAACATTTTAATAGGGCAATTTTTTTAAATTATCTATAATTTTGAAATTTTGAAGTGATTAGTATGATATTTGTAATGAAAAAATTGACTACTGCAAAAAATGATTTACTCTTCAAATAATTATTCTATCAAAAACAACCCATGTTAAAGTTTGTACAAAAATCCATATAATGTACTGTAAAAATTGAAGTGGATACAATAAATAGTTTCTGAGAAAATGTTACTTGAAAGCTTAAATTTTAATATTGTCATTATATGCCTTACCGGGTCCCCTTAAACCAACCACTGGTAGACAGCGGTATAGATGCTGGTATCCAGCATCTTCAACATAGTCCTAAGTGTGCTTTAGTTATGAAAAATTATTATTCAACTTATTTTAAAACATATATATATATATATATATATATATATATATATACATTTTTACTTTCTCTAGCGCATATATACAACTTACATAGTAGGTGTAGAAGGTACTCCACCCAAAAATTCAATACCGAAATTTCATCGGGAATACATTTTTTGAGTCCCCCTGAATCCTAAAAAGAAATTTAGTAAAATATCAGTCTGTATGTGTCTGGGTGTCGTATGTGTATAACTCAAACACGAAAAGTCAGTGAAATACCAAACTTGATATTTAAGTTTAGTATCTCCCAGGGCTGCAACACGAAGATTTTCAAGAAAGTGCACTCGCCATACTACCCTTTACATAGACAAATTTTCGAAAGTTTTGATTTTCTCAAAAATGACAGTAACGATTTTGATTAAAATATGGTATATTAAGGATATTTACATGAAAAATATAGCGTTTATCTTGAATTTCCAGCGAACAACCTCCGAAGCCTTCTTCATTCTAAATTATTTTTGCATAAACGGGTAAAGACAAGAGATATAGACAAAAACTTACAACACAAAAAATGCAGATCTTGTGAAAACACACATTTTATGTCCATTACATTTTTGTTGCAGAGCTAACCATTTCCGAGATTTTTCTTGTTATTGGTTTCAATTTCAAAATAGTTACAAATTTCTCAAACAGCAAGTAGTCCATGTTTCTTTTGTTTTACTCCGGGCCATACAAAGAAGCAAATTTCAATGATGGTCGCAAAGCCACAGCTTTTAAAACATTTGACTATCACTATAGCATAGTGTATTACATTCGTTATCTTCTACTTATAAAAAATTGAGGAATAAGACCATTCTGCTAATGCTTAACTCGATTAGCATGGAGTAGGAAGCTTGTTTGTACAACAAGTAGAGAAAGTCTTGTGAATGGAACATCAGGTTTTTATATATGTAGCGTGTGCGAGCTCAATTTTTTGTTTGAAATTGAAAATATTCCCCCTTATAATCTTATGAAATAGAAACACAATATTTTAGGGTGGGATAATGTTCTTAAAAATCTTCTTATCACATCCTCGGAGGATACAAAACTTAAATATCAAGTTTGGTATTTAACCGGCTTTTCGTTTTTGAGATATGCACATACATAGAGACACACGCGGATTTTTTCTCTCGAAAAAAAGACCTTTTTTTGGACTCAGGGAGACCTCAAAACATATTTCCGTTGAAATATCGGCATCGAATTTCTTGTGGAATATAATACCTTCTCTATCTACTAGTGCTTACATAGTACGTGTGGAGAAAGTAAAAAATACAACCACCAGAAACCCCGTAAACGCCTTTGTGACGTGACCATGCACACAAGCAACTACTTACTATAGGTATATATAGCAGAATGAGGTGGCTATGCGAACACGTGGTTACCAATACCTACTAATGTTACGAATGAACATGTCCACATTTCAAAATACAATCTTTAAACACAATGAAATACCGGAGTTTTTATGTCCGGCAAAACGGTAATAGGAACACTATTTTTACTCGGATACGGTAAATACCGAATAATATTGAATGCCTGGAAAGCCTATGTGCAACACTATTTTCCATTAAATAGCTTACAAAGATTCCATTCCAGATATGCTCATATCTGGAATCGAACTATGATTGGCCGCGCTGTGGCCGAGTGGTTAGACCACTTGCCTCTCACCTGGACGGCCCGGGTTCGATCCCAAGCGACCGCATGTGAGATTTGTGGTAGACTGGGGCGGGTTTTCTCCGGGTTCTCATCGCATTCCACTGGTGCTCCATCTTCATTCGTGTATCATCAGTGTCACCGCCTGTGGAGCCATAAGTAGTTATAGCGGGCGTTAAACACTATCCAAAAAAAACTATAATTTACATTGAACTGTTTTCGAAATTATTCCTTTTCTCAAAAGTCGTAATGATTTTGATTAAAATGGCATATATTAAGGATACTTACATGACAAAATCGGTTGTTTTCTATTCACATGACTTTCTCTAGCTGTTCCAGATAAAAACTATTCTTACAAAATATTACATTAACTTTTCATTTATCTGAAACATGCTAATCAAGATAAACATTAGCAGTTATTGGTCTTATTGCTTGCTTATTTGTGGGTAGAAGGGAATATACTAGGCAAAGCGATAGTCAAACATTTTAAAAGCTGGTTTCTGTATGAAACAATTGAAGATCGGTTCTCTTTGCAAGGCCAATATTAAAAGTTAAGAGACGGAACTAAAAGTGCCTTCCCGTTTGAGAAAATTTACATAGATTAAAATTGAAACTAATAACAAGGAATATCCCGAAAATGGTCCACTCTACAATAAATATGCATATATCATAAATCATGTGTATTAAAGTGATGTACATTTCCTATGTAATACGTTTTTGGATATATCTTCCGGTTTATCAGTTATGGAAAGTTCAGCAACATTCATACAGAATAAAGAGGTGTTTAGAGGCTATTCCCAGAAAATTCAAGATATACATTTTATTTTTCAAGTAAATAGCTTTAATATACGATATTTTAATCAAAATATCAGAGCAATTTTTGAGAAAATCAAAATTTTCGAAAATTTTTTCATGTAAAGTGTAGTTAGGTGTAGGGGGAACTTCTTGAAAATACTATTGTTGCATAGTTGGGATATGCTAAACATAATTACCAAGATGTGTACTTAACGGAATTTTCGTTTTTGAGGTATGCTACCCGAACGCACAGAGAGAGAGAGACAAACACTCACGGACCTTTTTTTAAAAATGCTTTTTTTATTTATGGGGTTTCAAAAATCGTATTTTCGGTGTAATCTGCTATCGAATTTTTGGGTGCAATACACTATGTCCCTAGTACGTGTAGAGAAAGTAAAAACTACAGGGTCCTCAAGACATATATGTCCGATGAAATCTCGTTATCCAATTTTTGGGTGGAATACCATAACTTCTCTAGCTACTCTGCACATTATATGTATATACGTGCTAGGGAAAGTGAACACACATATCTTGTTGGGAATAGTCCGTAAAGTTTTCTATATTCGGTAAAAATGTTGTATAATCTTGTATAACTGGTAAACATTAAGCGGTAGACGAAACATACTACACAAAAGGTATATATTCTTTAAAACAATATCATTTATTTTAAATAACGTTTTTTAACATAAGAGATTTCCGAGGTAGCTGATATTAATGATTTGAAACGTTCAATACATTAAAGATTATTTTAAAGTCATGTAATTGTTCAGTAATTTCTCACAATTATATAGCAAGAGTTTGGAATTGTAATTCCAGTATAACGCATCAAGTTCTTCATTGACCGCGCCGTGGCCGAGTGGTTAGAACACTCGCCTCCCTCCTAAGCGGCTCGGGTGCGATCCCAAGCAACCGTATGTGGGATTTGTGGGGACAAAGCGGCTGCGGGTTCTCCGGTTTCCCCCGCCTTTAAATTCCACCGGTACTCCATCTCCATTTCATGTATCATCAGTGTCATCACCTGCGGTGCCATAGTGGTAAAAGCGGGCGATAAACACTACCAAAATAAGTTCTTAATTATTTGACCATAGCTGTTCACTGTTGCCATTGTTACTATAACGAAATGTGTAGTGTCGTTATTGCTGCAAAAATTGTATCTCGATTAAGGTGAAGCGTCTGTGAAATTTGGAAAATCCACAGTATGTAAGATATCTTATTGTAATTTATTCCAGTTATTATACACAGTTACAATGGTGTTTTTGCCATTATCAAATTTCTAGCCTATATAGTTATTAGAATAATAATGCTGTAGTGACTGAACTCATTATCCCAATAAAAATGAGCTACGCGAAGCATTTTTAAAAATGTTCACATTCAAATCCAGCTTTATAGTAAATATGTTTACAAATCGATCTGTAAAATCATACTTTTTATATTAGCTGAAATTAATGCAAAAAAAAAATGTACTATTCGTAGTCTCCAAAACTGATATTTGAGAATGTAATAATTAGTTTATAGTTTATCAAAATTGGAGCATTATAAAAAAGTAATATGACTATTTTCTTTAATGTCACTTTAAGAGGCACCATAAATAATCATTTTGAAAGAAATAAGTGAAAAAAGGCATCGCATGTGTGGAAAAGAATTGGAAAAAAGTTTGCGAGAATATAAGGTTTAAATTTAAGAATGCCTATTAATAAGCATGCACCTGACCATTTATATCCTCAGTTAATTGGGGGTTAAATTGTGTAGTGGAAAAAAACCTTATATTTTCTTAATATGTTTAGAAGTTATATCATTTTATTATGCAACAGAATAATTTTTTACTTATAACAATTTTGGTCAAATTTCACAGATATCACCTTAAACCGAAGAAAATAGCTTTCGTAAGAATTGCTTCTATAGCCACTAATAAGCGATAGACGGCCGGGAAGGGCACGATAAAGTAGAGGGTATACAACGAAGGGGAGCATCTCACGCACTGCCACCTACACAGATATATTACAACTAAAACCCCTCAGGAGGAAGGGATGAGGTGAGAGAACCAGAGGAGACAATAGGCCGAAGGAAGGCAGGTCACAGCGGAAGTCCCTAGCATTTCCCAGCCCGATGAACCTTCTCACTACTGTAGCCGCCGGAGAGGACGATAAAGTGACCCGTCGCCACGGTAGCCCTTTAGTGTCTACGGGGGCATTCTTTCCATTGAGCTGCATCCGCGTCATCTGCTCGCACCGCCATGCACCACGAACCAGAAAGCACACCTATAAGATGACAAGGAAACGGAATGAAGGATAAATGATGGAAAGCAAATCTTGGTAGATGAGGAACCACCCCAGAAGTCGCCTGTCTACCGCGGGGAAATCACGAAAAACCCATAATTTATTGTGGGTTGTCACTGGAGATTGAACCCGTTACCGCCTTCCATTATATATATATATATATATATATATATATATTTTTTTTTTTTTTATTGTAAAATTTTGCAACCCACGTAAATAACGTGGAGGGGAGAAGAGGGAAAAGGCCAGTGGAAAAGACGAATTATTTGGTATTGTGTCACTGATGCTAAGGGGAACTAATTCTGTATTTACAGCATCCACAGAAATATGGATTCAGCATTGGGGAAAGATAACGGTTATTGTCAGGGATGGGGTGCCACAAACGAATTTTTAGAATATCTTCACGCTCCCGTTTTTTTCTACTTCTTCTTTCTTTTCTTTTTTACACGACAGTTCAGCACTGTGACCTAAAAAAGCAGCAAGAAAATTAAAAAGACGTTCCATTTTTTTTTGGCATTACAAACAATTCCGTGAGAAGCAACACATCCCCCCGGCTGGTTTCTCACGGTAGTCTGACCTGCCACCCATTGAGAACGGAGGGTCCAAAGAGACTGCAGGTAAACGACAAGATCAACATGGAATGGAAGCTCCGGTTGCAATTTTTTATCTTCATTCAGTGCACCTGGAAACACAAAAATGTGAGGAAATACCGCACGCTAAACGTAACACTGGCCTACATTGTCGCTATAGTGACGCTGGACTGAATCGTAAATCTTGATGTAGTAAAACGTTACATCGAGTGTAAAAGTGATATCTGCTTTTTAAAGCAATGAACAGAGGTTCGATCTCTGTATTTAAAATAATTGGTAATGCCATTTTTCATTTCTGAAGATCTATACCAATTCGGTAAAACATTTTATCATTTTTCTTCTAGATAATTATAATAGAACATAAATGATTCAAATTCTTTAACGTCAAAAAAAAATAAATAAATAATTAAATAAAATGAAAATCGAGTCTTAAGTACAATACCCCACGTGATGAAAATTTGAAACCTTTAAACTTTGCTCTGCATTTCTAGAATGTAATAGTAATACATTTATCTATAATAAAAATCAAATGGTGGCGCCGTGGCCGAGTGGTTAGACCGTTGGCCTCTCATCTAGGCGGCCCGGGTTTAACCCCAGAAGACCGCAAGTAGGATTTGTGGTGGACGAAGCAGCTATGGGCGGGTTTCATTCGGGTTCTTTTGTTTCCCCCGCCATTTATTCCACCAGTTGCTCCATAATCATTTTCCTGTTATCCATTTCAGCGAATTTCATATCAACCACTTCTTCGATTTCGTACTAGGCATCCTAAATTCTCTGTGATTCAGAACCTCCGTTTCTCAAAAAGTCCTGAGGGGTGTATGTTCTACATATGAGGAGGGTAAACAGAGAAAAAAAGAGAAAAATTAAATGTTTTATATTAAAGATATGCATTGATTTATTAAAATAATGACTCCAAAAAGATGTTTAATATAAATAAAATCCTGTTAGATCTCTTCACCATCTTTAAAGAACGTATACAGAAAACGTAAAAGAAACTGAACGTTTCATTCAGGTGCAACACTTTAAAGCGGTAAAAAAGATAAAAAGGAGTTTTAAAATGTCATGCACTATTCCTAATTAAATGTAGACTTGGAAATTTAAAACTAAAATTTGATTCTGATTGCATATTCACGGTTCTTTTTTTAAAGGTAGAAATTTATGAAAAAAAATCTATATCACTTCTTCTGGAATATATATTTTTTTAGTAAGATTAATAAAAGCATAAAATATTTAATACTAGGTTCCTACCCCGGCGTTTCACGGAAAGAGATTAAAATAGTTGCGAATAGTCCTGATAAATGATGCAGAGGCTGAAGTTGTAAACATGAATAGTGTGCTGAAGGTAGTTATCATTTTCGAGAGTCCTACATGTAAAGTCAGAATTTTTTGTCGGAATGCGAACTCATGAACTGGAGTATTTTGTTTCAAACCCGCCAGGATAGTTCTCCCTGAATGAGTTTTATGTTTTCATGTTTTCCTTAGTTCTCATAGCCAGCAAATGACCTAAACCGGGGACTGGAACGATTCGTTTCCCAATTATCGTTTCGTTTCACGTATCATCGTTGCCCCCCGTCTGCGGGCCTAACAGCCTAATAGTAGGGCATTGGACACTACTAGTCGTAAAGAATCTGATGTGTTCCATTCACACGAATCTCTCTACCTGTTCTTCTTCAAATTACATTTACAAAAGTTTATACTTTTATTTACTTAATGCTAAACAAGCGGGATGGCTCAGGCAGTTTTGCCTGTGGCCCGAATTCGGGAGGTCGAGGGTTCCACCCCCGAGGCCGGCCTATCTGACCCGTGTTTTTCGGTGTTTCCCCGAGTCGTCAGGTGATTTATTCATCATCCGTATTTCCTGTTCCTTCATGTTGTTTCCATTGTAATTTAGTTCATCCTTCGTCTCGTTGGTTTCTTTCAGGGTTGGAAGTATCAGCGATTGTACTCGGTGTAGTGTGGCAGGGTAAAAAGATGCTGATGGTGAATCTCAACATCCCCTACTTCGGCTGGTTACCGGGATAGGGACGCCCCTGGTGGGAGCGTAGCCCACTGTGTGGGTCGGGGTCAACGGTCTGCCTGTCCGACTGTCGGGGTGCTTCTATCTGAAACTGTAGGGCGCCCATCATTGTTGTGCCGCCGCTCCTGGTTCTGACCTCCCGATGTATCCTCTCACCTCACCCCTTCCTCCCAGCGGCGCCACCTCGTGGAGCATAGGTGCAATAACCAGATAAGATCTGAGCCAAGTCCCCTACGAGCGTATCCTATGACTTCTTCATGCTAATCAAGATAAGAATTAACATAGTAGTTGTATTACTTATTTCCTTTTAAGCACTAGGCTATAGCGATTGTCAACATTTTTTAAAAGCTGGTCCTTAAGTGATGACACTGAAATTCCGTACTCGTTGCACATTTAGGGGAAAAAGAAAGAAAGAAGTAAAGAAAGATTGACGACTTCCCTTTCAGAAAAGCGTAAGTATTGGAAACCTTAAATAAATTGTGGGAAATATCTAGATCATGTTTAACTCCACAAAATAACTGTATAGAACATAGCGTGTAAATTAGCGAGGTTTACAGCTTTATGTAGTGATGTTTTGTCTATCCCTTACGGTTTATCTGTTGTACAAAGTCATTCAGAATGAAGAGGACTTCAGACGCTATTCCCAGAAATTTTAAGATATACATTTTATTTGTTATATAAAGATCTATAATGTACGGTATTTTAATAAAAATCGCAAATGTCATTTTTGAGAAAGTCGAAAATTTAGAAGAATCTTCCATATGGATTTGAATTGAGATTCTTTATGGATGCTGTTTAACTAATACGGGTCTTAATGTCCCACTCTATGTTGGACGTGGAAGACCGCTTAATTTTATTCAGAGTTCCCTTTATCAGACTTGAGGTTCTTTTACGAATCGTAAATCTACGGTACCAACGGGACCGAAGGAAGCCATGCTAAGGATTTTACGCCCGAAAAAAAATCTCAAGCGTTACACTCACATAACTTTCTCTAGCTACTCTACAAACAAACTTCTTACAAAAGATTCTTCTTCTTTATACAACATGTTAATCGAGATAAACATTAGCATAATGTTGATACTTAATTCCTTATAAGTAGAAGGGAACTGAAGGAATTTGCTATGCAAAAGTGATAGTCAAATGCTTTAAAAGCTATCATGCGATTGTCATTGCAAACCGCTTCTTTGCTTGGTCAGGAGTAGAACAAAAGATAAACGGACACTTGCTGTCTGAGAAAAGTATAAATATTTTACACTTGAAACCAATAAAAGGAATATCTCTATATAACTTGTGTGTTTTGACAAGATCTACATTTCTGTGCAGTGCGTTTTTTGTTATCTCTTATGGTTTAGCAGTTAAGTCAAATTCGGCAAAATTCACCCAAAATAAGGAGATCTTCAGAGGCTATTCCCAGAAAATTCAAGATATACATTTATTTAGGATGCAAATATCCTTAATATACGGGATTTTAATTAAAATAGAGCCATTTTTGAGAAAGTCAAAATTGTCGAACATTTTTCCATGTAAAGGGTAGTTTGTGGTGGGTGATTTTCTTGAAAATCTCCGGGGCGCATTTTTCGAAGATATCAAACCTGAATACCAAGTTCAGTATTTAACGGTATTTTCGTTTCTGAGCTTTACTGTCCATAGACGCACACATACAGACACACACATTTTTCTAACAATGCTTATTTCGGATTCAGGGGATCCCAAAACATACATTTCCGGTTAAATCTCGACATCGAATTTTTGGGTGCAATGCAACTCCTTCTCTATCCACTATGTACGTCGTACATGCGGGCTAGAGAAAGTGAAAGCTGTGGCCTTCCGTCGTGTTTGAACCCGCGACCTATGGAACCGGGAGCTAGCATTTTATCCCCAGACCACGGAGGACGACAATCTTCTATATAATTTGTAGTTTGGGGTGGAGGGATTATTGTAAAATCCTCGGTCACATCTATGGAAGATACTGAACTTAAATAGGAAGTTTTGTATTAAACCGAATATTCGGTTTTGAGTCATACTGACACACTCACAAATACATATACAGACGAATCTTTTGCTAACCTTCTTTGGGAGCTTCAAGGGCTTTCATAACGTGTTTCGATGAAATTTCGGTATCAAATTTTTGGTTGGGATACAATAACTTCTTTACCTAATGTACCTCGTACGCGGTAGAGAAAGTAAAAATAAATACCTTTGTGTCCGATTGTCTCGGCGATTCTGTTTTATATATAAGGGACTGAAAATAAGGGTAAAATAGTTTTATACAAATTCAGGCACGGCTTCCTTCGGTAGGGAATTAAAGCCGGTGATTTCGTGCTATACATGGTCATGTAAAAGAACAAGCCTGATATAGGACTCTGTGTTGAATTCCAGTCTCTCCCTCTCCCTCTCTCTCTATTTCTATCTCTCTCTCTCATAGAATGCTAAGAAACATCGTTGTTAAAGAGCGTCCATAAATAAAACTGTTTCATTTTGGCGTTGAGGGACACTGCCATCCACGCGACAAGCTCGGGTCACAGTAGCTGCTTTACAGTATGCTCAAAAAGCAAGTGCTCGTGACTTTAAGTTGGCTTCTGTTGTACTGGTACTTTGTTTAAAAGCAAGCGGTGAGGAGAGAAGCAAGTGTCTCGTACGCTACTGAGTTCGTGCTGTGCTGAGTACTGTGCACGTTATTGTTATAGGAGGGCATAGAAGTAACTATACAATTTTGTAGCATACAAGGTAATAAATATATTTGCGATTATTGTTAATTACATTAAATACATTTAAATACACTTTCTGGTGTACCACAAGCAAAACGTTTTCTACTGCACTTCGTGCCCTTAGAACAGGCTGTACATGTACTGATCGCTGGCTTAAACTGAATGACCCGCAGTGTCTGGGGAGGGGGAGGGCCCAGTGAAATCCCGTGCGCACGTAACTGTTTTCCAGTCAAGGTGCAAAGAAACAGCAACTGTGTCTGAAGCCTAGTGATCATACTGAGTTAAAAATAAGTCGTATATAACCTTTGCAAATGTACTTCTAATGAACGTTTGAGCAATTTTAAACTTCTAAAACCACCCCTGAAGTGAAAGTGCAATACAATGTAAACGTTCAAACTTCTATCATTTCTGGTGTAGACTGTGCATTTAAAATACTCCAACAGTATAACAAATTTCGCATTCTTTATACGTGTTACCCAATAAATTGCATATAGCATGGTTTTTGAACAAAATATTTAATTTTGAAGCTAAAATACGCCTTCTACCTATTTTTATATTTGTGTCACCACATTTCACTATCTGATTCAGTGTATTTCTTGCGTCCATTCCTTGCGTTGTTTTGCCCCTTTTTAAATTTTATCTTTTTTCACAACTCCTCATGTACAAAGACTTTATTGAAACAAGGTCAGGTCACTTAATGGCGCGCTGAAGTCTAAAGGAGTTGTTTCCAAATTTTCTGTTGCCGCTGGTACGTAATGAGAAGTTGCTCTATCTTGCTGAAAGTACACCTTCTTTTGGGGCATCCTCACGAAAATTACGTCTATCTCCAACTTAGGTTTCCTTATTTGTAAAACTAAAAACCAATTCGGTATACTGCTATTCCTTACAACACCATAAAATCACATTGATTTTGGTTCTGGAAATATAAATAAAGATATAATAAAATAGGCTTGTCTGAGTCGATTTCACAAGACCAAGTGATGTATTTCCATATACATCACTAGATCTTAAAGTTTGTCTGGAATCCATCTCGTTGTTGCATTACTAACCGATTATCTTAGGAGTGATAGCCTAACTGAGGTTAACGACCTTTGCTGCAGCACTGAAATAAGGCGGAATTTAATCTCGGTTTAAATACTGAATTGGACTTTCCAAAGATAGGGTCTGGATACGACCAGATATGAATTAATTAAACTTCAAATTAAACCTCATCTTCCACTGAAGTTTTAGTTGTGTCGATTCCTCCTAAAGTGATGTTATCTCTGGACATTATTTTTGGCCTCCGCTGAGTTGTGGGGGGTGACATGTCAGCATCTTATTCTAGAGATCTTGAGTCATAAACTGCAAGAAGTGAGTTAACTAAAATACCTTTTTTTCTTTTACTGTCAGAAGAGAAATGTTGAATTATGTTTTAGGTCTAAAAACCTAAGGCCCACCTATTACATTCATTCACCATTCAAAGGACATGCGCGGTTAAAATACGCTAACTCATAAACACTACCCGCATATCTACTTATATAGAGTATCCATAAAAACCCAACGCTGTGAAACAGCAAACGCAAATTCAGAACGATCACAATAAACCGCGACAAGCACAATAATACCTCAGATACAACACAAACCTATATCTGTATATCGGACTATAAAGTCCTTCTTAAGTCTAACAGAAATGTAAACACTAACCTGGCTGTGTCAGTTGGCGGGTGTTATTAAAATCAAGATAAAATGCATTCCCTCATTGACTACATACATAATACTCATGAATACAGATATTATTCTATTTGCGGGGATCATACTGTAGAATTGGTTGATCGGACCATCAATCTGAGGGGAAACAGAAGTTTTACTCTACAAATCATATCAACATTATCAATATATACAGTGGCGTGATAATAAAAATTCGAAGGGAGGGGGAATGTGAAATAAGCCAATATTCACCAACTGCAACTCGATGTTAGTTTATAAATTGCAAAACATATGCATTTCCTTCAAATATTCTGGTTTAAAGATGAATATACCTCCAGAGGTACTTTCTAAACAGTGAATGTAGTGTATATGTATTCTGCAAACACATGTTTACTTGTGCCAGTAGATACGTTAGAAAATATGCATATTATAAGGCCACTTTGTTAAACGGAAGTGAAATTTTGGAAACAGCAGAGTACGTAAACGAAAAGCTGTTGACTTTTGGAAAAGAGTTGTTGGAGTTTCACAACGCACATACAATCCTGGAGCTCTGCGGGAGGTGGGCTGTTATGAAAACACAGTGCAAGGTAAAATAAGAGCAGTGAAGTTGAGGCTGATGCAGGGAGATAATTCCACTCTACGTTGCATATGTTATCAATGTCAGCGGGAAAACTTGTCTCCCAAGTCTTGGGCTGCTGAACTCAAAAGGGGTTAGAAAGGAATAGGCATGGGGTCAGAATGGCACAACAAATGATGTGGAAAGATGTCAACAGAAGATTAACAGACATCGGTCGGCAGGAAATTGAATCCAGTTGTAACATTAAACCCTTTAGCTCTAGGAAAAGAAATAAAATTGAATTGGAGCAAAGAGATATGTATGCTTCACTTAGGAAGAAATGAAAGATCAGGAATGGCATGGTTTAGGTTGGGAGGTTGAAGACTAAAAAAAAAAAAAAAAAAAAAAAAATGACAGACAATTCTGGTAGGAGAATCTATCCATTCTCTGATTTGGAGGGAAACTTGATTACATAGTTAAGCGGATTGAGCACAGTGGGAGAACATGTGAATAATTAAACTAAAGGGAAAATGTGTAAGTTCAACTAGAAGTAGATTCCTTCTTTGGGATCTATTGACTAACCAGAAGAACTGGCAATACATGGGCAATTTTCTGGTTAGAGTGCCCGAAGTCAGATCAAATTTGTTCAGTTGGAGTCAATCTACATTTATGTGTATTTTTTTCTTTGGTTTTTTCCTGTTTTGCTTCTTTTTATCACCTTTAACTTGTATTTGAAGTATGCATGCATGGTCAACGACCCATAAGGTAAATGTTTGTATAATAACTTATATAATTCAAGATCAATAAAGGTTACTATCTATCCATTTTAGCTCAGGGGTCACCAAGTGATTGCCCTTTTGAGTAAAGCAAAGGGAGCAAATTTGATCGATGCTCCTGGGCATCGCCTACATTGCACTCCTCAATTAACTACGCGGGAAAAAACGGATAGTTCCTTCAGTACTGTGACAGTATGCAACATTTTGCGTTTGATATACGTAATCTACCTTTTATAAGTTAATAATCTATAGTAGATTCATAATTGGGAGAATAATTGCTCTCTTGCATCTGTTGTATTAGTGTTTATACTTCGGATATGAACATATACATATTTTCATAGAGTTGGTGGTAGTTTGTAGTCGTAACATAAACAATTGCAAAAATGACACTATTATAATATTAACACAATAACACAAGTTCATTAACCTGGTTAATACTATCTTAATCGCATCATATTTTATCAACAGTAAGATAATTAATTTGTAACGTAAAGCTTGCACATCTATAGCTAGAATATGAACAGGCATCTTGGTAATTAATTGGGATTAAACGCAATTCGAAGGAAGTGTTCCTCTCCTTGGTAGCTGCCATACTCATTTGCATGGGTTGCGTAATGACATTGCAAATTGAATTTTATGAAATCAGAGATTTTCCAAAAACAAAACACTTATTCTGCCATTTTTAATAAATAATAGATATTCTTCTTAGGCAGACATAAACATATGAGTCGATGGCTTGCATTTTGGATTGCCTTTTGTTTCAGGTATTATAAATTGATACACGACACACTGTACAAGGAAGAGAGACAATCCCTGCAGTAACGTTTTTACACACTGCGGGCACGCAGCACACCTATTTGCTGCGAAACAAAAGCTAGTGAGTTGGTAACCCTGGTTTAGAATTTATATTCCCTATTGAAAGTACGCACTTGCTGCGAAACAAAATCAAGTGAGTTGGTTACCCTGGTTTAGAATTTATATTCCCTATTGAAAGTACGCACGTTAGTAATGAGTACCGCAATCCTTGGCTCAATCTGTGCAAACTATGAGTGCAACAATTTTGGCTCATATAGGGACAGCGTTGTTTAGTTTGTAACGTAATGCATAGCTCGCCCTTTCCAAGATTCACAATTGCTTAGTCCTTCATTTCTGCACTGAGCAAAATGTTGTTGGAGTCAAAAAAACTGGAAAGACTGAATCATTTTACATATCCTGGATACATATTACCCTTTTTTCTACATTCTACATAAAACTTTTAAATACACAAAAACAATGAAACTAATAAATAAAACAATAAAACCTTCCTTAGTGCAAAGGCATACTAGAATTCGCACATATCGGACTTTGGCGAGACTGTACTTTGTTACGGAAATGAAGCATGGACGAAAGCAGAATAACAGCTAATGAAATGAAATTCATGAGCTTCACAGCGGGATATACAAATGGGATAATAAACGAAATATAGGAATTACAATTGTAACTAACCTCCTACTGACTACATAAAATACTACCAGAAGAATTGGATGTCTGCTACATCACATGAGCACAAATTGAATCCCAAAAACCATGCTTTACTGTCGTCCAAAGAGGAGCTTTTTAAGTCGTCCAAAGAAGCGCTGATTTGAAAATTTGAGAGATGTGAGAACTTTACAGGTCTTTGGGCCTAATATTTAAAGAGAAAAAGAAGCAAGAAGCATAATTCTAGTCACTTGATTAATAGTTGCTTACCTCATTCCAAAAATTGGCGGAGAGTAACACTGTAAATCAGTTGTGTTATTCTAAATAGTTGAAGAACATTAGTAATGATAATAATCACAATAATAATTATAATAATAACAATAATAATGATAATAGTAATAATAAGATCATTTTTGTTTATTTATATTTGAAAATTTATTGACCAAAGTAGTTAATGAAGCAGACAAACTCATCAATAATAGTCTATTTCTTAATTTCTTTTTCTAAGAATGGGAATCAGTTATTATAGTAAGTCACACTATATTGCACCAGACTATTTATTTAATGGCGGCAATATGCTTATATTTATCTCCAAATGGTTAAGTGTATTGTGGTTTTAGTACGTTTCAATGCCACAAACAACTCTTTTCGCAACCATTCCTCCCTCTACAGGGTCGAATCACTAATAATTATAATTTGGGTTAGCTCACTACTCTCTATTTATATTAATTACAGTAGAGGTTCCTGTTTCCGATCCCCAACCCCTTTTGCTTCACAGAATGTATAACATGATTATTGATATATTTACTCCTCTTGGATTTTTTTTTCAAACCAGCAATAGATAGAAGTATTAAAGACTAGATTAATCTAGCGTTAGTTAAATTGGAAAACTTATTGAAGGGAAGACTGTATTTGGCGCTTTTTGCGCCCAACTGTACGCCTGTGAACACAATATTTTTAATATCGTATTAATAAAGTAAGCTATTGAGACGCTTTAAGCTGTAAAATACAGTTTTACAGACCTTAAGGACGATAGTTTAAAGGTTAAATCCAGTGTCTTAAAGTTTTGCTATATTAGCTGTTTGTTTTCTAGGATAAGTTTCTTTTGTTCGCTTTCTAAGAGCTCGGAAAATAATATAGGCAAAGCCGCATAATCGCGGATCTTTATGAGAGATGAAGGTAGCTCATTTTGAGCAGGATTAGAGACGTGATGCTATCTCAGCGATAGAGCATTGACAAGGAAAGATAAATATCCGTTCGTCGGGACCAGAGCATGGCAATCTAGTTTTGAAAGTGATTCGATTTTCAAACAAGGCCTACATATAAAAGTGCAATAACCAAATTATCCTTTAATTCACCCAAAGTTTACCAAAATAGTCACAGTAAAATGTTATAACATGAACTTACGTAGCCACCAGAAAACATTTTTCACAGTTTTCGTATTTTGAAAGAGCACGTTTGAGCAACTAATAAACTGCTTGCAACACTCTCAAGTCACAAAAGCGCATACCCACGTTACCCACAGTTAATACGCAAATGCAACGGCGCAGGCAAACTTTGAGCTGACAGTCTCTATAAAGCAGACGTCTGGTAATCCAAACTAAAAATAGAAAGGGAATGACGTTGTACTACGCGTAATTTTCGTTAACAAACAAGGTTTCATTTTAATTTTCTTTTTTAGTTTACACTTCACAACTCATAATTACCATTTTGTGAATTTCTAAATACCCAGGAGCAAATTAGCCATGGAATTTACAAAGTTCTCTCGATGTTCCACGCTTCAGCGCATGAAATGAAACCAAGTTTTCGGCATACATGGACAAAGTATTTGAGTCCCAAATGCACTTAGAGGCAACATTTAAAACCAGTTAACACAAATAAAAACGTTAGAAGTTGATAGATGGAGGATACTTTTAATGATAAACTGCCGTCATTTAGTTTTAAGAATGTCACTTTGGGGAGAAAAACAAGACTTCTGTAAACGAAGTGTTACTTACACCAATCCGAATATATTAATACACCTTAATTTTCAAAATAAATGCTACAATAACCCCGTGCTACCACAGCTCTTACGAGGATGGGGCTAGCAACCCGAATGTCGACTTCACGCCCACTTATGCAAGCAGAGGTGGGTGATCATCCAACCGATACGGGGAGCTGATTGGGCAGCATCATGCATCCCCCAGCCTTAATGTTGGGTATTATGGCCGAGATCGCCTCATATCGCTGCTTGGTAATGCTTTCTTCTGCTGTCCTATATCCTGGTTGTCAAATCCAGGCCTGCATGGAATCCGGGTGCATTCCGCGCAAAAAACCAGAGCAACTGACTCTAGCCCACAGCGTCACGGTGCAGAACGCATAAATGCTATTTAGGACATAAATGCATACTTATGGTGCAGTTTTGCTTAAATCCGTATACCGACGTATAAAATAAAAGCGAATACTTCTAACTACAGCGAGTCCATGGCTAGAACCTCTGACTACGAGACGCTGGACTTGGAAATAATTGCTCGAATTATTCTCAAGGTTACGGCAACCGGCCTGTGTGTTTTGGTGTGAGTGTATGTGTGTGTGAGTGTATGTGTGTGTGTGTGTGGGTGTGTGTGTGTGGGTGTGTGTGTGTGTGTGCACGTTACGGAGGGGTATTCCACACTGCAGCAGTGTGTTTATTGTGTCAGACTCCGGAGGACGGATGAGATGAGTAATTTCAGAGGACGGCTGACATTCGGACAAGGAGAAAGCCGTCGTGGAGGGTCCCTAACAGCTCACTAGCAGTTCTTCATTTTGACGCGGGGAGCGCCAGAAGCCCTTGGCTCAGTCTTGGATAGACCACCTGTGTCCAGAGACAACCACTAGCGCCATTCCACCGCCGACAGCTGTATTTCCAGAGCGCAGTCACCTCCACAAAATGGGTCTGCCGCAACACCTCGTCACTTGCAACCCTGAAAGAGACCGGTTAGGATGAAATAAAGATGAAAAGAAGGGACGGGATATTCGGTGGAGGTGAGTTCTGACAGTTGTATGAGGTGTAATATTTGTCTCTCTTTCAGGGTAACCTATTTATCATGTTTGAACGCAGGCTGTTCCCGAATCGCTACCCACTTTTTGAAGCTATATGTCGTAAACACGCATGGCGCATTACCACGTACTCCTTCTAAGAGCTCACGAGAAAAAAATGTAGACATGCACTAGAAAGGTTGTAGGATCTTATAAGCCATTCACAGAAAGTTAAACTGTACATTTGATTCCTCGTATCACAAACATACTAAAAGTGTAACATGTCCTGGTTATTGCTGTTTATTATTGAAGTATTTTATTTCTTAAGCCACATCATAAGGATTAGGCGTATTAAATCAAGTGTATCAATGCCATTACCGCATTTTTCTTCTTTTTCTTCTTCTTCTTCTTTTTCTTCTTCTTCTTCTCCTCCTCCTCCTCCTCAGGAGTCTGTCTTCTCAAAAATGTCATTTTAATTAAATCGTCGAAGCAGTTTCTAAAGAAATAATTAATAGCAAAGTACTTTTCATGTTAAGATTTGTTTGGAATGGAAAAATATCTTGAAAATCTTGGTGTTGCACCTTCAAATGAAGTATCACTTAATGGAATTTGATAGCTATAACTTTTGCCTTTGAACTATGCTGTTCACAGACATACATAGAAGTTCGCTCGCGGACTTTCTTTCAAAATGTTTTTCTTTGCTTTAATAGGACCGTATCGATTTTTGTGTGGATAACAATATTCATCCACCTTGCATAAATGAGCCTCAAAGAAATTTTTACGAGTTTTTCCTTCCAACTACCTTGAAGGTTCTATTTTAAATTTGCTCTGCTGGCTACCTTTAACAAACAAAAGAGATAATTGCATCTGAAAATCTGAATTTAGCACCGGTATTAGAATTTAATATAACCGGAACTTATACTGCGTTTAACTCCGTTAAATACTATGTTTTAAGATGGTGGTCCCAGCTGCGCACTGGTAGCATTGAGGATACGTTGAATTATATCTAAAGTTATTCAGATAATCCAAAGACCCGGAGATCCAAATTTTAGCATTTTAAATGTGGAATGACCTTGAGCTTTTGAACGAAACAGAAAACCCAACCCCATTTGGGCAAATTTGAAGCACGCAGCAAAAAGAATTATAAAACCCTGATTTTATTATTGGCTTTCTATTAAAATAACAATACATGCGTGAAAATGAAGCGCAGACATAAACGCTAGAGATCATGTAATACAATTGACCCACGCATCACCTGCATAAGGAGCTTTTATGAACATTTGCCTGTCGCATAGACTCCTATGGTTTATACAATACAAAAAAATGTTACATTTCGGTGTCTCTCCCGTGGAAAGGTTTGCATCATCTCTAGCTATATTTTTGCTCATTTCAACAATTTTCACTTGAGCTGCAAAAATAAACTTTATCGTCTGTCTTTTCTAGAATAGAAGGTCTACATTGCATTTAGCGATCGTATTCTTTCCTCAACCTTCATGTATACCAACACCATTGTACTGAGGTTGAACTGAACCATAAAGTTATTCAATGGGACTTGTAGGTTTTGGTTCGATTTAAGGACACCAGGAAGTGAATGTAATCTGCCATACCCAAGTAATGTGAAACCTTCATTTTCAATTTTTATTACAATATTTTGTTCATTGAAATTAAATTTGCAGTTTTTAGATATCAGGTGTTACTGCATTTAATAAATTATAATACTTAAGGCAAATTCAGACGCTGTTATGGAACAAAACACAGGTAAATCAGCCTTATGGTTCACTTTTCTCCCAAAATGTTGATTGAAGTGTCACCATTTTTCGGTGGTACTTAACAGACAATTTTAGGTTGTGATCACTAAAATTTGTGATCAGAAATGAGAAGGGGAAAATTGCATAACTTATGCCACATAAAGACCTATTTTTTAGTTTTCCTCTTCATATTTTAGGTAAAAAATTGTAAGTGTGTTCTGTCAAGTTCCACAAAAAATGGTGACTACCATAAAAGCTTTTGGATAAAAGTGCACCAGAAATCCGAGTTCCCAACTACTTTGTTATCAACATGGTATGCCTTATGCTCTTTTCCATAAAAAATACTCTGAGTTTAACCTAAATATTGTACATTTATTAAATGCATGAACACATTGTCTTTAAATCCTGTACATTTTATTTTAATCGAGCAAATTTTGGATTATAAATTAAAAAGGAGTTTTCAAATTACTGACGCATGGCACCTGTACATTCACCTCCTGGTGTTGCTAAATAAACCTGAATTGAAACTACGTTCAGAATACCGGGCATAAGTATTTTCGAAATGTCACTCTCAAAGTTTGTATATCTAAAAAACATTGCAGATGTTGATAAAAATTTTAAATTAAAATATAATGCTACTCGTCAAATGACCATGGATAGAAGCCAATGCCATATTCCCATACTCGTCTTTCGCACAAAGTACTAATTGATAACTGACTAAGCGTATTGGAAATCAAGTGTAACGCTGGCAATGATTATTGCGAACTTTGCCGGTATTGTAAATACGCCTCACCCCTATGGCTCGGAAGTTGTTGAAATGTTATTTTTTCTGAGACTTGCAGAAAAATGCCAGATGAGATATACATTCATTTCGCCTCAAGATGAACGAAAATGGCATGCTTTTAATTTGAATTCTTTGCATTTTTGGCAGTTTATTATCTATTGCTCACATTTTAGCAATTGTTCATTATTTGTTGTATTTTTCCACTTTTGCCCACGAATAGACTTTTTCAACATTAACGACAAAGGAATCTGGCAATTCCTTGACTATAAGGTGGCGTAATGTAGCTCATGGTATGTTACCTCTAGGTGCAGCGTTCTGACGTTGGTCCTGTTACATAATTTTGGTGTAGTCAAATCAGCGATCGACATTTTTACAGGAAAGGTGTTGTATAAATAGAAATTTGTAAGACTTACTGGATGATTCTGATTTTAAAAGTTTATCATGCTTTAGTAGTAACGTTTGTATTCTGACAACACTTATGGTTATAAAGAATATACGAGACATACACTTAGTTCTCGAGAAAATGCAAAACGCCGAATAGACTTTGTGACATTGTGTAGGAAAATGGACAAGATAGACCAACCAAGAAAATTAAAAACATGCTGCCAAAGAACGCAAGGTGTAAAAATTTCGACTTTTATTCACATAAGGAAGTGTTTTACTAGAAAACATTTCCTATTTGAGCTATTAACCCAGAGTGTTAATTAAAATGGAAACAGGTTCTTCAATGTGCAGACTTCTTCAGAATATTGGGCGATCCTTCAAGTTCGAGACACTACAAATGTCTATGGTTCTTTACTGCAATGATGAAAAAGTAGATTTGTAGTTTTCTAAGTCATTTCTTTTCACATTTTTGCCATATTTTCATAAATTTAAGGCTATTATTGAGTTGTTTATCAGAAATTTTAGCTCATCAACTTTCTAGCTCTACACATTGGTGTGTCAATTAGTGGTAAATCAAAAAAGCAAAATCTATATTTCTGGTATGAATTACTCTTAGATCAAAATGTGCTTTTGATGCTATAAAATTCTACTGAATACGTAAAGTAATCTTACTATTTCTTGAATTATGTGCACGATTTAATGGTGGGTGCATTATTTGTTATTGTATCCACCTAGACTTACCAGTTTTCTGGGGCATTAGTTATTATTAATAAAGGCTACCGATAATTTGATGGCAATTTTCATTCAATAATAGTATAGCATCATACGTATTAAATGATTACAATAATAGGTATACAAAAAAGATTACTGAGTAATTGTCTGTTAGCTCTAACTAATACTATTTACATATGTCTTTTCAACAAAATTAGAGTATCTGGAAAATATTTTACAGTATTTGATGAATTAACATTATTTGAATTTTATATTCAAACCTCATCAAACCGTATGAAAAAAATTGTATCCAGATATTTATTTACTTTGAATTGCTAATGTGCTTTTAAATCCAACTACTTTAAGTGCTTTCTATTGTATTCTCAAACTACCTAAACAAATTGATTTTAATTACGTAGGTTGTAGTTAATGTAGTGCAATACACATTGTTTATAGCTTTTATTTGCCAACCTAAGGCTGATCAGGGAAGGAAAAAGCATCTTGTTAAATTGCATAAAAATGATGTTAAAAGTAGTTACCGAACCAGCATATCAGTTTTTCAATGGCATAGTTTGCTACTGAGAAGAGTGCTATTTGTAATCAAAATATACATTTTCAGAAAGATGTATGCAAATCATTTTAGTGAATTTACACGTATACCTGAAGATAAATATTAAGATTCAGTTTACGGTAGTTAAAAGGGACTCTTTATTGAAACTTCTATTTTCCTCATTTTAAGTTTGTTTGTGTACAGAGTTTCAGAATGGTATCAACTTAATAGTGTTTTTAACCTTTGACAACTTTTTTGAAAAAAGTTTTTCATGCTGTATCTTTTTCCCAAAATATAATTTACAGGCTGAAACGGTATACCTTGTTTGACAGGCATATTAATTAAAAGCACAGCCATAAGTTTAATTCTGAATGAATAAGAGATAGGAACAATTATTATTCCAGTAAACTTGAAACAAATTGGAACATCACATGACAAATTTTATTTTTTGATTCTGAAAAGTGACATAATTCATCCAATTTTATTTTCAGCCGTAGGTTTCAGAAAATGCAGTACAAGTTTGTTTTCTGACATGAAAATTAGAGGATTTGAATGCGTGTAAACTTAGTAAATATGTAAGTGTATAAAAACTACTTTTAAGGGAGTTCAGTACATGCTGTAATTTAAATTTGATGTAATTAAGGGTACTTTCAAGCTCCTCAGGCTTTAAAATTTCCTTCTAAGGTTTATGAAATGTTATACTTGTACAAATCTATTTTCTTGAAAATTGACTGAAATTTCACTCAAGATCCCTTTAAAAACATTAGTAAAATTTCGATATTAAATACTTAGACACAAAGATAAGAATCTGTGCAAAAAGGTCCAACATTAATAAATATGGGTTTTGGTCTTATGAAACACTGCAAACCTTAATTATATTTAATTATATTTAGCTTTCACGACCTTTAGAAGTTTCGAAATCATCGATTTGGATGTTGCCTGTACGCCTGGTTCCAATAAGATTCCAGTAAAAACGATAAGTTTTGCCAATATAAAGGTGAACAAACCATTCAAAAAGTAACAGAGCCCCGCAATCTTTAAACTCTAAGTTAGTTTAAGAGGAGCATACAAAAGACATAGCAGATTCTGTATACTCCCTTCTTCTGAGTAATAGGGTGAAGATTATGTGATATATGTTAACATGTAGTTTTGACCTTATTAAACAATAATGTGCATATTGAGTAAATGTTTAGGAAAAGGTTGATGTCCTCTGTCTAAAGGTTATTTCCTCTAAAACTAGTACGGTGGTTAAAAGTCATCACTGCAATTCATTAATACAATATTAAAGAGTTGTATTTACCTAATATTATTTTTTTAAAAATAACAATTACATCGTGTTGTGAAATTTTTAATTTCTCTGTCTATGTACAATGTACATAGAGATGGTATTGTATTCCACCCAAAAACTCGATACTGAAATTTCCCCGGAAATAAATATTTTAAGACTTCCTGGATAAAAAAAGCATTTTTAGAAAAAAGTCCGCGTGTTCGTGTATGTGTGCAGCTTAGCTCAAGAACGACATTTCAGTTAAACACCAAACTTGGTATTTAAGTTCCGTACCTTCCAAGGATGCAACATGAAATGTTTCAAGAAAATCTACCCACCACCAACTGCTGTTTACATGGAACATTTTTTTTAAAAAGAAATATTTTCTCAAAAATGGCTCTGATATTTCCATGACAAACGAAATGTGTATCTTGAATGTTCTTGGAGTAGTCTCTGAAGACCTCCCCATTCTGGATGACTTTTGTATAACTTGTAAACCGTAAGGGATAGACGAAAACCTACCACAAAAAGAATTTAGATCTTGCTAAAACACACAACTTATGCTATATACTTTTTGTGGAGTTCATGTTTCCAAGATTTTCCTTGTTATTGCTTTCAATACTTAAACATTTGCTACTTAAACATTTTTGTAGTGGGAAGCCAACTGGTTTCATCTCTTTTGTTTTACTCCCGGGAATGCCAAAAAACAACCGTATTTCAATTGTTTTACAAAGGGATAGCTTTTAAAAGATTTGACTGTCGCTTTAGTCTAGAGTATTCCTTTATTTTTCTCTACTTACAATAAAGCAAGTAGTAAGACAATTTCTGCTACTGTTTATCTCCATTAGCAGGACCTAGATAAACGAAAGTCATGTGAATAGAATTCATCAGATATTTTGAAAAAGGACCTATGTGTATGTATATGTTTGTGTGTGTGTGTGTGTGTGTGTGTGTGTGTGCGCGTGACTGTGTATGTTTGCGGACAACATAACCTAAAAACGAAAAGTCGGTTAAATACCAAAAACACGAAGAATATCTCCACCCCAACTATCCTTCATATGGAAAATTTCATGGAAATGTTGGTTTTCTCAAAAATGGCTCTGACGATTTTTATTAAAATACCAAATATATAAGATAATTTATGATAAACAAAATATATATCCTGAATTTTCTGGGAATAGCCTCTGAAGACCTCTTCACTTTGGCTGACGTTTGTATGGGAGGTGAACCGTAAAATTACTTAAACTTTTGAAATGGGAGGTCATCTTCCGCTTCATTTCTCTTTTGCTTTATTCCTGGCAAGCAAACAGCACCGAATTTCAATTGTTTTACATAGTGACCAACTTTTAAAAGAGTTTAGTATCGCTTTAGCCAAGTGTATTCCCTTGTTTCCCTTTTACTTACAAGGAAGCTGGTAATAAGACCAATTCTGTTAATGTTTTTCTTGCTTGCTTAGCATGATGAAAGTAAAATTATAATCTTTTGTATGGAAAGTTTTCTGTGGAAAAGCTAGAGAAAGTTATTTGAATGGATCATTTCAAATCTTTCGAAATAGTAAAGCACTGCACAGCTAAACATCTCTGTAACTAATTTAAAAAAAAATCTGATGTGTTACGCTCACATGACTTTCTCTAGCTGCTCTACAAACAAACTTCTTACAAGAGACTATTCTTGTTTCTACACAATGCTAATCGAGATAAACATCAGCAGAATGTTCCTATTACTTAGTTCCTTATATGTAGAAGGGAACTAAAGGAATGCGCTATGCTAAATTTAAAAGCTGTGTTTAAGCCACTGTCATAGCAAATTACTTCTTTGCTTGGCCAAGAGTAGAAGAAAAGAAAAACGGACACTTCCTGTCTGAGAAACGTATAAGTACTTTACAATTGAAACTAATAAAAAGGAATATCCTGAAAGCGGTAAACTCCACGAAAAAATTTACATGCCGTAAATTGTGCATTTTAACGAGTTTTTGTCTATCTCTTAAGCTATTCCCAGAAAATTCAAGATATACATTTTATTTGTTATAGAAATGGCTTTAATAGTGGTATTTTAATCAAAATCATTAGAGCCATTTTTAAGAAAAACAACATTTTCGAAAATTTTTCTATGTAAAGGGTAGTTAAGGGGTGGGGGAGGTTTCTTGAAACTCTTCATGTCGCATCCTTGGAAGATACCAAACTTAGATACCAAATTTGGTATTTAGCCGTCTTTTCCTTTTGAGCTATGCTGTCTACAGTCACAGAGAGAGAGAGAGAGAGAGAGAGAGAGAGAGAGAGAGAGAGAGAGACACACACACACGGACTTTTTTCTGATTTTTTTTTTATTCAAAGTTCCTAAACCATGTATTTCCGGTGAAATCTCGGTATCGAATTTTTGGTTGGAATACAATACCTTCTCTATCCACTATGTACATTGTACATACGGGGCTAGAGAAAGTAATATACATGAAATATGGTCTATATATTATACATTGAACCCCGATTGCTACTAAGATTTCAAGTCATTCGACCTGAAATTGTGGATTAGTTTTAATTGTTGCCGATGGATATTTTGGCTTTTTGCAGTTTTCCTTTAACAATCTAGTTTTGTGTATAATACAGCTGATATGAAAAGCTAACCCAAAATAACCTATAGTGTTCATTGAAGACTGTAGTGTTCGCCCAGAGCTATAAATCCATCACTTCTACTCGAATAGCATGTGGACAGGTCTATGAAGAACAACATCTGAAAAGCGTGTAATAAAGAATCGATAATCAGTGCAGCAGCAACCGTTATTGAAAGCTAAGATGTGTTTAGAGGGTCGATGCTTTTATCTCGACACTGAAGCCAGCGCTCTCAAAGTCGCTGCAGTAAGGCAAAGGAAACTCAATTCCTCTTACATACGTCTGGATAATGGTTGGTTGTAATGAGCAAGAAATTCCAAGCGAGAGTTTTCAAGGTAACAATACATCCTCCTCCAAGCTCGCGGGAGGTGCCTGTTGAAGATAGTCGTGACATGGCATTACCCTGGGGCTCTAGTACCCGCACTACTATGTTGTTGTAACATGTTGAATGTGGCAACGTGGTTTTCTCTTGCTCGACGTGCATGCTCCAGCTAGTGCCTTTACTAAGGCACTACCATCAAATTGCTAATGCGCTAAATCTGTCTTTGGCCTTTTATTATAAACAGGTTGAATATATAACATTTTGAGCAAATATTTTAAAACTGCATAAAAAAAATAGTTTTAGTAATTTTAAGCAGATAAGTTGGGTAAAATTGGGCAAAAAGTACAATTCAGGTACATTTTAACTTACTAAGTTCGATTCTATAGAAACATTTTTGTGTGCATTTTTTTAATGACAATTACGAACTTAAATAACGATATAAATAATTGCGAGTGAAAGTCTTGGTGTCGTATTTGAGGCTTTTATTATTATTATTGTTGTTATTATTAATATTGTTATTATTATTATTTTCAAATGTTTTTACAGAATTTCTTGAAGCCTACTCGCTAAATTAGGTGCACATATGCTACATAGTTTCTGAATGATACACTTTAAGGGGATTATTTACACTAGCAGTTTACGAAGAACAGCCTATAGGTAGAATACCGGGCTGGCTGTGCGAGATTTCCATTGTGATTTTCTTAGCTGTAATATATTAAGATTTCAGTATTTAAAATGGTCTTTATGTTGCAATTTTTAACTTATTACAGCGAAAATTTGATTTCGTAACTAAAATCTGCTCACCCAGATTTGATAAGTATACACTTCTTGCACAAGTCAAAGATTGAAAATTATACAAAGAAATGAATTTAAAAAAATACTTTAGAACACTTTTACTACAAATGAAACACACACACATATCTTTTTTTCGTGGCATTATTTAAAATTATGAAAAATGCATTGTAAAGAAGATTTTATAACATAGTGAAATATGTGTTTTAAAATGCATAATCCAGGGATGACATAATGTATATGTATATATTTATTGAAGTATAGATAAAGTGTTCCAAGAAGTAGGTTTTAAAATTAGAGATATTTAGATATAAGGGAATTCAAAATATTTATTCAAAGCTTACCATTGGCATTGGCACTTTGAAAACCTTTTACGTTAATCTTCCAAAATTTAAATTCGAAAGGTAGTAAGTCTTGCACCCTTCTTTTAAAATTACACAGATGAACTCATCGAATACTGTTTTGCATAAGTTAAAAATCTGATGTGTACCATTCACATGATTTTCTCCATATCACTGCAGCAAAAAGCTTATACTTTTATTTACTTTATGCTAATCAGAAAAAATAGCAGAAATAGTCTAATTACTCGCTTCCTTGTAAGTAGAAGCGAAATAAGGGACAACTGTAGGTTAAAGTGATAGCCAAAGCTGGTTGCTATTTCAATGAAGTTCCTTTGTCTATATGGATAGGAGTTGACAAGTTCCTGTATGAGAAAAGTATACGTTTTTCATAGCAGAAATCAAAAATAAGGAATGTCACAAAAACGACGAACTCCACGAAAAAAATGTATATAACATAAATTGTGTGTTTTAATGTGCTCTACATTTTTTGTGTAGTAAATTTTTGTCCATTTCTTACGATTTAACAGTTATTCAAAATTTAGTAAAATTTGTCAGAATAAACTACTCTTCAGAGGCTATTCCCAGAAAATTCAGGTAAATATGTTTAATATACGAAATTTTAATCAAAATCGTTAGAGTCATTTTTGAGAAAATCAAAATTTTCGAAAAATGTTCCATGTAAAGGGTAGTTGGGGGTGGGGGGAGTTTTCTCAAAATCCTCGTGTCGCATCCCTGGAAGATACTAAACTTAAATACCAAGTTTGGTATTTTACCGACTTTTCGTTTTTGAGTTATCGTGTTCACAGGCACACGGACACACGGACACACACACACACACACACACACAGACCTTTTTGTGAAAATGCTTTTTTTGGATATTGGATACCCTAAAACATATATTTCCGGTGAAATCTCGGTATCGAATTTTTTGGTGGAGTGCAATACTTTCTCTATACACTATGTACATAGTGCGTATGGAGAAAGTAAAAAGCGTTAGAAGTAAAAAATGTATTTCTCATTCCATGATATTTGTACGATTATACGAATCTTAAGGTAAACAATTTCTTTGCTGTAAAATTTGAGAGAGTAAAATGCATAAAAATAGAAAACTTAAACGAAATTCAGAAAATGGCAGCTGAGGTAGTGACACTAGTAGACCAATCCATTGCCAGTGAAAAGTAAGGCTGAACACAATAGTTCTCCGAATTGTATTTATATTTGCAAATATATATTTGAACTAAATCCAAATATTTCTCGCAAATATGCTCATTCAATGGCAATAGTTTGATTCAAAAGAGCGCAAGATCACAGAGATGAAAGTTTTTTTTTGTATAGTATTTAACGCCCGCTTTTACTACTATGGCACCGCAGGCGATGACACTGATGATGCATGGAACGAAGATGAAGCACCGGTGGAGTTTGATGTCGGGGCAAACCCGAGAACCTGGAGAAAACCCACTTTGTCGACCACAACTTTTACATGCGGTCGCTTGGGTTAGAACCCGGGCCGCCTAGGTGAGAGGCGAGTGGTCTAACCGCTCGCAAGTTTAAGTATTCTCCGCCGTTTCTATTTGAGTTATTTACACATGGAAATGGAAATGGCGTGTTATTTATGGACACTCTTTAACTGCTGTGGTTCTCAGCGTCCCATTCTATACTGGGCGTGAAAGGCCGCTTAATTTTGCTAAGAGGCCTCTCTTATCAGGCTTGAGGTTCTTTTACGTGCCGTAAATCTACGACACGGGACCAACGAAGGAAGCCATGCTAAGGATTTTTACACCCGAAAAAATCCATCGTCCTCCGCCGGGTTTGAACCCGCGACCTTGGGTATGTGAAGCTAGCATGGTAACCATTACACCACGGAGGGCGATGAGTTATTTACAGACAGATATACTCGCACATATAGAAAAACAAGCTTTTTTTTCTAAATGCATTTTTTGGTTTCAAAAGGGCTCAAAACAGTAAATGCGGTGAAATCTCGACATCAAATATTTTTGTAGAATAATAAGATCTCTGCTTTTCATGTTCCTGGTAGAGAAGAAAAATGTACAAATGAAATCCTTTCGGATAAAATTCTTACATTCTAAGTGCGCATGACATAAGTATTTGTAATTTGTTAGAGTTATGCAAAGTTTCTTTTTCTAATTGTGAAATTATCCGAGCTTTCTTTCCTTGCCACTACCTCCTCATGTCTGCTAATACAGGAGTTCTTCGAACTGTGTTGAATTCACAACATGGAGGAGCATAAATTGATTACAGCGTAGCAAATCCAAATTTTACGGTTAACCATTAACTCAACTTCCAATATAGCTGCATCGGAAAGGAAGAAAACCTATTATTTATGCTTAATTTCTCCTATAATGACATATAAAATCACGTTTTCGTGAATTGTTGTATGTGAAAGAAGTGTTTATTGCTGAGAAAAAATATCATGTTTCCATTCACATAAATTTCTCTAGCTGTTCCATGCGCAGAGTGTTCTTACGAAAAATTATTCTTTAACTCTACATCATGCTACTTAAGATAAACGTTAGCAGAATCTGTCTAATTTCTTGCTTCCTCGCAAGTAGAAAAGAAATAAGGGAATACACTAGGCAAAACCGATATTCAAATATTTTAAAAGGTGGTCGCTATGTGAAACAATTGGGGTTCGGTTCGCTTTGCACGGCCAGCTGTAAAACAAGAGAGATGAAACGAAAGCTGACTTGCCGTTTGAGAAAACTTGGGTAGTTTAAAATTAAAACAAATAAAAAGCATCTCTACAGGAAAAACGTATTTGATATCAATATGTGTTTTAACAAGATCTATATTATTGGTGTAGTACGATTTTGCCTATCTCTTACGGTTTAACAGCAATACAAAAATATGCAAAATTCATTCAGAATAAAGTGATCTTTAGATGCTATTCCCAGAAAATTCAAAATATACTTTTTATTTTTGATGCAATTGTCTTTTATATGCAGCATCTTAATCAAAATCATTGAAGCCATTTTTGAGAAAAACGAAAGTTTCAAATTTTTTCCGTGTAAAGGATTGTTTGTGTTGAGGTATTTTATTTAAAATCTTCGTGTCGCATGCCTGGAAGGTACTGACCACTAATACCAAGTTTGGTATTTAACGGTATTTTTGTTTTTGAGCTATGCTATCCAAGGCCACATACCACACACGCGGACCTTTTACTAAAATATCTTTTGGACTCGGGGAACCTCAAAACATATATTTCCGTGAAATCTCGGCTTCGAATTTTTGGGTGGAATACAATACCCTCTATAGGTACTATACACATTGTATGTGCATACCTACTAGAGAAAGTAATACATGTACAATAATTTAGAGCGTTTTAACTGAAGTAGTTTGGAACCGTACTCTTGACTTCGTGCGGTATCTTCTCGCAGTTTCTAGAGCAAGGTACAACTAAATACAGCATGAAGCCCAATAAAGGTTTCTTTGAATTCAGTTTATGTGCAATTCTTAGAAACTGTATATTATTAGCCCTTTTTCACTAATGCTATGGGTTTCGAACTAAAGTCCACTGCCTCAATTCCAAGGACTCCTAGGTGTTCCCTCTGGCTCGACTACATACCTGACCTAAACTAAATCGTGAAGAGACGTTTCTGCAACCATAGAAGCCCAACTTTCAGAAATGTTGAAGATCTAAAAAATTCTAGTCCAGTCAAATTTTGATTTCTTGGGGAGGTTGGACAAATTTGCTCTGTGCTCTGAAGAAACCCTCCAAGCCTGTAGAGTTTGATCCCACAATACGGCACAGAATTTTTCCTTGTTATAGTATTATCCTTTCAATGACAACATTGTTTTGTTTTTGTTTTTGTTATTCAGTAATGGAAAATGCAATAACAAAGATATAAACCAGTATGACTTACATGTGGTCTTCAGATTTATTTGGCCTTTGCCGAAAGTCGTTTTTCTGTACATGCAGACAGTACTAGGTAGCGATTTATCACGCATTGCTTCCTGCAGAGTACTAACGGACGATGAGAAGAAGGTGGATGTCAACAGTTTCGAGGTCACCTTAGTAAAATGGAACTTGTATCTACCTTTCAAACATTTACATTTGGAATATTCGCTTGCGTCTCGCAAACCCGCAATCGCAGCATTTATGCAGATAAACAACTCAAATAATAGAGCTGTTATGGTAATATAGAGAGGGCTTTAACGGCATAACTTTCTTATTACAATAAACGCTCGCTCATCTCTTTATACCAGTATGTGGAAACTGGCCTCAGAATAAATTAAAAAAACACACAAGCTAAAGAACGCACAAAATGTCCTAGACAAAAGCAGTTCCTCACCGCCCAATACGTGAACCTGTTTACGAATTCGGCAATGCATGCAGTTCAAGGTTCAGTTCCTCACCTCCCCTTTGAAACAAGAGGTTCCCTGAACTAATAATGACGTCATGCATTTAAACCCCCTGCCAACTAAATCTGAAGGCTCGGTGCATATGTTACAAATATTAGCAACATCTTTCTGAGATAAGCCAAAATAAACCCTGTTTTATGCTCTATCTTTGATATTTCAGTCAAAGAGTTATAAAAATGACTAATTTTTTCTTAATATTGATTTTGAAATTGTAATAATTGTCACAGATTAGTTAGCTCTGTTCTCTGTTTATCCTGTCTAAAAATGCATTCAGCTTTAGAGATGCTTGTTTGGATTTCTTAAGAATAAGTTCAAAGAAACTTATTTTGGAGTTTCATATACTTCATAAAAGTCTGATATGTTCCAGTCACATGACTTTCTCTACCTGTTCTGCAAAAAAACTTCTTATACAATACTAATCTTCCATCTAATTCATGTTAATCGAGAAAAACGTTAGCAGAAATGGTGTTATTACTCAGTCCTTGTAAGTAGAAGGAAAACTAGGCTAAAGCGATAGTGGAATGCTTTAAAAGCTGTCGCTATTCGACTGGCATAGCATTCCGGTTCTCTTTGCAAGCGACCAGGAGTAAAACAAAAGAACCAAGGATAACGGCCATCTGTTTGAGAAAAGTGTACATATTCTAACATTGTAATAAATAACGAATATCTCGGAAATGGTTGGTTCCACAACAAAAATGTAAATGGCATTTATTGCATTTTTTGACAAGGCCTACATTTTTTCTATAGTGAGTTATTTTATCTATCTGTTACGGTTTACCAGTTATGAAAAAGTCCTCCAGAATATAGAGTACTTCAGAGACTAATCTGAAGAAATTCAAAATATACATTTTATTTGTCATAGAAACAGATTTAACACAGGGAATTTAATCAAAATTGTTTTCGCCACTTTTGAGAAAATCAAAATTTTGAAAATGTTTCCGTAGTTTGGGATGGGGGTTATCTTTAAAATCTTTATGCCGTATCCTTAAACAATACTAAGCGTAAATACTAAGTTGGATATTTAACGCACGTTTTGAGTTATGCTGTCCACACACATGGACCTTTTTCTAAAAAAATGTTTTCGAGAGTCAGGGAGCCTCAAAAAATGTATTTCCAGTGAAATTTCGGTATAGAATTTTTGGGTCGAATACATTACCTTCTCTACCTACACTTGCATACATAGTACTCGGTAGCGAAAGTAATATACCAATGACTGAATTTATACGATCTTTAAAGTTTCGATTTCATACTGATGATTTGTATCTCTTCACTTATTCAACTTGTACAACATTAGATATTAATTAATGTAATGTCAATTTTAACTCGTTCCTCCAGATAAGCCCTAAGGATTCATTAGAAGCAGCCTAATATTTCCCACTTGATAAAATTTAAAAGAAACGCTAGTGACCAAGATGAAGCTTTTAAAACCACAACTAGGATGTTCTGTCTACTCTGCTTCTGATTTTCTTGTCTGCTCTTTCATTAAAATTGATGTCACAGTCGTTGGAGAGCCTCCTCGTTTGCTGAAATGAAATTCTGCCGAAGAACATGTCAAATTCGTGTAATTACAGATTCCCAGAAAACGAGAAAAGAGCTGAATTGAGCGGCCAAACTGACAGCTGAAACTTTGAAAGGGATTTAAAAACAGGAGTAGAGTCACGTACGATAAACACAAAATGTGGAGGAAGGACAGAGACGTCAAAGCAAAATTTTAGCTGGTACAATGGCAAATCAGCTGCAGAAGAACATGGAAAAAAAGCCCTCACATAGTGAAAAAGTAGATTTGTAAAAAAAATGTAATACATATCTAATCTCCATTTTGGAATCCACATAGGTACTTAAATAATAAGGTAAGTAGTCCTTCATTATTATTTTTAATTTACTAAAACTGTTAAGGTAAGACCAAAGCACAGTTTTAAGTATTTGGATCTAATCTAAGAGATTTTGCACACACAAACAAACCGCACCATATATAAAGGTATATTTCTGTAAAATGTTATTTCCCTATTATTAATGCACCTAGAGTTTGTAGCTTCTGTTTCAACCCCTAGGCCTGTTAAATAACTTAATAACTAGTTTCCTTGTAACTTTTCTCGTGTTTGGTTCTGCTATTTTGCCATTTTTGAAAATCTATCTTTTTACATAAAGTAGAGAAAGAGTTACGAAATTCTTTTTAAAACTATGCACTAAGTGAAAATTTTCATCTAACAATCTGCTACAGATCTGTTCCAAAATATTACCCTAAAACGATACTTGTGACTAAATCTGTTAGAGGAGTAACAGAAGCTAAATACATCTCAGAAACAATTGCACCAATAGTTATTTAATTACAATACTGTATTTGTTTAGCTTAGCCTAAAATCCATTTTTACACTTCAGTTACCTCTCAATAGCAAATATGTCTTGAGTATTTGTCCAGATGACTGCCGCTTTTGAAAAGACCATGTAACGGTAGTCGTTACTGAGTTTTTAACAACATTTCGAAACATAATCACCTTTTTAAGGAGTTGATAGGAAAGATCTTCAAATACTGAAAACACGGGATCGACTACGTCTTCCATTTTGAGCATATAAATGTCCAAAAGCTAAGTTGAAATGGACGGGAGGGTGTGGAGTATCGCATGAAAATGTATACCTAATTTGTGGGTAATCCTATTTTATTACACCTTTTCTGCTTTAAAATATTCCTCGTGCAACTTTTGTTCAAACTTCTTTCAAACTTTCAGTGTTATGCTCTTCGAAGATGAGAAAAAAGATTTAAGGAGCGTTTTCTTGATATCAAGCATATTTTTGGATTTACAGTTTTAATAACTTGATACAAAATTGACTTTTTAATTACAGTAACGTTTTCGATAGCTCATTGCATTCAGAAATCACTTTAATGTTACACAACATTTAGGAAGTAACTGCGAAGAAGTGTATTTCAGAGATAAAAGAATATTTAAAGCGTTTTAAACTCGCAACAGTTTTTTTTTTCTCGGGTTTTCATTTGTCACTAATTGTTCTACACGATGTTGCGGTTTCGGTATACATTAACGAAATTCACTATACTGCCATGTAAATATTTCGATAAAGATATGTTGAGCTGAATCTTTGTTAATATTGTCAGTTGTAAAGTTATTAAACAATAACATTAACACTATGTAAACCTTTAATCAAAAATTGGATTCTCGTATTTTAATGCACGTTTTCTTCAAAACCAGTGTATAAATGTATAATTCTTCTGTACAAATTAGTAATATGATATTAGAGGAAACTATTAATTTGTTAAAAAAAATAATAATTGCATGTTGTGGAGAAATTTTTCAAAATTAAAAGATATATATATATATATATATATATATATATATATATATATATAATTTGCGGAACCAAATTTAAATATACATGAAATTTGGTTTGCACATGGCACATTAAACTTTATTGATAAAATTTCACAGCTGGGATGTAAGACATTGGAACACAAAAACACATCTCGCTCACTACGATATCGTTATGGATCGATCGTGGCTACATCCCCGGAAGGCAGGGATGAGGTGAAGGAGGCATAAGAGGTCCCTACCTGCAGTCAGACAGGTCTACAGAGACGCGCACGCGTCCCTAACATTTCCAGTTGCATCACCCGCGGACCTTAAGGAACCACACCAGGAGGGCGACGCAGAGACACTGTCAGGCTAAGCAGCTAACTGTGACGGCTACGAGGAGAAATCTTTCTATGGCACAAGAAACTGCATCATCTGTTCGGCACCGCTGATATTGTAGGATCTGAAAGAACACCTGCAGCATAGGAAAGGAGAATGATGTTAGAATACACCCTTCGCTTTGGCGACAGGGATAAAATCGTAAATAAACCCATGGTCAGAGTGGGCGTCGATGATGATGATGATGATGGTGTTTAAGGGCGCTCAACTGCCGAGGTCATAAGCGCCCTTATGATTAAAACTTGGCAATAGCCAGTAAGAAAATACCAAACAAAAAAGTAAACACAAATAAAAGAGCTAACACAGTTGAAACGGAAGTAACAGAAACGTCCAGCCCTCTAACCAGAGCTGGATATAAAACTCCATCTAAAATCAACACATTAAAACCAAAAGAGTTTAAAAAACCGCTATCACACTAAAACGTCAAGGTAAAAGAAAGTTTTGCTAAAAATTTAAAAACCCTGTCCACTGCTCTTGGGTCATCTGCCAGGACCTCAGCAAGAGAGGCCGGCATGCCCATAGATGACCGAATGTGTGCCAGGTGACCACACTCCAGCAACACATGACGAACTGTCTGTGCCTCCCCACAGAGCGCACAGACAGGAGCAGGTTCACGTTTAAAAAGGTAACTGTGAGTAAAAATACAGTGGCCAATTCTTAGCCGAGCTAGTACTACCTCCTCCCGGCGGAATAAACGAGAGGAGGTTACCCAGTTGACAGGGAGGTCCTTCACCTCTCGCAGCTTATTACCACGGAGAGCCGACCACTCCGCATGCCAAGTCGAAAAAACGGCTCTCCGTACAGCCACTCTAAAATCTTCTGCTGTTGAATGGGTAATCGTAACACTGGACGCTGTGACTGCCGATTTCGCTGCCAAATCCGCCGTGTCATTCCCTGGCAAGCCAACGTGTCCAGGAATCCATGCGCACTCCACATTAAAACCAGAAGCGTGCAAAATGTGGAGAACGTCCTGGATGCGCTGCACCAAAGGATGGTAATTGTACAGCTCACGAATGCTCTGAAGGGCACTAAGGGAATCACTAAGAATAAGGCAGTCACCTAATTTTCGACGTCGAATATACAGAAGGGCTTGATAAATAGCATATAGCTCGGCAGAATATATAGATGTGCAACTAGGCAAACCGTAAGTAGAAGTTGCGGTGCCAGTTACAAAGGCACATCCAACACCGTCGGGGCTCTTACTACCATCGGTGTAAATACAAATACGGCCACTGTATTTGGATAAAAATTCTAAAAAGCAACGACGAATACTATCAAGAGGCGTAACAGATTTCCCGTAGAGCGTCATCCCGAGATCGACATGGGAGGTAGCGCGTAACCAAGGGGGGTGTATACTCTCTCCCTTGGATAACAGCCGAGGAATGTCAACATGGTGCTGGCGTAGAAGCTCACGGAAACGAAAACCTGCTGGCCTGGGGCTCAGAGAGCGGAGGCAGTATCGCTCGTGCAGCTCAGGGGAGAAAAACGCGTGATAAGTTGGATGCCCAGGCATACACTTCAGCCCACAGCCATAATTAGCAAGCAGGACATCACGCCGACAACGCAGAGGAGGTTCTCCCGATTCGGCGTAGAGGCTAACAACTGGGCTCGTTGGAAAAGCTCCAACGGCCACACGGATGCCCTGGTTATGGACTGTGTCTAACCTTCTGAGCACTGAAGGTCGAGCTGAAGAATACACGATGCTGCCATAGTCCAACTTCGAACGAATCACAGCACGATAAAGACTGAGCAATGTCGTCCGATCCGCACCCCAAGACTTGCCACTTAGTATCCGTAAAAGATTTAGAGAACGGTCACATCGTGCTCTAAGCTGTGCTATTTGTGGTGCCCAACAAAGTTTCCGATCGAAGATCAAACCAAGGAATCTCGCCTCGTCTGCGAAAGGAAGTAAATCTGGCCCGAGTCGAAGAGACGGCGGCATATGCCACTTACGGCGCCAGAAGTTAACGCAGACTGTCTTCTCAGCGGAGAAACGAAAACCGTGTTTCGAGCTCCATGCATAGAGATTGTCCAAACACCGCTGGAGACGGCGTTCCAAAAACGGTGTACGCTGAGACGTACAGAAGATGGCAAAGTCGTCCACGAATAAACAGGAAGAGACACCTTGAGGCACACATAGTGATATGGAATTTATCGCAATAGCAAATAGAGTCACGCTGAGTACCGAGCCCTGCGGCACTCCGTTCTCTTGAATAAAATGGTTAGAAAAAACCGAACCCACCCTCACTCGAAAAACGCGGTCCCGCATAAACTCCTGAATGACCAACGGTAGGCGTCCACGTATGTTCCAGTTGTGCAGAGAACGCAATATTCCCGCCCGCCAACACGTGTCGTAGGCCTTCTCGAGGTCAAAAAATATCCCAACTGTGGGGCTGTTCTTAAGAAACCCGTCCATAATCTGAGTTGACAGAGCGACAAGGTGGTCAGCAGTTGAACGTCGTCGTCGAAAGCCACACTGGATGTTCGTCAGAAGATTGTGGGATTCCAGCCACCACACCAACCGTCCATTGATCATGCGTTCCATCACCTTGCAAACGCAACTGGTGAGGGAAATAGGACGGTAACTGGAAGGAAGATGGCGGTCCTTTCCAGGTTTAAGAATGGGTATGATGGTGGCCTCCCGCCACTTGTCTGGAAAAATGCCATCAACCCAGACACGATTATAGACCTCGAGTAGGAAATCTTTGCCATCAGGAGAGAGATGTTGCAACATTTGAACGTGGATACCATCTGGACCTGGTGCTGAGTGTCGTGAAGAGGAGAGTGCATTGTCTAGCTCTGCCAGGGTGAAAAGGCGATTATAATCCTCAAGGTTGCCAGAAAGAAACGAGAATTCTTGAGATTCCACCTGGTTCTTAACTGTAAGAAACTCAGGGGAATAGTTGCCTGAGCTAGACACCTCAGCGAAAGCACTGCCTAAAGTATTCGCCACGTCAAATGTATCAACAACAGCTCCGGTAGGTGTTTTGAGACCGGCGATGGGCATATGGTTCGGTTTCCCAGCCACACGTCTTAACTTATCCCATACGACAGAGGAAGGTGTATGTCGATTAAAGGAACCCACGAATTTATTCCATGACATCTTTTTGCTATCCTTAATAACCCGCCTAGAATGTGCACGCATCCGTTTATAGTGTATCAGGTTATCCAGTGTAGGAAAACGCTGGAAAACCCGTAGAGCTCGTCTGCGAGCGCGAATAGCATCCCGACAGTCAGCGGTCCACCAAGGTACCGGAAATCGACGGCTGTAGCCAGTCGAACGCGGAATGGATTGCTCAGCAGCAGAAAGAATGGTCCCTGTAAGATGTTCGACCAAGTGGTTCACAGAGTCGTGCTCTTCGTAGCTAAATTTAGCCAAGTGGGAGTACAGTTCCCAGCTGGCGTGGTCTAGGCGCCAACTAGGTAAACGGGTGGAACATACAACGGGTGTCAAGACACTAATACGACAAGGAAAGTGGTCACTAGAATGCAAATCCGAGATGATATTCCAGCATAAGGTGACTGCCAGCTGAGGGGAACAAATTGCAATGTCAATGTGTGAAAAACTATGAAATGCGTCAGATAGAAAGGTGGGCTCTCCGGTGTTCAAGAGAGCAAGATTTTGACTATCCAAGAAGTCTTTAAGTAGCGTACCTCTCGCACAAGCCCGAGAGGAGCCCCAAAGAGGGTGATGGGCATTCACGTCGCCTACCAATAAAAAGGGTGGTGGCAACTGTGAAATGAGTTGTTCTAAGTCGCTGTGCGAGAGGTCCGCAGATGGAGGCAAATAGATACTGCAAATGGTGAATGAAGCGGAGGGTAGCTTAATGCTGACAGCAACGGACTGGATTGCAGATTGTATGGGTACGGAGTTGGCAAAAATATCATCTCGAATAAGCATCATAGTGCCCCCATGTGCCGGGACACCGTCCTCCGGGGATAAATCACATCGTACGGAGGAGTACTGCCTGATGGTAACGGTGTCCTGTGGACGGAGCTTCGTCTCTTGTAAACATACAGCCAAGGGTTCATGCTGGCGCAGCAACAAGTCAAGCTCTGGTCGATGTGGTCGAATTCCGCGTATGTTCCAATGGAGGATAGCCATTGAGTATATTATGGGATAAGTTTCAAATCGAAAGACGCTTCTGCAGATTGGGATTAGCTGGTCGGTTCAATTTGTTCTTCTTAGGCGTTGGGCTAGTACTATTTTCAGGAGCACGATCCTGCCGTTTCCGCACTGTCCCTCTGGCAGTGGCGGCAGAATCCTCCTGGTCCATCTCCTCCACAAGGGAGGTCCCTTTTTCAAGAGCAGTTTTCGGTCCAAGTAGTTCGAACCGATTTGATGTGCTGATCGGCGAAGACGGCCGTCGCCGATTCACGCCCTCCTCCCCAGATGACCCTTCAGAGGAGGATACACGTGTGGAGTTGCGTGAACTTTTCTTACCTTTAGATGACTTGGTAATAGATTGCACATTCTCTTTCAAAAAGTCTTGTCGTACATACTTGGTCTTAAACTGTTTTTCTGGGGCAGAAGACGTCGTGAATTTAATAGCTTTAGTTCCGGAGGTCGAGGCTTTAGGTGACAAGTGTGCAGGACTATTCTGTAAGCTGGCGGATTTGGCAGATGTTGATACCAACTTCGGTGTAGGTGCCGAAGGCTTTGGCAGCGCTTGGGCTAAAATAACCTTTTCCGCAATTGTAGCCCCGTTCATATCGCCGGTCTGTGTTGCGATTTCCCGACGCGGTACCGGTTTAGCTGCAACTGAGCTATAGGTACCGGACCTCGGGGCAGAGGGTTGGCGGAGTCGCAGGAGCTTCCGGGCTTCCAAGAAGGACACCTTCTCTTTCACCCGTATCTCCTGGATCGCTCGTTCCTCTGCAAAACGGGGGCAGTCTCGGGAACTAGATGGGTGTTCCCCGTTACAGTTCACACACGATGGAGCTGAAGCACAGGCCCCATCGTGGGAGATGTCACCGCAGTGGACGCAGGTGGACTTGCCGGTACACAACTCACTTGTGTGACCAAAACGTTGGCATTTAAAGCACCTCAGGGGATTGGGTATATAAGGCCTAACTTCGATGGCTTCATACCCTGCTCTAATCTTTTGAGGCAGATCAACCCGATCAAAAGTAAGAAACAGGGTACGAGTAGGCAGGAATTCACCGTTGATCTTACGTTGTACCCGATAAACAGCTGAGACACCCTGAGTCGCAAGATTTTCTTTGATCTCCTCAATGGACAAACCGTCCAACGCGCTGGTTGTTATTACACCGCGAGAGGAGTTCAGCGACTTGTGCACCTCGACCTTCACTGGATAGCTGGCTAACGTGGTGGCTTTAAGTATCCTTGCAGCTTGCGAGGCGGAGTTGGCTTCGACAAGAAGTGTACCGTTACGAGCTCGAACGCAAGATTTGACCGGACCAGCAATGGCATCGAGACCCTTTTGGATAGTAAAAGGGCTCACCGTAAGGAACTTCTTACCTTCCTCTGTCCTATGAATAACCAAGTAGCGAGGACCACATGACTCGACTACTTCCTTTCCAACGTTTGCATTTAAAATAAGGGGTTTTGGTTTTGGTGCCATAAAAAAATGGTATAAATTCATCCCCCAGTGCTCCCCACCCACCACGGAGCCCAACGAGGGGTCACCCCACTGGGGTGACAGGGCTACACAGGGGATATAGCGGGCTCGCCGTCCCACTCACCCTGGAGTTCGGTGTAATACCTAGTCCTGGCCGATTGACTAGGGGTGGGTTAGTCCCTAGCCTCCCGTTTAGGCAAATCAGAAACCAAAGCGGTGTATTAGGCTGCGCACCCTCCCCAGTTACTGAAAGACAGAAGCCCAGGCTCAGGTACGCAACCCTCAACCAACCAGGATATTCCTCTTCACCGACACGGGTCTCCACGCACGGCCTACACGTGGGTGGGCATTTTGACCTTCTGGCTCCCTCACCACTCTGAGGTTGCCCACAGAGGGAGTCAAGGTGGCTCGGGACCCCGGGTGCGCCTAACCCGTACCTACCGTAGTAGGCCCCTGGGGGGAGAGTGGGCGTCGGCCGGGAACCTCCCGAATATGAGGACGTCCAATGTAGAATGACTATATTTTAGAAAATGTTTCGAATATTTTAAGTGTTTATTTTGTTATTTACATATTACACTGGCCTTTAACAAAACAGCGGAAGTATTTGTAGCTATTTTATATTTTAAATATATGAACTATTTCAATAAAACTGAGGTGGCTTTTTGTATAAATGAATGTCATTCTTATACCTCCTTCTAAACGATAGGGTTTAGAAATAATGAAATGAATCTGTTTTAACATGTGCACTTGCGATGCACTTATGTTTCGTCAAATTTCAAGCAAAAATTGTAACCTCATATTTAACATACGTTTCTCCCAAACCAGAGTGATAATTAAAAATTCTTCTCTGAAATTATCAACATGCTATTAAATAATTTAACTGTAAAATATTAACTTTTAATAAAATAATTGTACCGTGAGTAAAATTATCAAAACAGTAAAAAGATAATAGAGATTAACAGCAGCGGAACTATTTTAGAAATGCGCATACAATTTGGTATACATGTTTTCCGTTAAACTCTGAATAATATATTGATACTTCAAGTGAATCGAATTGAAATTATGAATTTTAAAATGTTCACAGTCGGGTAACCTTAAGGATGAGAGCAGTTGCATAATCGTGTCCTACAAGATGGTTGAAATTGAACTAAACGAAGAGGTTGTAAAGAAATTGTAGCAGGGGTGTTCCCTCCAAATTCAATTGTTCACTCGAGGGAAGCCAGAATGTAAACAAATAACCATAACCATAAAAACAAGTCCGTTGGTCGAGTAGTTAGCGAGTTGACTTCTCACCCGGGCATCATCCCCGACAGGGGTGGGGAATCTTTCTTTAACAGGAGTTATTCCCCATCCCCCACAGTCTGGAAGTATGAGTTTGAGAGTGAATGTGCGTGCGTTTAATAATATAAAATGTTTAGCCTAATGTCAACAATATACAGTTAATAGAGAGCTGTTTCGCTAGTTAAAAGTCCCCCGAAGTGATCATATCAGTTAAAGGGGGCTATACAAATTAAACAATAAAAAAGTCTTCTGCAGACTCAGGTAGCCTGTATGAATAAGGTGTGTGCTTTTGCTCATCAAATTTGCAGCGTATATACACTACGAATCACATAAATAAAAGTTTGGTGCAAAAACATAGTTGAGAGAACAAACTTAACTCTGGATTCAATACTCCAGAGAACGTATAAACTCAGAAAGTTGTGTGAATAAAAAAGACTATGCACTCTTGGCATTAGCTTATACTTCTGTTAGGCTGAGCTTAGTCAGTAGGTAGTATTTAACGCCCGCTTTTACTACTTGTGGCACCGCAGGCAATGACACTGGTGATAAGTGGAATGAAGATGGAATGCGACGGCGGGGGAAACCGGAGAAAACCTGCCCCTGCGCCGCTTTGTCCACCAAAAATCTCACATGCGGTCGCTTGAGATCGAACCCGGGGCTTAGTCAGTAGCAGAACCAATCTCGTGTTGCTCAGTAGTGTTAGCCATTATAATTGAAGACACGTCAGTGTCGCGATTGAACCGTACTTACAAGGGTTTGTGCAGGTTTTAAAGAGAGAACGTTAAGTGGTTGGCAGAACGTATATTGTTGAAAGCAGGGAAACTTTTCATCTGAGCAACGCCTACGCAATTTCCTGGGGTACGCGAGTAACACGATTTTCTTGAAAGTTGGAAATATAGGTTCACACGTATGCAGAACCATTTCTACGGAAATGGAAAGTATTATTACCAGAGCCAACGTGTGGATTAAATTTCCAAATGCTCTAGAAATATTAATTTTCCTTGTGCAATAGATGACTTGACTACACACCCATTTCTATCAGAAAGCCATCACACCTTGGAGATGAATACATAAACGGGAAGCAATTGCGAACATTGGCGCAATGGCTATTTCTAATATTCAACGTGCTTTCATGCTGTTAATTATCATTTCTCTAGCACGTGTGTGTAATACATAGTAGGCAGAGAAAATGTTGAATACCACTTAAAAGCTTGGTATCGATATTTCACATAAAATACATGTTTTGAGGACCCCTGAGTATAAAAATAATGTTTAGGCAAAGACTCTATGTGAGAAGAGAATAACTCAAAAACGAAAAGGCCGTTAAATATCAAACTAGTATCTTCCAAGAATGCCACACGAAGATTTTCAGGAAAATCCCCCGCACCAAATTATTATTCACAAGGAAGTTTTCACGATCTTTTCAACTCTTTTAAAAATGGCTCTAAGGATTTTTATTAAAGTACCGCATATTAAAGATATTTAAATGACACATAAAATGCATATCTTGAATTTTCTGGGAATAGTCTCTGAAGTTCTCATTTTGATTGGCTTTTGCACAACTGGTAAAACGTAAGATATAGACAAAACGTTACTAAAATTAATATAGATCTCGCTAAATAAATTAAATTATATCATATACATTTCTTTTATAGACCTAAGCATTTCGGATATATATTTTTTGTTATTAGTCTCAATTTTAAAATAACTTTTCTTAAACGGGAGGTCATCATTCGTTTCATTTCTCCTTTGTTTTACTCCTGGCCATGACAAGAGAAGGTAATTTCAATGTGAATCTATAGCGAAAATATAATATTATATAAAATATAAAAAATAAAATATAAAATGTTTGACTATCGCTGTAGCCTGATGTATTCCCTTATTTCCCTTCTACTTACAAGGAACCAAGATATAAGACAAATCCTGCTAATATTGATTTCGAATAGCTTGAAGCAGATAGAAGAATGGTATTTTGTAGATATAATTTATTGGCCCAGTAGGTAGAGAAAGTCATGTGAATGGAATATATCAGGTTTGTCAAAACTGTATTTTCAAGTTGGAGCTTTGTTTTGATTATCTGATTTTCTGCAACATATTTTTCCATACTGTATCATCAATGATGATCATCTTGTATCATCATGTGGAACATTGCAAAATAGAATGTTGATCGAATTTGATTTTGTTGTTCTTTTTTACTTAGCACGCCCCTCACATACCCTTCCATCGTACCCTTCACATTCCAATCCATCACACCCTTCACATACCGATCCAACAAACCCCTCACGTGCAGTTTACCTTTATTCCCTTGCGCTGGGGTTTGTGATTTGATAAATACCACACGATATGTTTTAAAAACGCCCACGAAAACTTCATTTGTTAAATTAGGTTCAATGACGATCTCAGTACTCGATGTAACTGACATGTTAACGTCAGTTTCGTTTAAATATAAATCCATTGAACCGTGGTAAAGCAATACATCAATAAAAATAAAGCCGCAGAAGTGTTATCGTGATACTGAAAAGGTTAACATGCGCTTCATTGCTGGTAATAGAAAACTCTCAGATAAGGCACAGATTAATCTGGAAGGTCGCCGAGTTTTGCAGTGCAATAATGAGGGCGTCACTTCAACCAGGGAATACGTAGAATAAAACACAGGTTGCAACGTCTTCGCAGTTTCCTCTCTCATTCATCTCATTCATATACTTCACAGGTACAAGTGGTGTTTACTGTGTATACTTAAATATGTGGAAGCCTTGGTGAGTATCTAGCTTTGATGCTAGAAATAACAGTAGTAGTGAATAGTCCAGCTAGTTTTCCTTATAGAAAGGAGTCGAGCCCGCCTGGGTAGCGTGTCTGCCTCACATTCAACAGGTCATAAGTTCGAATCACACTTAGGGTGAGTTACCCGGATAAGGTTTTTTTCGGGGTTTCCCCTTATCCTGAGAAGACGAATATCGAGTAAATTTAAGTTCCATGGACCCCGAGGTCACTTGAACTTCATTCCTCCAATTTAATTCATCGTCCGATATGGCTAACCAGAAGAAAGGGCTTTAAAGCTAAAAAAAGGATTCGGTTAGATAGCTAGTGAATTTAAGGTCCATAATGAAAAACTCCAAGAGGCAGTTGCAGAGGTATTTGAGAACCTCGAAGATGGGAGTTTCCTACAATTTACTGGTTCATATGGAGAGAGTGGTGCACTCATCCTCTCTTACGCCAATAAAGCCACCACGAAGTTGGCAATGAGAAAAGTCCCTAAGTCGAAACCGTGGGAAGGTGCCAGATTTACCATGGGAGTTATTACGAAAACCAAGGTAGTCGTCAAGACTCCAAAAATGTTCGTGAAATCTTACCCCATAAACGTTGTTAAGATGCTTTAGGAACAGAACAAAAGCCTAAGCTCAGGAGACTGGAAGATCTTAAGCTCGAAGTCAGACTCGTTAGGACAAACACTTGTCTGTCTGATAAACGAGGAAACTACGAAGTTTATAAAAAAAAAACTAGGTCACGAAACGTTTCTGGGCCTCAGCAGAATTACATTAAGGAGCCTAGCTAGGGATAGCCCTAAAGGTCATCCAAGTTAACCTTCAACTTAAGAAGGTGGCTTCAGAGACGCCCTTTATTGGCCCTGAGCCCGTGGTTGGTGTCAGTATACGTACTGCTAAAACTTTGGTTAAGACATGGATTAAGGATGGACACCAATGTAGGTGGGAATCTAATCTTGGACAAAGCCTAGTCAAGAAAGATTTCAGATCCAAACAACTCTCTCTCCCTATCATTGCTCAAATTGGGAAAGGTGGGGATTAGAAGAATTGTTGCTCTGGTTACTGAACATGATCACTTCAGGAAACATTTATACAGAGTGGGCATATATAAAGATGAACTCATCTAGTGAATGTACAAACAGGAAGAGGAAACTGTCTCACATATTCTGTTTGACTATCCGTTCCTGGAAAGGATGAGGTTTGCCCTGTTTACAACCAGGAACGATTTGGAAGGGAACTCTAACATTTGAACCAAGATTCTGCAACTTCTTAAGGGAGCATATTTTGGAAGACAATGATAGCACCCGCACCGATGCGGTAGTACAATAAGCCTTTAGGCTAGCGTACAGGAAGTTAACAAAACTCCTTCAAACCCACCATTATCTAATCTAATCTAATCTAGGGTTCCGCTTTCACCCGTTAAATAAGAGGCGCGTAATTATGGAATTACCAAAGTTTGTGGCATGGACATGTCGGTATTTGAGTAAACTAAACTATTTCAAGCAGGAATGATATCATATAGTTTATTTAGATTAATCTTGGTGCGATACTCATGATGCTATAAAAAAATTTTGCAATGACGGCAGTTGCTCTTGCTGCTTTTCAGCCCCTGTATCTTGTGGAAAAAGAATAATGATCGTGCATGCAGGTGGTAGCCAGGGTTGGATTGAGGGATGTTTATATTTGTCTTCTAAAAGCATTCGGGAATCCTTGGCTGATTCACATCACCAGATGAATGCAAACAATTTTGAGGCTGGTTCAAGAACACACTTTTGAGAATCATTCCTCCTAAGAGTGTTATTGTGTTAGGTAGTGCTAGTTGTCATTTCCGGCTAAAGATCAAAATCCCCATCATGTCCAGCAGAAAAGACGACATGGTCAGATACATGGAAGAACATAATTTAGATTTACTCATTCCATTTCCTATAAAAGCCGTGTTTTTAGAAAAAAATCAGGAAGCCAATATAGAGAAAGTGTATGTACGAGGGCAGTTCAGAAAGTAACCTCCGTTTGGAAATAACAATTAAACAAGTTGAGATATAACAATTTTATTATTATATATGAAAAATACAACATTTTTTTTATTATCCTACATATTTTTTTTATTATCCTACATATTGTCCGAAGAAATTCAAGCACTTGTCACACCTTTTAACGGTCCTTGAAATACCCTCTGCATAAAACTCTGCCGCCTGTGAACGTAGCCAACCCGTCACGGCGTGATGAAGCTCTTCGTCATTGCCGAAACGCTGAGATGCAAGCCACTGTTTCATGTATGGGAACAGATGAAAATCACTGGGAGCTAAGTCCGGGCTGCAGGGGGGATGGTCAAAAACGTCCCATTTGAAACTGGCCAAAAGTTCATTTGTTCTTCGAGCTGTGTGCGGGCGAGCGTTGTCATGCAGAAACACAACACCAGATGGCAGAAGACCACGACGCTTGTTTTGGATTGCCCTTCTTAGTCCTTTCAACGTTTCACAGTAGGCTTCAGAATTGACAGTCGTGCCACGTACCATAAATTCAACGAGTAAGATGCCCCTAGCATCCCAAAAAACCGTAGCCATGACAAAGTTTAACGGGGTTTCTTTGGCTTGCTTGGAGAAGCGGTATGTCCCCATTCATTGACTGCTGTTTTGTCTCAACATTCACGGAGGCCACCCAAGTTTCATCGCCAGTAACAATTTTGTTCAAAAATGCTTCTTCTTCGGTGGCATACCGAGAAAGAAAGTCGATGGCAGAACTCATTCTTTTGGTTTTGTGGTCGTCAGTCAGCGTTTTTGGCACCCAACGAGCACAAAACTTGCGATAGCCTAGGTGTTTGGTCACTATCTCGTGCAAAAACTCCGAGAAATTTCGGGAAAATGATCGGAAAGTTCCGTTATCGTGAACCAACGGTTCTCACGAACTTTTCCATCCACTTTGACCACCAGCTCATCATTGACAAGAGTAGGCCTACCACTCCTGTATTCTTCATGAATGTTAGTTCTTCCATTTTTAAAAAATCGTACCCATTGACGGACAACACCTTCACTCATAATGTTAGGACCATATACTGCACACAATTCATGATGAATTTCGGCTGCTGAGTGATGTTTTGCCAAAAGAAACCTTATAATACCGCGCACCTCACACTTGGCGGGATTTTCTATTGCGGCGCTCATGTTTTGAGGTTATATCTCTCAAACGCGCGACAGTGCAATGCTCTTCCTTAGACAGCTAGAAGCATACTGACCACTGTGCACACTGATGTGTAGAAAACGGCGCTACTCCCACCACTTCCTGCGCTACGCACAAACGGAGGTTACTTTCTGGACCGCCCTCGTAATAGACGAAATGACACAGAATCATGGCCATGATGTCTTCAGATTACTAATCCGACATGTCTCAGTCTGATTGAGCTGATATGGGCACGCCTTAAACTTGCCGCAAGAAAGTGGAGTGTGACACCTTCTGTAACTGACAGTGTGTGCAAAGTGTTTAGAGAATGTGTACCGAATATAGATTCGAATGTGTGGGAAAGATGTGTTCAGCACACCCTGCAACAAGAGAGAAAATTTCAACTGCGGAAAGTTTCACACGACAATGCTTAATTTGTGATACATGTGAGGAAAATGACATTGGCAGCAAGGAAGGCGAAGACACAGCATAATGTAAGTATAACACGTGGTTAGATATTATTAGCATTGGGTATCACTCTCGTTACACTCAATAAGGACCTTGCTAGTGTTATTGTTCACTTGGTATCCTAAGAAATAAATATCCACGCGTATAAGGCGAGTTTCCCTGAGAAAACGTAACAACGTTGCCTTCTGAAAACCTGCAATCTTATCGCAGCCTGTGTTGTCGCATATGTTAACCTTTTCAGCAGCACTATAGTAACAAGGACGCATGGCAATGCATTTACAAACCAAGAACATGAGTTTATACTATGTTAATTAGTGAATTAACAAGTATAGACTCAGAGCATAAATTTATACTCAGGTAACTTTTATTCACGCGTTTTTGAGTTTGCACTCAAATATATCTAATGCTTAAATTTTCAATGTACACTTCCTGGTATACTTTCATTTTTGTTCATACCGCCATTGCGTTTACACCCAAAACAATGCATTTCAGATCCAAGGTTCATTCTATTAAAATATTGGGCTCCTCTCCACCGTGTGCAAAATTTGTACTTATTTCATTGACACCGTATGTGTAGGTTTTGTCTTCCAAAAAGCGTAACAGTCAAAGGAAGGAATGTAACATTGGGGGACAATCATACTGCAAATCTCTGCCCTAAAATCATACCTGTAATCTTCAAACTAAGAAACTGACTCATTAGATTAGAAATTGTAATATAGTAATCATACCGATGTGATTTTTTTTACACATATTGGCCTTCAAGCGTAACCTAATGTGGCCATCAGGGAAGAGAAAATAGCTTACATAGAACACAAACACACAACAGTGAACGTCCAGGCCAATAGCGGCATTCGAACTCGCCGCCCTTTCGCGACAGTGTCAATGCCCAACGACCACGGCTATTGGGGCCGACCGCTGTGAGCTTATATAATCCAGCTTGGCCGCGCTCCAGAGAGCAGCGGATTACTCACGACTCATATCATTCAGTACAGATTGACATTAAGGGCCAACTGCCATCATGGTTGAATAAAGTGTTGCAATAGAATGACAGAAAACGCAAATACCTGTTCTATGATTTTCACCCAGCACATACTGGATATTACGTTGTCCCACCAGCCGGATCCAAGTATTGTTGCTGCGTAAGCGCGAGTACTCTTTGCTCAGCCGAGTAGAGTTGAAACAGCCTATTATAGTTACTTCCAATGTTTTGATGAACTGCTTTGGGATTTGACATATTTATCTACGTATAAAGATAATTGTACGAAACATACACATGAAATATAACAAAGCTTTATATGGCGGACCAATGGTAGTTAAACATTGTAATTTCTGCGATTTTGAAAATAACAATAATTTTGTATTTAACATATTAACAGGACCAATCACAGTTCAACAATGATTATATGGTTTAATTCTATAAAAAAAAAAAACTTAATATAACACAGCTGATTTTAAACTGATGTTAATGTTCACATCAGTATTTTTGTGGCGTATTTCCCCTCAATTTCATGGATACTCTGATGATATACCTTTTTGTTCTCTGCTGAGATCGTTTTTAAAGTTTTCACTGATTCTTTCTAGTTGTGGAGCATTTAATAATTTATACAATCTTGTTATGGAAATGAATAAATTTGTACTTATTTCCAAAGGGGCTAAGCTTTCATACCAGGTTGCCCAACTGCCCTGTATTTCACGTGTGCAAATATCCCTTCGTGAGCTAAAAACTTTGTAGAACTCAACGGGGCTATTTCAGGTTAATACGTATCAGTGAGAAACTGTCTTGAGCGACCTTCGTTTTACACCTCTTTGCTTATCAGTAATACGCACTTATTGAGAGGGGCAAAACCAAGATCGCTTACGCCAGTTCCCTACTGACCGGTTTTAACCTGAATTAGTCCCGTTGCGTTCTGCAACTCTTTTAACACATGAAGGGATTTCTGTACGCCTAAAACACAGGGCACTTTGGTCACCTGGTATTAAACTAGTTACACTTATTGTAATTCTTTAAGAAGTATATATTTAATTAAATGTTAACGTTCCCTCCTTCAATATTATAAATGCTTTTCATGAAAGTTTTCCAAAATTGTAAAATGGGAACACTTATGCTAGATTACCGAAATCAGCTAACAATATATTTGAATTAAATAAAAAGATACTCATCTGGAAAAGAAAACATTACTCATATTCACAGAAAACTTGGTAAAATATTTCTTAACTTTGGAACTGCGAAGAAAGACAATGTAAGGATATTGCAAAAAGAGAACCTGTTTTTCACATTCCTCACAATCTAATCTCCTTTGCGACACACTACTCATTTTGCCACTCTATCGTTGGAAAGTATTTGTCAAAATATCTATTCTCGAAATCTGTTTGCAGAACAAAGATCAGGAAATTTTCCTTACCCTAAAGCGTACAGTACCAAGCAAGGGCTACTTTAAGCCGCAAATGTAAGTTGAAATATGAAACCGTGTGGAAATAGTTTTTTTGCATGCCCAGAAATCCTTCCGCAGCCTTAAATATGACAACTATTTCTTATTAAAAGGTACTTTGCCTTCCGTTTCATGTTCTTTTTTCTTCACAGAGAACATCTGTGTTGTAAAAATGCGTATGCTTTGTAATTTTCTATTGTTCCTTTCCTTCGGACAGTGCTATCTTTGTGCATTTTAGGGTACTTTTGTGATTAGGTAGTCCAATCTTTCCTTTAATTTTCGGTGTAATATGTCTTATTGAGGTTATGGCAAAATAAAGTTATGGTTAACATTTTTGGAACACACATCTGGCGGAATATATGGGGATTTATACTTTTCGGAATTATATTATTTACGGTGTCGTTATCTATCCGGTTAAAGAAAAAATATTCTGGTTACGCTCTGCATCGAGAAACCGACTACCGTTGTTGGAAAAATAATTTAAGAAAGAGGAATTATTTGAATGCGGTTTTTTTTTTTTTTTGTATTTTTTTTTTTTTTTTTTTTTTTTTTTTTTTTTAGATTTATATGGTACATGGGAACCTATATTTCGGAAAATATAATAATACTGTGGTATGAAATCTGCTGTACCAACAATCTCCTGTGAGTACAATTAGTCATTTCACAAGGTAACAAACACATGTTTGCAATTCAAATACGCTTATATTTAGTATAACCTTTTGATGTGTTCAGCTAAATTGAAACCTATAAAAATGTTATTCGTAGTTTAATTTATAGATTCTTTAAGTGTTATTAATTGTTATTATTTCTAACTGCAATACTAGATTCTATGCATTTGGCTACGTAGTAATTGTATCGGTCCCCTAAGTTACAATGTCAAATGGGAGGTTGAAAGTTCTTCTTCTATGTCTCTATGAAATTCAAGTATGCTTCTACGTGCTCCTAACATTACTCTTCAACTTCTGTCTCTGGCGGGTGGCATTTTACGGAGATTGTGTACTTATAGTCGTAAATGGCGAAAGAAGACGCTTACAACTGTACAATGATTGCATATTGCAACATAGTTTCTGAATATACATTAAATTATTAATGTATACAGTTTGTTAGGGAACATATTCGTTTCTTATAAATTCTTTCACAGCTTTGGGCTAATACTGTTCTCATCATTGGAATGACAGCATGTGACACGACAGTTGCTCACTATTCCTCGTTGTACCGCCTAAAAACAAGATGCATGGTGGAAGAGATAGATAAATTAGCACTACCAAAGCCAAAGCTGTAGTTTTTTCAATGTGGTTTGTGCTTTCACATGTTGCAGACTGATCTGATTTTGATTCATATTTTTATGATGTGTGGGTAAGGAACACTTCATGTAGGAAAATTGCATTAAGAATTCAATTTGGAATGGTGCTTCAGAAAAATGTAAGGCTCCTGACAAAAAAAAAAAAAAAAAAAAAATCACTTTTCCATAAAGGTTCCTAACGCACTATTCGCGAACCTTTTTAGGATATACAGTCCAACGACATTTTTGTCTGTTTTACTTAAATTAAACATTTTTAGCAATAGAAAAACATACAAGGGCCATACTAGATGCCGAACCAAATATGGAAACCACCTGGTAGAACTGATATTCTCGACAGGTCGTATACAAAAACAGACCACTAAACCTGAGGGAGCGTCGTATCACTCCTTGTTGTGCAACACGAAATTGCATATATAAATGAAACCTTCACCTCCAATCCCTCAGAATGTCATATTTACGGAGTGGTAACTTCAGTGTCGTGCGCCTGTTCCGGACTGATGACCATATCAACAATGACATCGTCAGTCAACTCTATTTGTTTACTTTTGTAATACCACTCGATGGCGTCTTCATTTTCGTTTGGCGTTTCCATTGAACCATATCAGTTCATTAGATACCATTCAATTGAACTTCATTGAGACATGCCTCCCACCAGCTAAGTGATACACAAAATAGATATGCTTATTCTGACAACTCTCTCGGTTAGCCGTAGCCTCGATTAATCGGTAATCCGCTAATTGCGAGAAGATTACTTTAATAATAATAAACACTTTCATGATCCTGGTAAATAGCGGCGTTAAATAACTGGTCAGTTTTCTTACTATAACTGACCACTCGCACGGGGTTTTACATCTGGAGAGCACGATATGCTGCAGCCTCTGTCTCCGTTTCTTAAATCTGTATTCCTTTTAAACCTGTACATAACATACAATCAAACTTAGTCTTACCCATAGTAAATGTTGTAAACGTGATACTCTCGCAGCTAAACAAACATTCTTCCGAACAAAACACTTAGATTGATACGATCTAGCTTGGTTTGTAATCTTCCGCATTTCAGTTCGTATGTGTTCGCTAAGTTCCGTAAATGTGTTAGTAATTTTCGTGTCGAATGTTCAAGATTTTTGCCATTTTTTTTCTGATATCACTGTATGTCTTGTCGTGTATTTCTTGTTTAGAACTGAACCAGTAGTCTCAATTTTACTAACTAAATCCTGAATGGAATATCTGTAAGGAGGCAATTGTGCAGGAAACCTCAGGATCAATTCTTTCCAAATGCGGCAAGTCTATTAAAATGGCATACACATACAAAAATAAGTTGTTCTAAAGAACATTCCTTCCCATCGTTGCAAATGAAAATAGACCACTGAAGTTAATGACTACATAATAAATGAAGGACAGAAATAATGTGGTGAGTGTAGGCTGTGGAGAGTGGGGAAGCCAGCAGGCATTGGTTCTGAGGTGCGAGCCGTCTGGTTTTATACCGAACAGCCTGTAGTATGGACAAAGACAGCTTATTGACAGTATTATCTATATCCAACGTAAGGAACTTGTCAGTCAAGGGCAACAAGGGAAATTAAAGGAAAGTGTGGGACCCATATTTAGCATCAAAACAAGCCCCTTACTATATGCGTAGTTTTTGTGCCCTATAGTACAGCTAAGGACTGTAACTGTCTGAGGTGCTCAAAGAGGTAACAACATGATTTGCGCTGTTCGTTAGTTCTTTAAACTGTGCTTGTTTAACAGGCGTACCAGTAAAAGAATTCTGCTCCCCCAAAGAACAAGAGGAGACATCCAAAATAAAATTAGCACACTTACGTAAACAACAATGTGCAGCACATCTGGAGCTGACGTCTCAGGACTTCCACTGGATGGTCTTGACATCGTTAATGGGGGGGGGGGGGTCCATTCAAAGATATTGCATTGTGTTTCAGATAGCTAATCGAACGAAAACCAACTCCAAGAGAAAACATATTATAGCTTGAAATCTTAAAATTAACATTTTAGCTTGGAAACAAAATTATCAGTCATATTTATGTTAGAGGGAGATGTGTTTTACAAAGGGAGTATTAAGCTGGGAAAATTGAAAAATATAACAAACTTGTTTGTTTATCCTTTATATCAGTAGTGATGTATTACTTACTTCACTATTGCTTTATAAAATTAAGTAACAGAGGTAAAATTATAGCCACCCGAGGCTCACGAATTTTCTACAAAATTAGATTTTATTCGTTATTTAAACTTGAATACTTGTAGTTGCTTTTTATTTATATGAAAACAATCTGAATGGTTATACGTTCAAATTATGGGAGAAGATTAAAGTCCCTATTTCTTCAATGTTAAATGCACTAGCTTCATGGACCACTATATCAGAAGGTATTTAAAATATTAGAATTAAGTGTTGTGAGAAATCAATTTTTTATCTTTTTATGTTTTATTTGGATAGCCCCGTTTAACTTCTATGGTCGTGCCGGGGGCTTTGACTTGTGAAGCAACTCATATATTCATTGTACGTTACTACCATTAGACTAATCATTTTATATTATTAAACTCACACACATTCTCTCTCATATGCATGTTTCCATACTCTGGGGGGACAAGGAATAAATCTGCTTAAAGAAGACTTCCCCGCCACAAAAACAGGTGTAATTCCCGCAACCGCCTCACCTTTTCATTGTTGTAGCTACAATTGTAATGATAATAAGCACATAACGTATTATAAGAGATGTTGAAAATGTCCTTCTCTATCCGCATAATTCTGTCTTCTTATCAGGACAAGTTTATTCACGAAAGTGTTCAGTATCCCAAATTGGGGAGTTTTTCAGCTCATGTTTTCTGTTAGTTCTTCCAATGTATGTGATGTTTGTACACACCTTTTGCAACTTCACCCATAGACAAAATTTGCATACAGTTAAATCAGGGAAACACGAGGATCATAGTTCTTTACTAATTACCCCAGGTTCAAAAGTTTCTCTAATGAAATTTAATTACTCATCAGCTGTATGGACGATAGCAAATTCTTACTGTAAAATTACAGATAAACATTTAATGTTCCTCTGCTGTTCAAAAAGACGCGCAAATTATTCCTCTACAGCTAAAAATGATTGTTTTTGCAAAGAATAAGGTCATATTATTCTGTACACATTTACCGCACATCAACTGCAGAAGTATTAACAGCAACGGCCGACAAACGCTTTCATCGAATTACTAATGCTTAAAATAAAATAAGTGCCTATTATTGCTATTGAAAACACATGAAATAATAAAATACCGGTTGCATTCAACGTCGTCGAAGTTTACTGTAAAGTTAAATAAGCATTGGATGAATATGAAAACATTTCAGAATTGGGTATGAGGACGGCTTAGATTGCAAGGGTGAAAAATTCGTGAGTACTGGTAAGTAGATTTTCCCCTTATGCGGCAAAGAGGAAGATTAGACGCACACTTTTGCAGAAGGAAGATGCTAGGAAACAAATTATTACTTAAGGTATTTTTGGCTTCCAGCAGACTAGGACAGCATACTGAAACTTCATACTAAAGACCCAAAACTGGCCAAGCATGGGCACATAATTAATGGAAGTGCACCAAGAAATAAGGTATTTGTGTGGATACTGCTTAGACATATTTGGTATTTGAGTATTGATATGCGAGTGTGTGATTAATTGTGTGTTTTTTCAGTGTTTTTTTTTTTCTTCGTTACATGTGTATGTTTGCAGTGATATGAATATAAGATAGAAGAGTTGAGATTACCACATCAAGTATATTTGCAGAGAGCATGCGAAGTTTTCTGACCCATCACTGTGTGACGTAATCAATGTCGTATTAAGCAACCCACCACCACCACCACCACCACCACTAGTACATAAAATTTTCGCGCAGAGAAATCTCGTGTATAAAAACGGCTTTCTCTGCACTTTAATATGTGATATTTTGTGACGAAATATAGCCATGTAGTTTACCCATACTTCGCCAGCGAAAAATATTGAGTGTGGTCAGTTATTCTTGTCATTTCGTAAAATCTAATCACACAATTAACTCGACTCAGATATTCGCAAGAAAATTAAGGTTGTACAGAAAATAAAATATTAGAAAGACTAAAAGAAATTGTTAGCGAGAAATTCACTCAGTTTCGGATAATGAACTTACAAGTGTGGGTCAAAATGTCCTGAGAAGGTGTTGAAAATATTCGCACAGAGGACAACATTTGCTACATTTCTTACGATAAAGTATGCGCTTATTATCATTGTATTTGAAACTATAAATATGGGAAGATGAAGCGTCACGAGAATATTGCCAGCGGGAGTCTGATCTCTGGCTCACGGCGAGCGACTAGCCGTGTCTTAAATACAGACCAGACCAGAGCAATTGGCAGGCTGAGGGCAGCCCGAGATGTGATAGACGTGTCCCTGTTCTCGGAGAGAACTTAACCACGTTCTGACGGGATTGTGGGGTTTTGCAGGATGGCGGGTGAGTGTTGGGGTTGTGGAGTGACGGGAGGAGGCAAGTGTTGCCCCTCGACGATTGCTTATGATGGTGCAACGGCCCTTGTGCACCGCTGGTGTGAGTTTATCAAAATGTTTGTTTTGAGGTTTTAATTTTGAATCCAAGCAACTCTTGAAGGATTATAAGGAGCTTAGCCGTAGCAGCTGTTCGAGGTGCTCCTTTGTTACCGGGGATGCCCGCAAGCCATGCGGGGAAGCCGGTATCGCCTGAAGTGGCGGTTTGTGGGATCGTAATCCCCAAGAGACCTAACGAGGGCGCTCCGATGGAATGGTAACCCTTCGTTGAATTTGTCTTAAATACAGTGTGTGAAACAAAAACACCATATACTTGTGTGTTAATGAAGACAGGTCCTTTCGTTAACCTTTCAGTTCTGAATTGAAATGTATTTGATATGATTTGAAACAGATAACCAGCCATTTTATTAACACCAAGGTAAATTAGCAACAGTATTATATGATGTTTATTATTAGTCCAGAATTTCAATGATCTGCAATACTTGCTGAGTAGAAAGGATACTGTATATCAGAAATTGCCACTAACAAAAACCATGTTTAAATTAAAAATGGAGGACAAGACTCGCATATATTTGCAAAGAAATAAAACACCGATGACTTTGGGCACACGCCAGAAGCCAGTAGAGCAAATTTGGGCCCAAAACTAGAGCTGCTTTCTATATTTCAAAGAGCAATAGCTGGATAGGTTTTTTATATGAGGTGGTGGAGAATTTAGAGTTAAAATTACGAGACGCAGTGCCATTTTTAAAATTTAAATTGAAGGTATTGTTCTTGCAATGATAAAATTATATCAAGGACCAAACTGTAATTCATATGACCGCTAAATATTTTAAAACGTAATTTTGTGGTCCATATTTAATATTTATACCCCTTAGTTATCGTATTATTTTTAAGTTTATTAGTTACGAGCACTGAAAAAAACATTTGAAGTGTTAAATGATTCTTTATGTTTACATGCAAGAGAATTCAAGATGTAAACTATTTAGGTTGTTGATATTATTTTCGGCAATAAATAACCAAATATGTATTTCTCATTCTTAGGAAAGTAGAATTATGTGCCGTTAATGTGCCGTATAATTTATAAGAGTACCAGATAAAACATTATCTCTGAAATAAAAACTTTATTAAAAGAGTCTTCCAGATTTTATTGAATTCTGGTCCTTTAAACAAGTATGCCCTTTAATAATTTCAGGGAGAGTATACGTTACGCAAGACGTAAAACTGAGAAAATCTGAATTAGATGTAAACATATCGTAACAAAATAGCTGGACAATAAACTTTTCTATGAACCCAGCATTACCATAAATACATAAATGTAGTCCTTACACACGTATTTTGGTATAGGTGAAAGCCAATAGGTTTACTTTATATCTACCATGCTTGCAAGTAATGGTAAAATTAACGGTGCACTTTTAAGTTAATTTCTAGGTAAATCATGGCTTTTTAGCACGTCAACATGTGGCAACACCGGGAATACTTTCATAATTGCCTATATACGGAAATAGTCCAAAAATGCTATCATTTGCTCATTCACTTCCGCAGATCACTTTCGTGCTTATATTCAAGGTCGAATAATTTCCTTGCCATCTTTCTTCAGCTCTGTGTGAGTACCAGTTGAAATAAATCGTTATTGTGCATTCTGTAATTGTTCAAAATGAACTATGTGATAAAAAAATCCGCCAACTATGAGGTGAGCGATATTGGATTTTTTTTTTTTTTTTTTGCCCGGAAGTTGAAATATGCAGAACTTTATCATCAATTAAAGGAAATATATTGGTGATACACAAATAATGCAAAGTCGTGGAGTGAAATGCTCAATAATGGATAAACAAATCTGCATAACAAAACTGCACTTAGAGATCCATCGCACCTTTTAGATGATTTTAAGAATAATAAGTGCATAACGAAATCGTGCAGGACTCCAGTAAACCTAGATAAGTTACAGATTTCTTTCACAAACATGTCCGTTTCTTTGCTTGGGGAAAATGATCCCGAATATATGGGGTTAATAGGCTGGCGGCAGCCGATTGCCACACGGGAACTCTGAATTTCGTGGAAAGATATGGCAAATGCTTATAAACCTAACCTAAACCTAAGCTTCAATTTTGTGAAAATTTTAAAGCCAAACGGCGTTACTTCCTGCAAAATACACACACACACACACACACACATTTTAGTATTTGTACATATACTGCACTAAGTTTTTAGTCCGATAATTTAAATGTACCAATTTTCATGGCAAACAAGCAAATATTATCCCTGTCAAGGCTTTGATTTGCAAAATATTGGCAGTAGCGCATTAGGTAGGCTAGGATGTATTGTAATTGGGTTAATTTCTCCCAGAAACGCTTCCCTCTAAAAGTGTTTCATACATTTTTTACTTATAACCTCTCAGATCCACAATATGTATAATTGTTTACTTGCACACTAGTGTTGGATGATTAAGAAATAATTACTATTTTGCGCGTGTTGTTTCCATTTTGTAACATACCTTCAATATTTTATATTTTTACTTTCTCTGCTGCTTATCAAGGTTAGAGAAAAAGCTGCGTTAGATTTACACAACGTGCATTAATATTTCATTGTAAATAAAAATTTACGGTTCCCTGAATTAAAGACAATAAATTAATAGAGAAATAGTTTGTATGAGTGCGCATGTATAAAATAAATGAAAATTGAGTTAAGTTGTATGTAAATTGAATTATTTTTAAGGGAACAGGACAAGGATTTTCAGGAAGATATGTGTTGGCGATACTGAACTTATAAATAATATGTATATTGTGAATAACATATACTGTAATATTTGTTGTAGTTCATTTTAACTTTATACGTTTTAAATCGTATACTTGGAAGTTTTAAGGGCCATCTTTGTTCTTTTGTAAATATATGAAAGGCCATGCTGTTTAAACATTTTAGTGATATCTCAACCTAAACTATCATTTACCTTAATACTAATCAATCATTTTTGGGATATATTTATCAATCTCAATGTAAATAGAAATTGAGTTTTTTCTTGAACAAATATGACAATAAGTAGCAGAAGTTGGACAAATATAAATTTCTTATTTAAGTAGAAGACGTTTCATGCAATACGAAGCTTGTAATGCATTTCTTCATTCCAAGCAACCTTTTACGTGGTGAAATGTTCAATATTTCTGATATTCTAAAAATAGGCATTAATTTGTGAATTAAAATAATATGAGAAATTACACGATGGCTTAAAAATGTAAATTATAGATTGACATCTCTTAAGTATTCAGTAAAGTTGTTTTTTTTTTTTTTTCCTTTTCATGGAATTCTCCAAATCTCATAACTATTAAACGCACACAAGATTATAAAATCACAGATGCCGTCAAAGTTAACCATTTATGTGAAAATAAAAAGCTTTCATTTTTTAATATAACAACCACTTAAACAATCTACAACATAATGTGTATTGAAATTACCTTTCTAGTTTCTCAGTGATAAGAGTAATTTAATTTTAAAGTGTTATTAATTTCTGATTGGAATTTTAGAAATAAGATGATGTGGAACACAGGGTTAATAATTATCCACTTATTTTTATTTCTCATTCAAATACTTGTCGCTTTAGTTTATAGTATAGAAAGCAAAGGGGTTTTGCACCATGTGATGCAATTTCTCTTTCAGGAATTTCATTCTGTTCGATTCAACGCGTATTCCACTTAAAACCATTGTAAAGAGAAGATCTGCTGGATTCCATTCCGTTAAGTGGCATTGGCCACTTAGCGTTCCCACTCTCACCATCCCACAAGCCTCGTTGAACACCAGACTCCTCGTAGTGTTACTATTTTTGATCCGTTGTAGGAGACTTGCAACGGAAATAATTTCAATGAAGTGTTGTAGTCAGTAAGTTTATGAATTCAGGTCTGGACTTCAAGATTAGCAAGAGTTCAATTGTACGCGCATTCATAAAACACAAGAATCTAATAGATTATCCGCAATAGGGGCTCATGAGTATACGTTTCCGGTGTTCACAAAATTGTGCATCTAAATAATTAATGCCAATAGTGATTATGATAATAATAATAATAATAATAATAATAATAATAATAATAATAAACCCTTGCATCAAGTTTAACGTCCTTTAACCGGGTAGATCATAATATCGGATGGTGAAAGAATGAAATGGTTGAAATGATGCTCTAATGGGCTCGGGGTCCCCAGATCCGATATTCGTCTTCCCAAGATGGAGAAAAACCCCGGAAAAATCTTATCGAGGTAACTCTAACGGAGATTGGATCATGGAAGCTTTTGAGTGGACACACTACCTGCTACACCATTAAGGTGGCTTGTTGTTATTATTATTATTATTGTTATTATTGTTATATAAATCGAGTAGCTCTCTTTATTCCTTCGAGCTAAAATACCCAATGCGCCACAGAGTTGTCAGAGACAGACGATTGGATAAACACCTCTATCACAAGAAACGTAACGGGTTACGAAATGTTTAGTGTTATTTTCGTTTTCAACACATGTTGAAAAGACAATCCGGATTCATTTCTGTTGCTGGGATAAAATGTAAATGTATTAGTCGTGCTCCGTGGCATAATACCTACCCCGTTTTGAAATGTGGTTACGATTACCTCCGAGCATTGCCCAATTGTCCACTCCTTGCTCGTATCATCGAAGTACTATAATGTAAAAGCAGGACAAATTGGTAATTAGCCTAGGTGCACATTAATTCAACGAAAGCATTGTTTATAGTTTCAAATTCGGCGCACAGCATTGAGCAACTGACATGTTTGTTTTACCTTGCTCTGCGTGTCAGGGATGTGCGTACGGCTGTCAATACGTGTCATTTGTCACAGGGGTGCCCAGCCCTTTGATGTTCGAGTACCAGGTAGGCCGCAGCTCTGCATTTCGTGTTTCAGACTTCAGAACACCACCACTCCACACAGACTGAGGGTAAATACTAAGGGAAATCCAACTTAATTTTACACTCAACTTAATGCATGAGAAAAAAAGAGAAAAGAGGAACTTTATCTAAAAGCAGTAGAGTGATGATGACAACACTAATAATATAATAATAATAATAATAATAATAATAATAATAATAATAATTCTCCTATTCGGCTTATCCCCCCTGGGTCTTACAAGCGGATTCCTAGGGGACAGAAGTCTGTCGGGGAGCCAAGGGCACGAAAACACAGAATGGAGAACCTGGAATGAGTGGTGGACCCGTAGCCAGGCACAAGTATGAAGAAGTGGATGATATGTAACGCAAGCGAAATGGATTATAGGAAAGGTGAAGATGGACCAATTGGCGGAATGAATGGCGGGGGAAATTGGAAGGCCCAAAGATAATCCACCCAGACGCCTCTTCGTCGACCACAAGTCGCACATGCGAGCGCCTGGGAACCGTAACTTGGCCGCCTAAGTGGGAGACGAGGTCTAAATAATAACAATAATAATATTAATAACAAAAATAACAATAATAGTATTATGGTGGACAAAGCGGCGCAGGGGAGGGTTTTCTACGGTTTCCCCCGCCATCAAATTCTACCGGTGCGCCATCTACATTCCATGTAGCATCAGTGTCATCGCCTACGGTACCACAGCAGTAAAAGTGGGCGTTAAACCTTATCAAAGAACAGTACATGGACCTATACATGGAAATATATATATATATATATATATATATATATGCATATGACTTTTATATAAAATAAGAACATTCAGTAAGTGTATATTCACGCTGGAACACAAAAATAACTTAGAATGTATATTTTTAGCAGAAAACTCAAATATTTATTTTAACTTTAGCTGTACTATTCTAGCTTCAGAGTTTATCTGTTATAGAATCCCATATCTTTAATAAAGCACGTTTATTTTGTAAAGTAAGCCGACAATTAGGAATCATTAATTTTTACCAGTTTCTGGTGTTTATATTATGCATTTCAGAGCTTAAATTACATTGATGCAAATGAGAATGTATATAAATTTCGGTATTTTTTGAATAAATAAACGTTTACAATGTTCACCAGCTTTTCTTCTTATTATTATTCAAGGACTCCTTTTTGGGAGGACAAAATCTCGCTGGAATGCGGGGCGCTACCCTATTGATAAATGTTAATGCGTAACTTAAATAATGAAAAATAAGTGTTTCTAAGACCATAAAGAAGAACAAAATGTTGAAAATATCTGTAAACGTGATTTGAGACAATTTACTTCATAATTTATTAATATGATCCAGTTCAAAGCCGAAAGATTTACATTTTCTAGTTGACTTGTTACATAATTCCGCCCAATATGAACAAAACAAGTGACTAGAATCTAGCGATAGAAATTACAATTAACAGTAATCAAATTGTTTAAATAATCAAGAACTTTATTTTTGGTCCTTAAAATGATATAAACATTCTTCATAATGATAACGACAACTTCGGTACAGGAAAACTTGCTGAAATGGGATATATAGTGGCTTATGTTAGTAATGGAGTTTTACAATTCTCATATTCCGCCCTTATGTGGTGCTATATGTTTTCTTGTGATTTTGGTAGCCCAAGCTTTCGTTGCAGTGGAAACAAACACACATAGACTAATGGGACCAGAAACCTAAACAGTTTAGTTTCACAACCTTATACGTTGGTAAGTTTAAATGAATAACCTGAATCGATCATGCATCTTCATTTAATCGTTTGCCTTGTAGCTTACTATAAACGGTTGAATGGGCAAGTATTTCATTCTTCTCTAGGTAGTGCGAGGTTCTTATTTGCATGCTCTTTTATGAGAACAAAAGCGATTAAATATTATGCTTAAAAATTGAGCGTAACTTACTGGTTTGTAAGAATAGGTATATATTTGTTGTTTAATGCTTTAGAACATTCTAAATGTGAATTTAAATTACAAAAGCAGAGTACGTTTGTAAAATAATGATAGAAAACAGAAACTTAAAGGGAGATGTAGTGCATAGGGATTAAGGATTAAAGATTAACGCGGATGGGTCTCCCAGTCACTAAGGCAGAACACCACACGTAGCCCCTTTTAGCCCTTTGCGTCTTATGTGACACTAGGGAGAGAAGGATGAAGGGAGAGGGCCGAATGACAAAGGGGGTAAGAATTGACGGTGTACCTAACGGTTACAGATGGAGCGCCTCCGGCACCGGCCGATCTCTTCAAACGAGCCCCAAGTCTACCCGGCCCGAAAGCCGCGAAGGCGAGACCCAATGAGCGGTACTGACGACAACAGAATAAATCTTTACTGTGTGCAAGTGACCATCCAGCTGCAGCGCCCCGAACACCGTCGCCTGGTCCTCAATGCTGAGACAGAAGACAAGGAAATAGTGAAAATATAAAATGGTTGACGGGTAAATTCGAGGGATATAATGGACATACATTTGCTTGGTGATCCGGGGAAAACCCGAAAAGAAAACCATGGGCCAGGTAGGTCGGCCAGAGGAATCGATCCATTACCTCCCTAATGCGAATGGCATTGATATTAATTGGGTAAGGTATACGGAAGCAGTTTCAACGTCTTTAGAAAGCCCTAACAAATGTATAAAATAATTAGTAATAGCAGCAGCAGCGGCAGCATTAGTAGTAGTAGGGTAATATAAAAACTTTTGCTTATGTTCAGTGCCACTTTCGAAAACATTTTAAATTTAAAGACATACCATTAATCAACGGGTTAATGAAGTTTGATTTTCAGTCCATATGCACTTCCTAAACAAACATATATTACTAAATATGACATAATAAATAACCAATGAGTGTAAAGCTTTGATTACTCCTCCCCTTTCGCTTCTCACCAAGAAATGACATTTCTTTATATATATTAATGTTCAAATACGTATATAGTTAGTTCAAAACAAAAGGAGACTGATTCATAAAGTTACTATTTGCACAAAAATTATGGCAACTCTGCAAACACTACCTAGTAGAAAAATGTGTAAATATCTAGAAGATTTCATAAATATCCGTGCTGAAGGGTGCACATAGTACATAGGTGGTAAGGCTATGCGGTAAGTGCATGTGTGCATTACGAGGAAGAAGTTTAAAGTTACGATACAAAGTCGAATATTTTTCATTTCCGAGTTTCTGTATTGCATACTACTTTTTTTCATAAATTTAAATGCTTAAATGCTTACGCGGGGAAAAAGTAATCAGGTAGCGTTCATAGACTGTTCATAATCAAAGTCAACCGCGTTAGCCTCTACAAACTGATAATTAATCGATTAGTTGTAGCGTTGGCCACGCTAGTAAATCGTAAGCAAATATTATTAACAAAAAAATAAAAAAACACGAAACTAAAGACGGCAAGAGTTAAGCCCAACTCCGGTATCAAACATGACTATGTTACATGTGTGCAACGTAAATTTACATATGACAAATTTGGTTGGTGGATTAGATTCATTTTATCAATTTCTCCGGTAAAAAATTCAAAAAACGCACCAAGTGTGGGAAATCCATTTTTCAACGCATAATATTGTGAATGGGAAGTTAATTAAAAAGCAGTGCGTATCTTCGAAAAAAGCATATTTCTGAATAATTCTTCAGTTCAAGTTTTATGTTACTGGGCATCCTATGCTGGATGCTCACTGGCTCAAGAAAGCTTCCCAGTGGATAACAGTTGAAGATAGCTGTGTGCTGAGACTAATTTGCAACGCATGCTTGCAGGTCAGGAGGATTTGAGCGGTCTTGTGACCGTAGCTAATTTGAAGGAAGTGAGATGTTGCTTGAGATCACACACCTAGTCATCGTATTTTGCAGACTTCGTGGCGAAGGCTTTCCATTATACTCACTAACCTGGCCCTTTCAAACCACCGTACTTCCTGTTATAAGATTAATGAAACGCAATTCACTGCCACTGATATAATAGTAATTTATGCAACAAGTAGGTTATCTTCATGGCTTTAGCAGGACTGAATGATTGTCGCACGCAGGGCATTTTTGCGAGCAACATGCTCTCCTATATCTCATAATACAGGAAGGTGTTTGCATCTTCTTTGCTCTGAGAAAAGAATATTACAAAACAGTTTCATCTTCTCTCTATAAGCCACGGCAACTAAGAATGCCAGTATTACGTTAAACAGCCGTTGCTATTACTGACCTGCATGCCAGAATAAGCCAATTAAGCACGATATTGAAGACGGTGCCAGCCTGCTTGTGTGGTGGGATTGTATAAAGGATTTTGTGTTTGCATAACTGAAACTTCAAAAATTTTAGAGAAATTAGACCACCATTCTGTAGTTACATGCGTATTCTTTTCGGCTTGTAGGGGGACAGGTGCCGCTCGAAGCAGAAACCGGTCTTTCCCCCTCTTTCCCACCTGCTGGCCGAAAAGAATGCGAATGCACTATAAGTATTCAAATACACAATATAATGCCGAGAAGCTCAAAAGAATACATGTAAGATCATACTGCATACTAGATAATACATTTCTGATTAACTTTTAGAACTAGCTGAAAATTGCAATGCCACAGTCAAGAATTGAATACGGCTCTCCAGCCTTCCGTGTGGTTGCTCTAACCACTGAGTGCTGTGGCATTGAAATTTTCAACTGGTTCTAAGATTAAAACACATTCCCTTGGTAGGACACTAATATAACAACATTACAAAATATATAATAATAAAAACGCCCAATAGATGACATAACTATGTGATACTAGATAAGTATCTATGAATATGTAAGTCACCATTAAGGCGTTCTCTGACGTTATGAGACATACAGGTTGGTTGATCGAGTGAAAACACGAAATAGTTGGAGGATTGAATGTCATACCGGTATGTTGTCACGGTAGCTTAATTGGTTAGAACAACGCACGGAGAGAAGCGTGTTCCAATCCCGGCTGTGGCATTGCTTTTTTCATTTAATACTAACAGTAAAACACATATCCTTGGTAGGGCGTTCGTAAAACATTGCCAATATAATAATGAAATTCCTGATTTTTTAATACAACACATGTATTCATCTAACAATTATACTACAATACAAATAAACGATATAGGACTATGGGAACATAATTGAAGAAATGGATAGAGATATTTTGATAACCTGCATATGTCAGGACATTCTCGAGTTAAAACTTTGAAGCAAAGTAAAAGTTCAATCCATGGAAACTCATCAATACATCAGGCGGAGTTTAATATCGGATTTTCGGTTTTCTGTGTCGACAATCCATCTCTGCGCTATCCTAATGAGACAGACTTCCGAACTCATCTCATTTGGTTCATACCAAGTGAATCGAACTCTCTTTTGTTTCTACAACCTGTTAATCACAGGATGTGCCTCACATCCGCCTTCATCGCCCACTTTACAGCTCATTTACTTAGATAGATAGACGAAGGTCCCAACCGTTAAAGGGATACATGCTAGGTGAAGTCCTTATCAAAACATGGTCCTTCTTCTGGATATAACCCAGCTTAATTTCCGACTTTATAAACTTTTACTGCGACCTTGAGCTTAGAAGGCCAGTACCTAAAAAATTGAGCTACCCAGACCGACACGCTACTACTTTGGAATAAAATAAATGTTAACATCATGTTAACACAAATGTTAGTATCACAGCGAAGTATACCAACAGAAATTAATCTAATCATTTTACCCGGTTTTATATAAGTAGGTATGAAATGCTTAATTCCTTTATACCCACAATTACATCGTGTGAAGATGAGAATGTGCAGACAAATGAAAACCACAGCAAAAGAATCTTGAAACATCAAAAAGCTAAAATAACATGTTTCCGCCTTGACATTAATATTTGAATATTCCTGAAGTCTCATTAAATTTATTGTTGTTCACTTCAATGTAGACAAAATCTGTCATTTTTAATACAATGTTATAAGTGGCTAGGATTGCAGTTAAATATTTAAGTTGGTGTATGATAATCCTTTAAAATGCCGTACAGTTATAAAGCCTATATATAAATAAAATAGAAGGTTTCTACTAACACTATAACCCATATTTTTGAATGTTGGTAATTTCGACCTTAGTGCTTTTTCTAAACGTACTATATACATAGCAGGTAGAGAAGGTATTGTATTTAAGGCAAAATTTTGATGTCGAGATTTCACAGTAAATATATATTTTAGGTTCCCTGAAAATAAAAGAAAGACGGAAAAAAAGAGACAATTTTGAAGAGAAGGTCCATGTGCCTGTGAACAGCATAATTCAAAGAGACAATAGTCGGTTAAATGCCAAACTTGCTATTTAAGTTCAACATTTTCCAAGGGTACGACACATAGGTTTTCAGGAAATTCCTCCACCCCAAACTACCCTTTACATGGAGGATTTTCCAAACATGTTAATTTTGTCAAAACTGACTCTGTTGATATGGTATAAAATACCAAATATTTAAAATATTTTTTGATGTGTTCCACTCACATAACTTTCTCTAGTTGTTCCAAATACAAATAATACTCACAAAAGATTATTCTTTTATCTACATCATGCTAATCGAGATAAACATTAGCAGAATTGGCCTTATTACTTGTTTCCTACTATGTAAAAGGAAAATAGGAGAATACATTAGATTAAAGCGATAGTCATTTTTTTTTAAAAGCTGGTCGCTATGTGAAACAATTGAGGTTCGGTTCGCTTTGCTTGCATCCGTTTGAGAAAAGTTAAATAGTTTAAAGCTGCAACTAATAACAAGGAATGCCTCGAAAACGGTCAACTCTGCAAGAAAAACGTATATTGAAAAAGGTATGTGTTTTAACGAGAACTGTATTTTTGTGCATTAAGTTTGCGTCTATGTTTTACGATTTAACCGTTATACGAAATTCTGCAAAGCTCATCTTTACAGACTATTCCCAGAAAATTCAAAATATACATTTTATTTGTGATGTAAATATCTTTAGTCTAAGCTGCTAGAGCCATTTTTGAGAAAAACAATACTGTTGAAAAGTTTTCCATGTAAAGGGGAGTTTGAGGTGAGGGAATTTTCTTGAAAATCTTCGCGTCGTATCCCTGGAAGATGCTAAACAAAAATAGGAAGTTTGGTATTTAATGGTACTTCCTGTTCTGAGCTATGCTCTACACAAACACACACACAAACGAGCAATTTTTCTAACAATTTTTTCGGACTCAGGGGACCTCAAAACATATATTTATGGCAAAATTTTCACATAGAGTTTTTGGGTGGAATACAATACATTCTCTAGCTACTAGGCACATTGCAGATACATACGCGCTAGAGAAAATAAAAATGAATGATATATTTTGAATTTTATGGGAATAACCTGTGAAAACCTCTTCATTCTTGATGACCTTTGTATAGCTGGTAAACCGTAAGAGATAGACAAAAACTTACTGCACAAAAATGTACACTCCGTTAAAGCACACACTTTATGTTATATACATTATTTGTAGAGTTAACAATTTTCAAGATATTCCTTGTCATTAGTTTCAATTTTAAAATGCTTATCTTTTCTCACACAAGAACTCCTCGTTCCTTTCATGTCTGCTTTGTTTTTGTCCTAGTCATGTAAAAAGAACCAGTATTTAAATGATTTTACTATCACTTCAGTCTAGTGTGTTCCCTTCCATTTACAAGGAAATAAGTCATATGTAAGACCATTCTGCTAATGTTTTTCTCTGCTTCATGCAGATAAAAGATTTATCTTTTGTGTGAATAGTTTGTTTGCAGAACAGGTATAAGAAGTCATGTGAGTGGAACACATCAGATTTCTTTCCTAATCAATACTTAGCAGTAGAGTTGATGGTATGACGATCCGCAATTTTAACCAAACCTCCTTTAAAATTGTTTATTGATCTATCGTTACTCATTTTTATATATGGTTTATTATTAACTGTAGAAACTCCATCTCATCTATCATTTTCTTCATATATATTGAAATACGTAAAATCAAGAGAAAGCTACACTTCCTTTTTAAACATTTGAAGAATATTAAAACTTTGTACTGTTGTGGTCAAAAAGTGCAGATGTACCGGGTGAATTTTCCGGCCTTGAATATTCGTGTTTATACAATCCGCAGATTGTGACGTTTAATAAGGCAATATAGTATTCGGAATAAAGTATTAAATGGCGCCAGACATTGTAGAAATTGTTCTTATTTTCCACATAGTGTACCTTGACATCAAATTTGTTAGTAAAGCGAATCTCTATGGTTCTTTATCTTGTCTCATGATACCGGAATTATTGTCGTATTTATTTAATAATGATTTTATAGAGAAATAACGGCAAAATAGAAAAAATATTTGTGATACATCATTTTTATATATTAAAATCCAGGCATAACGTAAAAAGCACGAGTTTTATTTATGTTAGCGGTACGAGTGATTAGTAGAGAACGCAGGCGGGGTAACCTTTGAGAGATTGCAAGTTAACGCTCTAAGGAGATGTATGAAGTCGGAAACAGAGGCGGAGTCGTTACTCCCACTATCCGCTCTCAACTGGTGGTGAGGCCGCTCCCGCCTCCTATATTTTGTTTTCTGTGTTCAAAACCTGGTTCAGTCAACAGGTAAATGTGCAGTGAACTTCAGGCTTTGCTTACCCCAAATGCGTTACCTAGTCATTAGCAAGGCAAGTGTAAATGTTGGAGCACAGCAATTAGGAGGAAACCGTAGTAGCCAGAGGGGTTGGGTGCTCTGGTCAACTTAGTAGCAAAACGAAAAGAAAATATTAACTTAAGGTTCATTACATTAGAATGCATTACGTTCAGAAATCTAAAACACGATTCAAATATCGTGTAGACCATTAATGAGATTTAGAGAGGAACTGGAACATTTAGAATGTAGCAAGGTATGGACTGAAAAAGCTGCGTCAGAGATGAATAAGAAGGTTAAATATTTGCCAACGTAGCACTTAGAAAATTTGGCGGTGTAGTCAGAACTAGGCTGGACTTAGGTTAATAAAATAGCACACATTTCCAAAATGTACTTCTTCTGCTTATAGCTGACATCAGTTAAAGCGTGGTATCAGTGTCGTTCTTGTTCGGGGGTACATGCTAGCCTTTTGTTCCCAAGGTTGCGGGTTCAAACCCGGCGGAAGGCAATGAATTTTTATCGGGCGTAAGAATCCTTGTCATGGCTTCCTTTAAAAGGGAAGTAAAGCCGGTAGACCCGTGTCGAAGATTTATGGCACATAAAGGAACCTCGTTACTGATAAATGTGTATCTGAGAAAAATTAAACGGTCTTTCACGCCGAACATAGAATGGGACGCTGAGAAGCATAGTAGTTAAAGAGCGTTCATAAATAACGTTTAATTTCAATTTCAAGCGTGTTATAAGCAGTCAATATGGCTAAGTACCGCGTTAGGTTCGTCGCCCAATTTTGGTGATCGTAAGAATATTCGCCGATAGTATTCCAGCGATACTACTAATAATAAAAAGAACAGTTACACATACCATAAAATGCTTGACATAGAAGTTAGCAGATATAAATACGATACAGTTTCTTGTGCTTATATTCGGGAACAGTTTTATAATTCATCGTTAAAACTAATCGACAACTCATTCCAAACCAATGTTGTACTCACATTGGCCTCCATTAAATGTTCTCAGTCATTTAACTGATGCGGTCCATTTTCGCAACCACCCATGCTTATCCTGTGAGAAGGATCACTGGAACTCATCAGTGGAGCAGGCGGCAGCAGATGGCTTCACACCAACGTTTTAAGTTCTTTATCAGACCTAAATCTATTTTCACAGAGGAACTTGCTCAGTTAAGGGAGTATATGCAGCTCTGATAGAGCTAATTCAGTGAAATAAGGTGGATGTGACCACATAGCATACCCCACTTCATTCATTTTCCCAGTTGCAACTACACAGGTATGAGGACTACAGTTGTTTTGACGGAAGAGGGCTTTCTTCTTTGCCAAATTCAGTCATTTGTAGCATAGTATGCCCCTCAGTAGTTCAGTAGGTTAGTAAAATATGCTATAGTGATACATTTTTCAGGCGAAGATGTCCAATAAACAGCACACATTTGGCATCGCAGAGAAACTAAGCCATGACCTTTCGGCCGATTTCACACACGCTGCCGTCTTTGGTGGTGGAGAATCTTGTGGCTTCCATTGCTTAGATTGCTGTTTGGTTTCAGGTGTGAACTAGCACACACATGCCTCATTATTTGCTACAAACCGAACGTTTGCTTCCCAAAAAGCCGTTTCCAATCATTATTTCATTGCATATATCATCAGTGTTCACCATCTGTGGTGTGCGTTGAGAACGGGCATTAAACACTATTACTAGCCGTAGTCTATGCAAGGGTGGATTCAGGATTTCTATGTAGGGCGCGTCAGGTGATTTGGAGAACCTCTTCAGAAATTATTTAAAACTGAGCTCCGAAAATTTAGACTTTCCGCTAGAAAATTTTGAAAAGCATATCGTAAAAGAGGCAAAATAAACTGTACTACATCTGCAATAGTTTAACTGCTAAAGGAAACGTATTACAGTAGGTAAGATATTGTGAATAGCTTTGAATTCAGCAATGTACAGGTGAACAAATCTATGTGGTTTTACTTAATATTAAAAACAACTAGACCTATGCAAAAAAGAGTACCCATGCAAAAAGTAAAACTTACTTAAATGATCCCGCCATCTGTCTTTTATTTTTTTTTGTGCTCGTGGAAAACAAACCCTGGTTCAATACCTTTTGAATTTCTCTAAAACATATGTACAATGTATATAATGAAGGTATTGTATTCCACTCAAAACTCTATATCGAAATATCATCTGAAATACATATGTTAAGGACCCTTGAAAAAACAACAACACATTCTTAGAAGAAGGTCCGTGTGTGAGTCTGTGTACAGTATGACAAAAACAAACAAACAAGCAAAAGTCGGTTAAATACGAAACCTGATATTTAGGTTCCCTTTACATGGAACTTTTTTTTAATTATTTTCTGAAAAATGGATCTAAAGGGTTTCATAAAAATACGGTATATTAAAGATATATACATGATAACAAAATGTATAGCTTAAAGTATCTGAATTAGCCTCTGATGGGCTCCTCATTCTGAATGACATTTGCTTAACTGACAAACCGTGAGAGATGCACAAATACGTAAATGTAGATCCCATTACAACACACAATTTATATCATATAAATGTTTGTGGAGTTAAACATTTCCGAAATATTCTTGTTATTGGTTTCGATTTTAAAATGCGTATAGTTTTCTGAAACGGGAAATTGCCATTTGTTTCATATCTCTTTATTTCTAGCCATGTAAAGATAACCGAATTCAAAATGTTTCACATAACAACGAGCTTAGAAAACATTTCACTATCACGTTATCCTCGATTAGCATGATGTAGATAAAAGAATAATAATAAATTTGTAAGAATATTTAGTTTGCAGAAGAGTAGAGAAAGTCACGTAAATGGAACACATCAGATTTTTAATTAAGAAAAGGTCTATTTTATACAAATAAACTACACAAAAAAGCAAACGTAATCATCGCGTAATGGTGGAATAATCTTACAGTCAGAGCCTGCTAATCTCGCTACTGCGCATGCCTCTTTCTCCCCGCCCCCCATCAAAGCTTAGCATAACCGAGAAAACCAGCAAACATTTATCAGGTTAGGGAAGTAAATTGCAGTATTTACTATTTCCACGAATGTAAATAGGTTTATGTTTATTTGATCAATGTTGTGTCTAGTTCTTTATTTAAGATTTATTATATTGAACCTGTACGCTCCTATTAAAGTTTTCGTGGTGAGAAGGGGGCGTGAGAAAGTGTATAATGTGAAATGACGTGAAGTAGACAACAGGAAAGATGAGTTGCTGGTGGAATGAATGGGAGCGGAAACCGGATTACCCGAAGAAAACCTGCCCAAACTTCGCTTCGTTCGCTGCAAATCCCACATGCGGTCCTCTGGGATTGATCCGGCACCACCTATGTGAGAGACCCGCAGTCTAACCACTTAGCCACGGGGCCTCCTTCTACAAAATCCCCCATATCAAATTACTATTTACTCGGGACATTTTTCGAAATCTTCGTTTATGAAAAATAGCTTAATGATTTTGATAAAAATGCCATATATTAAAGATATTTACATCAGAATTAAAACGTACACATATCTTGAGCTTTCTGGCAATAGCCTGTGAAGTCCTGTTCAATTGAAAGCAATTTTGTATAATCTTGAATAAATGATAAATGATAAGCGATAGAGGAAGACGTGACACCCGAAAAATGTAGAGCTCTTCAAAAAACACACCTTATTCCAAAAAGATATAAGAGTCACTGTTAGGATATATGTCATTAATGGTTCTAAATATCCAATACTTGTGGCGTTCCTTTAAAGTCCTTTCGATATTCGTTTGCTTCTTGTGAATGCATGGAAACAGTACAATATGGAATGTTAAGCCGGTAATTAGTGTCCAATTTTTTAATATTTCGCTATTCTCAGAATTTTATCTCAATTAAACGGTACATGAAAAAGTATACTTTCCTAAGGATGGATTGTATACCCACTAATAAATGATATATGGTAGAGGAAACCACATGAATGTAACACATGACATTTTTCACAGTCTTTTTATCGCGCACTTTTTAATTGTACAAGCTGTAGAAAAAAGAAAAAAAAACATAAAACAAAACAAACAAAAACAGTCGAAGCCGTACGTAAATACCCCTCACAAAAGCAAAAGAAACAATCGCCACTCGTTTACCCATGGGTGGTCCTAATCATGTGGTTGTTTGCTGTACGTGACCACATAGTTCTGCTAGCGTGCCATATCTCTATTTTGTTCAAATATGTAGAACGAAAAATTTATTGGAGTATTAACATTTCCTCGGCATCTATTTATTTTTATACGTATCGGTCTATATGTGAAGCTAACATAGTACCAATGTAACAGACATGAGCAACGGTTCCATTTGTATCTAGAAAGCGACAGTGTAAAGTTACTGAAATTTTGCAAATGACAACAATGGCAGCGTGCAGGGAAAAAGAATGCTCTGAGTAAATATCTCCGTCCCCGATTTCGGCTACTTATGCAGCTCCTGGCGGGGGCATTGGACCCTATAAAGGGTGGGAGGCCCCGGCCTATCTGTCCGACTGTCGGGGTTGCTTAAATCTGGAAACTGTAAGAACCATGTCACTGCTGTGCCGTCACTCCTGGTTACGACCGCCCGGTTTATTCTCCCACCTCATTCCTCCCTTTTGGTGGCCGTAGTTACAATAATGTCAGATTCGGTGCCGAGTCCCCTCCGACAAGTGTCCTTTGTCCTGTCCTACTAAGAATGAGGTATGAGTATACTAGCGGCGAGGCACACCTCGGCAACTGCGACCAAGTATTGTGATGAGAAGGGATGAGAGGAGGAGAAACCATAAGCCAGCACACAGGAGCGGACGGAGCCAAGCGCACAGATGCACGGAAACCCAGCGCGCCACGGAGTCTACACACGGGTCATCGGAAGTATGCCTCCACAACGGCACCTAGCCTCAACCGGCTCAACCAGGGGAAAGAGAGATTACTCGGAGCAAGCAACTTGCCATCTGCCTCCAAAGCCCCTAACCATACCTGCCGCCGACCTGAAAGATGAAGAAGGGAAATGAAATGAAAGAATGAAAGGAAAGGAACCGTAGTAGATATACAGCGCCCCAGGATTCACTTAAACGAGAAAATCCTGGGCCAGAGTGCGCGGTCGACGGGGAGCGAACCCGGACCTCCGGAGTGCCAGTTACAGACAAAACCGGCTGAACCACCTGGCTCGGTCTGCTAAGAATAAACTTTCGTAATGTTCTTCGTGGAACTAGCAAAAAAATAGTCCTTACGGCCGCCCTACCTTCGTCATACGAGTGCAACACTACTGTCCAGCTACACACAATAATCTACTATTTTGCATATTTTGGAGTTCAGTGATGTGTTTAAGACCACTTGGTACTGAGTTCTTATTTACTGATGTATTCTTTCGGTGCTTTAATTTGTCCTTTACTGCAACGTCGAGAAAACGTAAATTTATCAAAGATTTAATTAATCAGATCACTAATTTTTAATTTCCTTGCCACTTACCTGTAGGTAATAGGAGTGGATATTAAAATTCCACCTAAAAATTCGATGTTGATATTTCACCAAAAATACATGTTTGTAAGCCCCACGAATCCAAAAATTCATGCAAACTGCATGACTAAAACGAAAAATGGGACACACACACAAACACAGTCATCAATCCTTGGATTACTATGCAGCAATTCTCCATTACGATCTTGGAAAAGTGCTTCCTTATTATGGATTAAGTTGCGTTCTAAGGAAATACAATAGTATGTGGAAACTTTTGTTACACAGAGACAATCCATGGCATTATACTTAGTAGAATAAACTGGCATGAATTTCAAGCGTTAAAGCCAGGATGAAAGGAAACAAAGCTGAATTGTTACTGCACTTTAAACAGATACGTCCAGGTAATACCCCCTCCTTCGTATAGTTGGAGCATTTCCTGCATTAAGGTGCGCTTTCGTTTGAAGACTGGTTTGTCGAAACGCTGCTGTCTCTGCATAACAGGTAGGCTATCATTCATTGATTACAAGAGAAACGTCATTGAACAAACATCCTCTACTTTCCACACGAAAGACACTGCTTCTGAATCGGGAGCTGAATCCAACTCCGCGCAGCTGTCTCCCATAACAGGTACGCTACCATTGGATCTCCATTGGAGAAATATTAAATGTGGTCGCTGATGCCACGTCATACCCCTCTCAGGACAGTAATAACTTCTGAAATGGGAGCTGTATCGGCATGGCTTTATTCTCAGACTTTAACGAGGCTTTTGCCCAAACTACGTAATATGTTGGTGTTTGCAGACAGCACTCGCCAGTAACTTCCACTGTTTACAGTCTTTGTATTGGCATATCGTTTGAATGTAAATAACTCGAAGGCAACTACTTAAGAATTCCTATACCTGGTGGTAAATGTCTTGAAAAAGAGCAGTATATTATTTCAAACGCTGTATTAAATGCTGGAGGACAAAGAAGGTATTAGCTACTTTTATACTAAACATTAAGACTTGAGATACATGAAATTAGCCGGAAAAGTAAAGCCGCGCCGTATTCCTAATTTACTATACTATTAACTGGGGTGGATTATGCAAACACGTTTCTAATTTGATAGGTCCATAAAATTCAGTTTTTTCTATCACAAAATGTATGCCGATTCATTTCTAGAAAATGGTTTTGAAATGATTGCAATTAGCAGATATCTGTGAATGAGCTTAAATAGAAAATTTAGTTACGATCTCAATATTGCCAAATCCTACAAAAAAAAAAAAAAAAAAAAAAAAAAAAAAAAAAAAAAAAAAAAAAACTTCAAAATTAGAACATCTGACGTTGACCAACTCAAGTATATGTAAAAAGTGTTTAAGTGCACAAATCTGAGTAGTGAAATTTAGTATACAAAAATAAGCGTTCTATTAATAAAATGTTTCGTTACACTCTTGCCTAAGGGCAAATTTTGCTTAATGCGTTCGCTTATGTTAAGCAAAAAGTTGGTGTGTATACAGTATAAATGTATTTATTGAGGTTACTCTCTTGGGGTCACGTAACGCAAGGGATTGCAAATTCCAAACGTCATGCTTGCATTCCGTGCATAGAGGAAGGATTTCTGTCTCCGTGCATTGCCAGCTTCTCAACAGCACACATCGCTATGCGAGATTTTAGGCTATCTACTGTACAACCATGGGGCTGTTTCACTTCGCTATACCATACTGTATTGAATGCTGAAAATCGTTAATCGCTGCAAATGCTTCTTCTTATCACAACTTGACGTCTTATTTATCCATATGTTGAAACAATCTGCAACTGATGGTTATGCCGTGAAGATTTCTGTATGCAATTTACGGGTCTAGAAGTCTCTAGCAACTTTTTGGTTACATCTACGGCTGCATTGTGACAACTGTCCTTATGAATGAATGAATAAATGAATACGTGACATAACAATATCATACATTGAACTTCAACAATCACAGGGGTCCACAGACCGTACGTGCTTTTGTAATGCACATTAAAAGCAATATTAAAACAACAACAAATAAATAAAATAGTAAACATGAAAACAAAAAGACAAAGGTAATACACAATAAAATGCAATATTAAAACAACAAAGAATTAAAAGAGTAAACACGAAAATAACAAGACAAAGATATTCAAATAGAGCAAATTAAATTTACAGCACAGAGTACACCTTATTTAGAAGAATAAATGTGCCCTCTTATAATAGATAAATGCACTTAAAAGAAACATATACACATAATAGATACAAAAATATATAAAACTATAACACAACAATTCCCTAAGTATGATATAAAATATAGGTATGTAAAACATTGTAGTCACTTTTATTTACTAGTTCTTATTCCTCCCCCCCCTTCTCAATTGGTAACCTTCTCAGATCTCAGCTGTCTTGCCTTAAGTATAAATTTACCTAGTCCGTCCACCTCTTCCGTGCCTGCCAGTAGCGTCCAACATGCTTCTAGCTCTACAGTCGCGGTGGTAAAGAATCGCGGTAAATATTTTTCTCGCCATTCCTCCGTACTCCTCCTACCTCTTGCCAAGACGTGGGTCCACGACTCTTCCTCCTCGCAAATGGGACAGATTTTCGTCAGCAATTTTGTGCTGCTCCATGCTCCCAGTCTAATCCACGCTCGCCCCTCTCTAATGAGTTTGGTACCTGTTTTGATGTATTGCTCCATACCACACTCCGATTTTAGCCCAGACTGTACTTCTAATGAAACCTTCGTGCATTGCGCAATTATTTGCTGTCTGTCAATATCACCGAGGCGGTTCTTAATTTTTCCCCAATTACTCCGTCTGTTTGCCTGACCCACCATCCAAATGTATCCCATCTTAATGGTTTCCAACCCTTTCTTTAATGTTGATGCCCACGTCGAATTACCTTCAATTCGCAATTGTTCACGGTAGCAGACTGCCCTAATTACAGATTGGTTTCCGTGAACGATTCTCATCCAATATTTATTTAACTGCTCTGATTTTGCACTCTAGCATTTCAGTATGCGCCCCGAATTCCCTCATTATTCCGCAGTTTGGGGTACCCCTCCCTACACCCAGAATTCCTTTCAAAAATTGGGTCCTCATATGATCCAGATTCACTGTTTGTTCCCATCCCCATGTTTCTCCTCCATATGTCATCGTGGATCTAACTGTCGCTCCGTATACAGTTTCCATTTTCGTAGTGATTACTGCTGAAACGGAGAGCCATCCGCTATAAGGTCACAGAAAATGGAGTTGGACAAGCTAGATTCCAGATTCAAAAGAGAATCATATTATTAATTGGGCCTTTCACTTAGAATAGGCACAAGTCAATAAATGAACGAAAAGGAACGATTTTTTTCTTTTTTTTGCATGTTAAGTTTTGTCATATAGATAGACTTTTTTAGTTTCAAACCAAACAAATTTTGAAAACAAAATGTAATTTAGCGAACTTCTTGTTTACCATTTCTTTGGTTAGTTGTTTTCTTGCGCAGCTCACCTGTTTCTGGTGAGTCAATCAATCTCGGACTTATTATTTGTTTTGATTCATTGTTTCATTTATATAGCCCCATTTAACATCTATCATATCGTTTTCTTTAGCTTTTTTACGTTGGGTTTACATCGTTTTGTTTTCCTCAAACACACGCACATTCACTCTCAAATACATACTCCAGACTCTGTGTGGGATGGGGAATAATTCTAGTTAAAGTAGAATTCCCCACTCGAGCCGGGAATCGAACATGGGACCTTCGGAGGAGAAGTCAGCTCGCTGACCGCTTGACCACGGAGGCAGTTGAAGGACATATAGTTGCACAGAAATACATAAGAAGGCATGGGCCTAAAATTAAGTGAAATTTTAAATCTTGGATTCACTCCTTAGAGTAAAGTTATAAATTTCCTTTCAAGCTCTCAGATTAACTGGTAAAGCTGCACAATGCTGCATCTTGGGAACTGCGTAAAATTTCTACCCCGATTTGGTTATTTTAAAAGAACAAATTTATGACCATTAAGCCCCTTTCAATTGCTAAAAAGTAATAATAATCATAAAATAAAACAATCGGATGTGTTCCATTCACATGACTTTCTCTAGCTGTTCTGCAAACAAACCTTTTATTCACAAGATGAATCTTTTATCTACATCCTGCTAATTAACATAAACATACGCAGAATTAGTCTTATTACTTGTTTCCTTGTAAGTAGAAGGGAAATAAGAAAATGCACAGGCTAAATGGATAGTGAAGCCCTTTAAAAGCCGGTCGCTGTGTGAAACAATTGAAATTCCAATCATTTTGCTTTTCAGGAGTAAGCAAATAAGAAACGAGAATAAATATATCTTCCCGTTTGAGAAAAGTTTAAGTGACTTAAAATTGAAAGCAATAAACCGAAATATTTCGAAAACGGTTAACTCTAAATAAACAAATGTATATAACATTAATTGTGCGTTTTAATGAGATCTACATCTGAGGTAAGTTTTTGTCTATCTCTTATGGTTTGTCGGTTATACGAAAGTCATCCTCAATGAACAAGTCTTTAGAGGTTATTCCCAAAAAAATTCAAGATACACATTTCGTTTGTCGTAAAAATATCTTACATATATGCGGCTTTAATCAAAATCGTTTAAGCCATTTTTGAGAAAATCAAAAATTTTAAAAAATGTAAAGGGTAGTTGGGGTGGGGAATTTTCTTGAAAATCTCAGTGTCGCATTTTTGGAAGTTGCTCAACTTAAATACAAAGTTTGGTACTTAGCCGACTTTTCGTTTTTGAGCTATGCTGTCCAAACACACACTCTTTCTCTAATTTTTTTCGGACTCAGGGGACCTCAAAACATATTAAGATGAAGCCTCTACATCGAATTTTTGGGTGGAATACAACACCTTCTCTAGCTACTATGTAAATTGTACGTGCTAGAGCAAGTAAAAACATGTGCGTGGAACGGTTAAAATTTCTCTCTTTATTCTATTGATATATTTCGGATATGAACATATGATAATTTTCGGATATGTTTATGTGAACATATAAACATGTATATTGATATATGCATGTTTATATTCTGACCTTACATAAATACTGCCTATATATTTTCGTTGTCATTATTCAATCCCCTTAGACTACTTACAAGTTTGTACACTGAATTTGGGCAAAAATATTTTGTCTGACTTTCTATAGAACTAAATTTTCCGAAGGAGGTGGCCACACGGTATGTGGGCATCTGCAATTCGGGAGATCCCTGGGTTAGAACCCCGGCAACCGCCCATTCTGATCCATGGATTTTTCGTGGTTTCGGCGGCGTCGCCAACCGAATGTTGGGGTGGTTTCTCATCTAACACGATTTCAATTTTATTATTTATGCAATTCCGTTGCCCTCTCTGCTTTCAGGTATAGTTCTAGGTTCGTGGTGTGTGGCAGGGGCGGGGACATGCTCAATGGAAAGATGTTTCTCCGTGGACACCAAGTGGCTGCCAGGTCGACGGGTCGCTTGCATGATGGCAGCTGGCAGTGGGTCGAGCTGTCGGACATGGAAACGTTAGGGACTCCGCGCGTCTCTTGTGACCTGTCTGCCTGTGACTTTTTATGGTTCCTTCAGTTCATCCTCCCATGTTAGCCACAATAGATCCGCATATTCGCAGTGCGCGAAATGACCTGGCCCGTTTACTCTTTAGAATTAAATTTTAGAGAAATACGGTAATGAAAGTTTTGATATCTCAAATCTTCTTTAAATGGCGTTAGAAAATGTTGAATCTTTCCATAACGCCCCCTTTTCCGTTTCTGGTTGGAGAGTGATTTCGCAACTTTTCAAGCCACTTTATGAAGACACTATGTGAATCTGTTCCATATAACTTTACCTGTACCTATCTCTTATCTGTATGCACTACCCACCTCTCATTGGCTGCTGTTGTGTAATAAGTTGTTTTTCTTTATTTGACATGATAATTTATCTTAGTGTATTCCAACAGAACTGTTACGTTTTCATATCCGTATGAATGAAATAGCAGTAACAGTTAACGCGTCTCAAATATTTGCAAATTGTGACTAACAAATAAGCAGGAAGACCCTTCGGTTTAATCTGCCTCTAAGGATGACGAAAATGCTTGTATTTATCATAACAGAGTATTTGATTAGTCCTTATCAACTGAGCTTACATTTTACAGGGCTTTCACTGCCATTCAAAGGTGTGTATTTCTCATCAAATGAAAGGGAAAGGAGAGACTTATGGAGAAATCGTAATTATCGATAAAATAAAATGATCAACTAAGGCCACTTGGGAAGGGGTGATTTTATTGAAAATCCCCAGTTTGTAGCCTTGGAAGATGTTAAACTTCAATACAAAGTTCTATATTTATCCTACATTTCGTTTTTGAGTTAAAATGCCGGTCCCCATGGCCGCGCTCGCCTTGGTACTTCGTGGCGCAGGGGATCGCGGGATCGAGTCCCTCCTTGGGCAGGGGTGTTTGTAAATGTGTATATGTATAGGTATTAGAAGCAAACGGTAAAAACGGTAATCAAATAGAAAAAAATGATACGTTAGGAAAAAATAAAAAAAGGGGCATACAACGCCGGAGCCCCGACAAGACTCCGGAACTGTATTTTAATTTAAAAAAAAACAGTAAAGAAAAAAAAATGTGCCCGGAAGAATACCAGCTGGCTGAGAAAAATTATGAGAAGCAGTTTATTTTTGTGCTTTTCAGGTTATACGTTTCTGCGTCACAGCAATATCTTAGCTTGCATGTATTTGCCCAGAGTTTATATATAAAGTGCAGTATTTAATTGTTCTTTCACACAAGTCCGTGTCGAGGACAAGAGTTGGACAGTAAGAACCAGACAAACAAATTCAAAGTCATAGCTGAGATTTAAACCACACATTTTCCGCTTTCCCTGCAGCTGCTCTAACCTGCAGTACTCCGCACATGAATTCGTAAACCTCATGGAGATATTGTCATTTTTTATTTCTCTGTCAACTGCTATTCGGAAGTATAATGTACATAGAATGTAGAGAAGGATTGTATTCCACCCAAACAATTCGATTGCTACTTTTTACAGGAAATACATACTTTGAGAACCGAAAAATCAAAAAGGTCAAAGTGGGTATCTCTCTGTCTCCCTCTCTGTGTGCCTGTGGGCAGCATAGCCCATAAAGAAAAAGTCCGTTAAATACAAAAGTTGGTGTTAAGCTTAGTATATTCCATTGATGTGTCAGCAATATTTTAAAGAAATTCCCCGCACCAAACTACTATTTGCATGGAAAATGCTTCGAAATTTCGTTTTACTAAAAACTGGCTCTATCGATTTTGATTAACATATTGTATATTAAAAATGTTTACATGAGAAATAAATGCATATCTTGAATTTTCAAGGAATGGCCTCTGAAGGCACCTTCATTCTGGATGACTTTGCATAACTGGTAAACCGTAAGAGATAGACAAAAAGTTAGTTTGTAGATCTCGTTAAAACACAATTTATATCCCACACATCTTTCATTGAGTTAATTATTTCCGAGATATTCCTCGTTATTGTTTTGAATTTTGAAGTACTTAAAACTTTTCACAAATGAAAAATTACCATTCGTTTCATATCTCCTTTGTTTTACTCCTGGCCATGCAAAGCGTATCATATTCAATTTTAGCACTTACCTTTTAAAGGATTTGACTATCGCTTTAGCGTTGTGCATTTCCTTATTTCCCTCCTACTTTTAAGGAACTACCTAGTAAGACTATTCCTGCTAATATTTATCTTGATTGGCATGAAGCAGAGAGAATAACAACCTTCTGTAAGAATATTTTGTTACAAAATAGGGAAAGTAATGTTAATAGAACAGATCATATTTTCAAGATAATATACCTCAACGGCTACTTAGGACATAAGTACCAAGTTAGTTTCTACTAGCTAGTTATATTATTCTTTTACACAAAGCCGTGTCTAGAACAAGGCATAGAAGGTTAGAATCAGCAAAACCAAGGGAGCTCTTATCAAGCATTTTTAAATTTTAATTATATGCTAGAATCTCTTATTGCAATTTTAAATTTTACGGATATGATGATGGGAAACGTTTAATCGGTCTGGAAATTTTACAGCATAATATTTAAAAACTATGGGGCACAGGACACCATGAACAGCATAGCTATTGGACGGGCGAGGGGCTGAGGAAAATTAACTTTGTTAGTTTATATGAATGTCACAGAACCATTTAAAGAACATTTATAGTTAAAAAATCTGATGTGTACCACTCACATGACTTTTTCCATATCCCTGCATCAAATAATTCTTACAAAGCTTATACTTCTATTTACCTTATGCTAATCAGAAAAAATTAGCAGAAATAGTCTAATTACTCGCTTCCTTGTAAGTAGAAGCGAAATAAAGACAACCGTAGGTTAAAGTGATAGTCAAAAGCTGGTTGCTATGTCAATGAAGTTCCTTTGTTTATATGGATAGGAGTTGACAAGTTCCTGTATGAGAAAAGTATACGTTTTTCATAGCAGAAACCAAAAATAAGTAATGTCACAAAAACGACGAACTCCACGAAAAAAATGTATATAACATAAATTGTGTGTTTTAATGTGCTCTACATTTTTTGTGTAGTAAGTTTTTGTCCATCTCTTACGGTTTAGCAGTTATTCAAAATTTAGTAAAATTCATCCAGAATAAACTACTCTTCAGAGGCTATTCCCAGAAAATTCAAGATATACATTTTATTTTTCAGGTAAATATGTTTAATATACGAAATTTTAATCAAAATCGTTAGAGCCATTTTTTAGAAAATCAAATTTTTCGAAAAAAGTTCCATGTAAACGGTAGTTGGGGTTGGGGGGATTTTTCTCAAAATCTTCGTGTCGCATCCCTGGAAGATACTAAACTTAAATACCAAGTTTGGTGTTTTACCGACTTTTTGTTTTTGAGTTATCGTGTTCACAGACACACGGACACACGGACACACACACACACACACACACACACACACACACACACACACACACACGGACCTTTTTGTGAAAATGCTTTTTTTGGATATTGGGGACCCTAAAACATATATTTCCGGTGAAATCTCGGTATCGAATTTTTGGGTGGAGTGCAATACTTTCTCTATACACTATGTACATAGTACGTATGGAGAAAATAAAAATTGACACGTATTAAGTAATCAATAGCGTTGCAAGAAAATACCAAAAACGTATCAATAAAAAATACAACGGTTCCCAATCTTTTCTTTCTTTATTTTTGCGGGGTAAGAAGAGCGGATTTCATTGGCTTTAATTTATACGTTTGGGATATTTTGGACTAATTAGAGTCAAATACTTTTGGAGTCTAAATGTCATCTGTGTGATTAGAAAAGGATTGGAATTATGTGTCTTTATTATAAGATTAGACAACTTTGCATTCCGAGCAAACTAATGCTGAACATCTTACACGAAAGTAATGTTAAACTAAATTTATGAAGCTTATTGATATAGATTCCCATATAGTAAAAACATTTGCAATAACAATGATTACATAGGCTCTATAGGACTCGCTGTTTCACAATTCCAGAGGATGTGAATGTGCTCTGAATTTACCAAGAAATGTTCACTACTAACCTTGGCAAAGCGTTTTATTGTGCTTTTGATTTATTCGCGTTTGTGTTGCACAGAGTGCTTGTTTATTACTTCTATTTATATTCCCTACAAGTTATCTTCGCGCACATTTCCATGATGCATTTGATAACAGCATTCTACAGTATAAGCGACTCTTGCTTTCCTTTCACTAAAGCACTACATTTAAAGCAGATCAAGGAATTCGAAGCAGTTCTGCTTAGGAAACTTAACATCCAAGTATGCTGACCACATCCAATGCCGTTGCCTAAATAGGAATAATAAAACAATCTTGTGTGTTCCTTTCGCAAATCTTTCTCTAGCTGTTCCACAAACAAATTATTCTTACAAAAGATTATTCTTTTAGCTACATCATGCCAATAGACAAACACTAGCAGAACTGTCTTACTACTTGCTTGTAAGTAGAAGGAAAATATGGGAATACACTAGGCTAAAGTGATAGTCAAATCTTTTAAATGCTGGCCGCTATATGAAACAGTTGATGTTTGGTTCGATTTGCATAGCGTGCAATAAAACAAGAGAAATGAAGCGAATGGGGCTTCCAGTTTGAGAAAAGTTGCGTGGTTCAAAACTGAAACCAACAACAAAGAACATCTAAGAAACGGTCAATTCTACGTAAAAAATGTCTATAGCTACCATAAATTATGTATTTTAATGAAATCTACTTTTTTCTGTAGTAAGTTTTTGTCTGTCTCTTACGGTTTAGCATTTTAGCAAAAATCGGCAAAATTCATTGAAAATAAAGTGGTCTTCAGAGGCTATTTCCAGAAAATTCCAGACATACATTTTATCTGTGATATAAACAAATTTAATATACAGTATTTTAATAAAAATCACGAAAGCCACTGTTGAAAAAGATATGTTCAAAATGTTCATGTAAACCATAATTTGGGGTGGGGGATTTTCTTGAAAAACTTCGTGTAGCATTCATGGAGTATGCCTAACATAAATACCAAATTTGGTATTTAAGGGTCTTTTCGTTTTTAAGCTATGTTGTCTACAGACATACACATACCTTTTTCTAAAACGTATTTCTTTTTTGAACCAGCGAAACTTTAAACATATATATTTCCGGTGGAATACTATACCTTCTCTAACTACTATATACATTGTAATCACATACATGCTAGAGTGATAGAAGATAATTCGCTACCAATATTTCGAAATACATATTTTGAGGCCTCTGAATAACACAAAAAGCATTCTTAAAAGGTCCTTTAGTGTCTATGTGTGTGTCGGTGGACGGCATAGCTCAAAAACAAAAAGTTTATTCAATACCAAATTTGGTATTTAAGTTTAGTATCTTCCAGAGATACAATACGAAGATTATCAGAAATATACTCCATCCCAAACTACCCTTTACGTGGGAGATTTTTCAAAATTTTCAATTTCCTCATAAATGGCTCTAACGGTCTCTATTAAAATACCGTATATTAAAGATAACATTTTCTTGGGAATACCTTCTGAAATCCTGTTCATTCTGGGTGATTTTTGCATAACTGGTATCCGGCAAGAGATACACCTAAAACTTACTGCACAACAAATGACGGTAGGTATAGTTAAACATACAATTTAATATTAGATGCACTTTTGAGGAGTTAACCATTTTCGGGATATTCCTTGTTATTTGAGTCAATTTTAAAATACTTATATCATGACGCATATTTGTTTAGTTGTTACATCTGCCGGCTGGAAACCAAAGATTCGTGGTTCAAAACCCGGATATGATTGTGATTCTGCCTTTCCAATCCGTCTTACACACGGCTTGTGTGAAAGAGCCATAGTAGATCAGTTGTTAGATGAGCCGGACGGAAACCGGAAGATCAATGGTTCAAAACTCGGATACAGCTTTAAATTTTTCAGTCTAATCCGATTCTGCCTTTCCAACTTGTTTTACATAGAGCTTGTGTTAAAGAACAATTAATACCATTACTTGTCATTTAATATACTGGTTTGAAGAAAATTACACCATAAAACTTATGAGCAAATACCAGTTTGAAGGAAAGAGAATTAGGAATGAAAAGATTAATCTGAATAGCTGAAAGCTCTTGATTTAAAAAAAAAAATCTTGCATACTATTTTACGAATTGAAAAAGACAGAAAAAACGAGTTATTCATTTACAAAAAAAAAAAAAAAAAATGAAGTTTTGTCAAGACTCCGGCGCTATATTCCTTTTCTCTTTCTTCTTTTTCCCTTCATTTCCTTTATTGTCTATTCGTTTACCCTTTTCTTTTTACTTACAAATACATATACCTATACACATTTACAAACACACATACACCCATGCCCAAGGCGGGACTCGAACCCACGATCGCCTGCGCCACGAAGCATCAAAGCTAGGCACTTTAGCGAGCGCGGGCATTGGGACCGGCTTTAAAATTCTCCAGTAGGGAACTAATAAGAGTTACTTTCGTCTTACCCCTTTCAATGAGCGTGACCCGCCCCGCCGTCTCCGTGATAAGCAAGTAGGATAAAATGAAGGTTGGTCAACAAGTTTTCTACTTATTTGAAACAGCCGCATTGAGTTCTGCAACTATTTTAACGCAAGAAGGAATAAAGGAATAGTTGCACACGCCAAATACGGGGCAGTTGGGGCACCTGATATATTCTTTGGCCATTTACATACAACTTACGATAAAAGACAAGCAAGGGAAATTACTGGTTACAATAATTGAGACCGAAAATACACACGTAAAGAAGAATGTGTTATATTCACATGACTTTCTCTACCCTTTATTCTTTATCAGAAGACACACAAACTATTTTTATGAAAGTTTATTTCCCTATCTGCTACGTTTTATCTGACATAAACATTTGCAGAAAGAGCTACAGTGCATATTTCGTTGTAGATGCAAAGGGAACATCAACAGTGTAATTGTGTAACAAGTGGACCCCATTAAACCAGAGTAAATATTCCAAATCTTTATAATTTACTCGGATCATGCAAAGCATTTCTTACAACCATTATTTTACAGATACATGTATTTAATATTGCTAAATAACAATCATCAAAACCGTCAAATTAATGCCATATTATATTATTATATTACCTATATATATATATATTCGTAACGCAAAATATTTAGCTTACAAACTACACCTCAAGTATTTTAAATAAAAAAGTAATTATTAAGTTATACTTATTAATTTATTTTAATTTACACAAATTATAACATAAAATCTCAATTTATTATTTATTTAATTAATCTTAACTTCCACTTCCTTTTATATACGTTATCATTATTTCATATACTTTATTTTTATCCCCTTTTAATGCTATAAAGACACAGAAACAATCACTAATACTTAATCTTGCTTTTATTTTAAAATATATTAATCTAGAGAAACAGCCAAATAGCGGCAGCATTAAAAAGCATTGAATAATTCGATGGATAATGGATGTCTCGAAAATTGCTTATGCCACAAAAATTATTTAACTTAAATTGTGTGCTTTATCAGACCTACAACTTTCTTGACGTATGTTTTCGTTTATTGCATAAATGTACTAGTTGTACACGATTATGCAAAATTCCTTCCGAAAGAAGAGAACTTCACAAACTATTCTCAGAATATTTCAGATGTATATTTGTATGCAATTTAAATAATTTTAGTACCCTTTAATCAAAAACCTTAGAACAATTTTTGAGAAAACTTATAATTTCGTAAAATATTTCATGTCAAGTGGGTATTAAGGTGGGGGATTTTATTGAAAGTCATCGTTTCACAACTTTGAAAGATACTGCACCTAAACAGAAAATTTAGTATTTAATGGACTTTTGGTTCTCGTTTTATGTTGTTCACACGCACATACACACGCGCGCGAAAATTTTCTAAAAATGCTATTTTTATTCAGGGAATCTCAAAACGTGTATTTTCGATCTCGATATCAATTTTTTTGTGTGGATTACAATAAATAATTCCTCCAATAAGTAGTAAGGAAAGTAAAAACTGTGGATATTCATTTTTTATTTAATTTAAAATGTGATGTTCTGTTCAACTGTTACGCATAAGCTAATAATTATGCGCATTTAGGCGAGTCGCTCACGCATTTGTACCTACGCATGTAAGAACTAGATGATCACTACAACTTTGGTATTTAAACGTTATACTTTGAATTTTGAACAGAATTTGTTGAAATATTTCAAATTTGGTTTAAATCGGTAAAAATTATAATTGATTAAAATAAAACCTTAAATGGAAGTTATAACTCCATATTTTAGAAACTTTTAAATTTTGCTAGTAGTATAGGGTATTTTGAAAAGCGGAGAAAATTGCATAATTTAACCTTTTGCATGTGTTTTTGGGAGATTGGTGGCGTCATCGAGCTAATAATTGTAGCAGTGTTGTGTAGTCTGCATACAACATAATTGTATATGTATATAGAAATCTATGTGAACTTATGTGCTTGTGAAGTCTTTATATTCACCTAGGTACGTAGTGAACTCTACTTGTTTCTGCAATTTTCAAGATTGAGTTCCGTTGCCTTAAGTTTTTGCGAAATCAACGCCTAAAATTGCTTCAGCATAACTTGTTCACTTTCCTGTGACTCTTCGAGTAGTGGTACTTTCTATTAGAAACTGACTTTATCTAGCACGTATGTACGTACAATGTACATAATCTAGAGAAGATATTGTATTCCACCCAAAAATTCTCTGTCGAGATTTCATTGTAAATATATGTTTTGAGATTTCCTGAATCCGAAAAACATTTTTAGAAAAAGGTCCGTGTGTCCAAGTGTTTGTGTGTGTCTGTGTACAGCATAGTTTAAAAAGCGAAAAGACAGTTAAAAACAAAACTTGCATTTATATTTAATATCTTCCAAGGATGCCACACAAAGATTTTCAAAAAAATCCCCCTACGGCAAAATACCCATTACATCGAATTGTTTTGAAAATTGCGTTTTTCTCAAAAATGGCTCCCACGAATTTGATTAAAATACCGTATATTAAACATATTTACATCATAAATAAAATTTATATTTTAAATTTTCTGGGAATATTCTCTGAAGACCTGTTTATTTTGGATGAGTTTTACAGAATTTTGCATAACGGTTAGACCTTAAGAGATAGATAAAAACTTAAAAAACAAAAAACGTAGATTTTAGAACACATAATTTATGCCCTATACTTTTCCTTGTAAAGTTAACTGCTTTTGAAATATTCCTGGTTATAGGTTAACGTTTCAAAAGACCTAACTTTTCTCAAACAGGACCATGCAAATGGAGCGGAACCTCAATTGTTTCACATAGCGACCAGCTTTTAAAGGATTTAACTATTACTTCAGCATAATGTATTCCCTTATTTCCCTTTTACTTAATTCTGCTAATTTTTCTCTCGATGTAGATGAAGAATAATCCTTTGTAAGAATAGTTTGTATTTGAAACAGCTGGAGAAAGTTATGTGAATGAAACACTGCACATTTTTTGTTGTATAATTTTACGATCTTGTTTTGTAGATGTGTGGGAAAATTTTAATATACTTTCGCGGAGTAATTAATTTGTGTACAATAAACAGCACACTAATATATATTATATAATTTCAGGGCTGTTGCTTCACAGCCCAAAATGTTAACTTTTTTCGGTTTAATCAACGGCCCAATAAATTCACAAAAAATGGTGATGAAAACCCCTAGGCCTATTTGTGCCAAGAAACCTTTTTATTCGGCTTAACCTCAAAATTTCACCACAGTTAAGGCAAAATCTGAACTGCAGGCGAGTAAATTTTCCTCGAAAATGAAGCGGCATAATGCAACAAAAACTCTGCTAGAAGGCAGTTACGAAGCAGAAATCAGTACGATGTGCTATAAACGCAGTCATCGCTGCCAGTTTCTTCTCCCAGCGACAAAGAGTCGTGAATACAGAAGAAAGTGACAGCATCTGTGGATTTTCTGCAGTCAGCTATTACTAAATGTATCCTCAAAAAGGGGGGGGGCTGGAACGAATGCTAGCACTGCAAAATCTGGCTTTACGAGCAATCTGCTGGAGCAGGGGCACTATGACCAATCGCCTGTGGTCGTTGTGCTCTAGTTTTTTCTAGAAGTGACCTTACTTCTTGATTGTTTGGTTTTTCAGTATGACGTGGCAATAAAAAAAAAAAAAATAGAATTAAGAGTATAGCCAGAAACAGACCTTTTTTTTTTTCTCTTTTTTGTTATAGCAGGTCCATTAACGTTCACTTTTGTATACAAATAACCCCATATGACATCCGATTTGCTCCGCAACCCTCATGGGGTTAAATTGGCTAATGTTATTAACATTTTATATTTGAACATACTGTTTTACTAATTTGTATTAATATTCCTTGGAAATGTAAGTGATGGTGGCGGTGGGTGGTGAAATTAAATTCTAATTTATTTATGGATGCTCTTTACTGCGGTTCTCAGCGTCCCATTCTATGTTTGAGCATGAAAGGCTGCTTTTAATTTTGCTCAGAAGCCTCTTTATCTGGTTATAGGTTCTTTAACGTGCCGTAAACCTACAACACGGAACCATTGACTTTATTTTCCTTCCGAAGAAGGCCACGTTAAGTATTTTTACGCCCGACAATATCCATCACCCTCCCTGGGGTGGTGGTGGTGGCGGTGGCGGTGGCGGTGGCGGAGATGGCGGTGGAAGTAGTGGTGATGGTGACGGAGTCAGAGATTCTTAAAACTGTTACGCACCAAATATACAAAAGCGATGAAGATACTTTCCAGGAGATAATTTTTAAAACCGCTCCAAATCAATTACAACAATAAAAACGAAATTATATACATAACAGTAAGGAATAAGGCGTCTAAGATTCAGTAATTTGAAAATTAATAATTTCTGTTTTACTCACAGCAATATATAACTTATAAACAAAATTTAAACCAATATTATTTAAGTATTTGTATGGTTACAACCAAAACTAAATACATCTTCTATTTTTTATCCATATCTACAATTAAACTTAAACGGTATGACTGCTAAAAATTTTTGATATGGTACACCCACATGACTTTCTCTAACTGTTTTACAAACCGACTTCTTAGAAAAGATTCTTCTTCTTTCTATTCCATGCTAATCGAGATAAGCATTAGCAGAATGTACTTATCACTTAGTTCCTTATAATTAGAGGGGAACTAAAGGAATGAGCTATGCAAAAGCGTTAGTCAAAAGTTTTGAAAGCTATCGGTTGATGATTGTTATTGAAATTGGCTTCTTTGCTTGGCCAGGAGTAGAACAAAAGAAAAACGGACATTTGCTGTCTTGAGAAAAGTGTAACTATTTTAAAATATAAACCAATAACAAGGAATATCTTGGAAACGGCCAATTCTACAATAAATGCACAGGACAATAATTGTGTGTTTTAACGAGATCTACATTTTTTGAATAATAAGTTTTGTCTATCTCTTTCGGTTTCACTGTTATGCTAAATTCTGCAAAAATCAACCTCTTCACAGGCTATTTCCAGAAAATTCAAAGTATACATTTTATTTGTGTTGTGAATAACTTAAATCAAAATCGTTAGAGCAATTTTTGATAAAAACAGTTTTCAAAAATTGCTCCAAGTAAAGGGTGGTTTGGGGTGGGGAAATTTTGTTGAACATCTTCGTGTCGCATCTTTTGAGTATAATAAACTGAAATGCCAGGTTTGGTATTTAACGGATTTTTTTTTGAGCTATGCTGCCCACAGACACACACCGAACCTTTTTCTAAAAATGCCTTTTTCGGATTCAGGTGTCTCAAACCATATATTCCGGTGAAACCTCGTTATCGAATTTTTGGGTGAAATACAATACCTTCTCTATACACTATGTAGGTACATATTACGTGTAGAAAAAGTAAAAATTAAAGACCAGTTTACAATACATGTTTTTAAGCTTAAAATATGTATCTCATCAATCAGTCATTTCAAATGTATTTGTGTTTGCATGGGTTAATTTCAACCTCCTTTTCTAGAATGTAATTATTTTAATTTTGCATCAAAGAAAAAGTTTCAGCTTCAACGAACATTAATTTGTTGGGTTCGCATGAATTTCTCTACTCACTTTTCTAGCACTATTCTTACAGAAGCCTATTCTTCTATCTACTTTATGTAATTGAGACAAAGTGTAATAATGGTTATAATACAGATTTCCTTGTAAACACAATCAGAAGAGAGGAATTCAGTAGGCTTAAGCAATTCTTAAGAGCTGGTTGCTCTGTGATAGATTTGAAGGTCACTCTCTATGCATGGGAGAGAGAGAGAGTGACAGAGAGAGAGAGAAAGAGAACGTATAACGACCTTCCTTGCCTGTCTGTTGTGCAAGGGGTTCCGGGTTCGATTTCCGGCTGGGGATTGGGAATTTTTCTTTAGCCAATATTATTCAGAATCCTCTCCGGAGTATGAACGAGAATGTGAATATGTGCATATACATTTAAAATAACAAGTCCTTGATTTACATACGCCAATGCCATGAGCAAATTATTGTTCCAGAGGCAAAGCCGTCCATATGACCTAGATGTTAAAGACGGAGCATAAATGTAAAAAATGAAACAAAATGACTTCCCATTGGAAAATAAAACTTGTGAGTATTTGAAAACTAAAGACATAAATTAGATATACTTCTGAATTATTGTTATTATATATTATTAATTAATAATAATAATAATAATAATCATAATGATGATAATTATAACAACATGGTAAAATTAGCATTTATGGACACTAAGGTAGTATGGGCAAATTTAAGTAACTTGCTAATTTTAAAGCAATGTTATTTATTGATATGGAATATTTAGTGTGCGCTGTTGGTCATGCTGAAGTGTCATGGCCTCTATATATGCTGAATGCGGTTTAGTTAGCTGATAACATAATAAGTTTCAGGGGAAATATGATTGCCAGTGCTACAGTATTAGGCCTGTTATTATTTTTCAGTTTGATTTCTTAAGATGCCACAGCACAATCCGGCTAATTTACAAGACATTTTTTATTTATTTCATTTTTAAGTTAGTATGGAAGATTCCCACGCGAGCGGGGTAAGACTAATCGTTACTTCTTTTCCAGTAGTACCAACTTCTGAAACACGACACTAACGCATATGTGAGCATAACCAATATTGGAGGATAACTTTCTTTACACGAGGCCTGTAATTTTATTTTTCATTTTGGATCTTAGATTTATTTTTTCAGTATATGTTGCTGAATTCAACATCAGAAATGCATCTCTTATGATTGTGCTTAAGCATTTATCGGTGCGTGCATTTCTGCTGAAGTGGCAAATTTACTTCCCGCGGAGTCTTCAATTTCATTTATATCCGTATCCTGGGCCCCAGCTCCCGCAGTACCTTCAGTCCATCTCCAGATTTGAATCCTTCACTATCCATACGTTCTGCACGTTCTTCCAATTCCAGATCATCTTCGCATTCTAGATTAATTTCTGGCTTTCCTGTTTCATCTTCCAGCACACATCCCTTCAATGAATCTGCTTTAACAAATGATAACTGCATAAGAGTAGCACATGAAACGTCTTCTTCTACTTCTGTATCTTTGAGGTCAACAGCATCGCTTTTTGAGGAATTAAACGCAGTTTTCAAACTGAAAACCATCATCAGCAATTGTGGGAGAAAGAAAAACATTGCAAGAGATTTGACAGGCGCACAGTTTCAGGATTCAGCAATGAAAACGTTAACTTGGGAGCCAGTAGGAGAGGTGTAAGGACAAAAACGAAAAGCCACAAGAAACGTAGGAAATTCTAAACTCTCTTACATTTGTTCCGTTTGTAATGGAAATTATTATGGTTAAAATCAGGGTCAAAAGTGAAGGCAGAGTTTTGGCTCATTTTCCCTCCGGTTTCATGAGGAATGCATTTAGCTGATGCTGATTTTTCTATTGTAATGAGTGTAACAAATGAAACTTTTGCAAGTTGTATTTCTCAAAATAATTTTTGTTGTGTTAGCACTATCAATAGTTCACATCAAACTCAGCGTTTTTTTCCATTGGGCAAGAAGTTGTTTCTATATAGGGACTTAAAACTAGGATTCTAGGTTTTCTTTGCCAAGCTTTGGTTTACTATCAGTGTTTAATTGCCGTTTTTTAATCTATCGTAAGTGTAGAGTTGCCAAAATGACTCTGACAATATACTGTTAATACAACGACAGAAAGTATTTGTAGTTTGTCAATTAAGACCCTACTGCCTATAATCTCAGCAACCGTGCCCATATTACCTTAACAATTTGTCAAATATGGTCATTTGCTGCGAAGCTAAACTGCATTCATATGCATAGTAGTTGGTTGTTGTTTCGTAAACTGTTTGAAAGGTTATCGTTTCAAGTTTCAAACGCACTTGTTTCACGAAAATGGGAAGTTATTTTTTGCCCTTTATTTCCCTATAAATATTTCGGTGCACATATTTGGCAACTTGACCCTAATAACGATGATGCTGATTATGATGGTAATAATAATAATAATAATATGTATACGTTAATGAGATCCTCATTCGTTGTGTATTTCTTACGGCTTACCAATTATGCACAAGTAATTCAGAATGGAGAGGAATTCAAAGGCTATTGCCAGAAAATTCAAGATATAACATGAAGATATCTTAAACTCATTGTGTTTTAATCAATATCCCTAGAGTCACATTTTAGACATTAAAATGCAACATTTATCAATGTAAGAGGTAGTTTGGCATCATGGGAGATTCTTGAAAATCCTGTCACATCTTGGAAGTTTAAGCTGAGCTTAAAACCAAGTTTGGTGTATATGCACTCTCCCTCTCCCCCCTTTCTCACTCACTCTCATGAGGGCCTTCTAAAAATCCATTTTGGTTTAGAGGGCCTCAAGACATATATTTTCGGTAAAATCTCGACATTAATTTTTTTACTGGAATAGAATACCCCCCTGGTTACTACACGTAGTATGGAAAGTGAACATGAAGTATTATTTATAAAATTAAGCCAGCTGAAACATCTGAAAGCAAAATAAGAGGATTATTGTTCAAGTGTAAGAGAAACAGACATTAAATAGCAACTTTGAGTGTCCCAAATTGGCTACAATAAATTACGTATAGATCCATTTTTACTTTCTGTACTCTTATTAGTACATACTGTATAGAAAGGTAGGTATCAATTCTATTCCATTCAACGATTCGATGCGAGATATCACCGGAAATATATCTTTTGAGGTCCCCTGAGTCCAAAAAAGGATTTTTAGGAAAAGGTTCATGTGTGTGTGTGTCTGTGGAAAAACTAAAAAAATTCCAAACCTGGTATTTAAGTTTAGTATCTTCCAAGGATATGACCCAACCCTTTACATGTTATCATTTTTGAAAATGTTGTTTTTCTCAAAAATAGCTCTAAGATTTTGATTCAAATACCGCACACTATAGATATTTACATCACAAATAAAAATGTATACCTTGAATTTTCTGGGCAAAGCTTCTGAAGACCGATTCATTGGATAAATTTTGCTGAACTTTGCAAATCTAGTAAACCGGAAGAAATACACATAGAAAATGTAGATCTCGTCAAAACACAACATTATATTTTTGTTGTAGAGTGGGCCGTTTTCAAGCACTGTTATTGGCTTCAATTTTAAACTATGTAATCTTTCTCAAACGGGGTTATTTTTTCCTTTAATCTCTCTTTTCTTTACCTACTGCTAGCAGTGCAAAGCGAACCGAAATTCAATTGTTCACATAGCGAACAGCTTTTAAAAGATTTGACTATCCTAGTGTAGTTATTCTCAGATTTCCCTTCTGCTTTCAAGGAATCAAGCAGTGAGGCAACTTCTGCTAATGCTTGTCTGATGTAGACAAAAGAATACTGTTTTGTGAAAATAACTTGTTTTCAGAACGGATAGAGAAAGTCATGTAAATGGAACACGTCAGATTATTTTGATTAATCCTTGAATTATTTTCTGGATTCTATTTTCATCCAATTGCCTATGGTTTGGAATGACACATGAAATGAAAATAAAGATTTCTTTAATAAAGGAACGTTTATCAATTTTACTTCTTATTGAAAGAGTTACCTTTATTGAACGAAACGGAAGAGTCTTGTCTTCTGTTTTAAAGGAAATTAGAGAGGAGGTAACCAGGACCAGCATCACTTTCAGTTCCATTGCGCCTCGTGCCCCACTATGCAATTCATCAATAGCGGCAGATACTTTCACCACTGCGCAATCGCATCTTCGGCGAAAACCTCCTCTTACGTATATTCATATTTTGTGAACTGTTCGGAGATACACGACCTTAAACTCACAAACGTGCTGTTTCTTTACTTATAACATCAACTTCGCTTTCTTAAGGCAATGTGTCTATGAAAAAGTTAAAAAACCGGCCAAAAGTCATAAAAATCGATTTTGCTTTTACTAAACACCCCAAACCTACTGCTTTAGTTCTAATTAGGTTTCATAGTACGATATTTTAAAGCATGTGATATAATCACATACTTAAATGCCTGGATTTAAGCCTAGCTTTTTACAAAAATGAAATGCAGACGTTAAGTTTTGCTCACATGTCAAGAAAGCATTTAAGAGAGGCTTAAAGAATATTCAGATACAAAATTATCTGCACAGGAGGATATAAAGAAGAAGAAGGGTCTGTATATGTACTAAATGTTTTTTAAGCAGCATAATGTCAGAAACAGTGACGTTTTAACGTTATAACTTTTAAACTCTCCTCTTCGGAGTTTACATTTGTAGGCATATACTCATTTTCAAATTGCTTGATGGGATGTAATTTTCGACATTAGTGATTTTCATTTTGTAAACCTCATTAAAAGTAACAAGATAAAATTTATGAGATACATATTTTTGTTAACATGTTTAGTTGTGATGTCATTACAGCTTGTACATTTTTACCTAACCAAAAAGAATTGTCATATTTAATATTTAATTTCTCCGGAGCAAAGATAATTAAAAATTCATCTCGCAGTTCATTAACATACCTACTATTAAAATCTATTTACGAAATATTATTATTTTCAAAAGACAATTGCAAATTGCAGACCAATTTTTCAAAATAGTAAAATAAATAGTAAGGAATCAAAATAAGAGATTTAATTATCCGGGAATTGGTTCAAAAATATGCACGAAACTTGGTCTATATTAAACACTAAGCTCTAAAAGAATTAGAATATCAAAAAAATCGAAACGAAACTTTGAGTTGTATAAATTTCGGAAAAGTTTGGGTACGTAAGATGCACTGAAAACCTTTCTATGAAATCCTTCAAAATACTCTGGCTGCTCATTAATGGTCGTGAGCATGTATATACACACACACATATACACACATACACACACATATACACATAGTATTATAATTGCAATAATTGGATTTATTAAATTTTCCTATGAATTTAATGAAAAACTCATATTTACAGGTATAATAATTTTAACATTAACTATTATCCATTATTCACAACGACAATCTATATATTGGAATGCACTTTCGGGTAAAAAATCTTACTATAAGATATAAATGCACTGTCTAAATAGAAGTATGAAGTCTATTATCACACATTTTAACCATGCTTTTGAAACTTGATTTTTATTATAATAATAATAATAATAATAATAATGATGATGATGATGATAATAATAATAATAATAATAATAATGATGATGATCATAATAATAATAATAATTCAAGAATTATGCATTAAGGACTGATTAGTGCTTCTTGTTTATTATTTTGAAAATAATAGGAAAGACCGCAGTAATTTATGAAAGCGGGTAGAATGTGTGTATCAATTTTCTAATAAATGGGAACAAATTTGTCTGAAATGAGATATTTGGTGTGATATGAAATGTAGTGTTGATAATGCAGGTTAAATTAATAGTAATTCAAAATAAGGTATACTTACTTTTTTTTTAACAAGAAAACCAATACTCGAAATAGGGATCCTAAGAACGTTTAAAAGGCAAATAAACGTTAACATTGTATTATTCTAAAATTGTTATCCGAAATGTTAAACATGTTAACGAATTCTAGCATTTTAAGTTCATTTACTTCCTATCTATGGTAAGTAGGGGAAGTCCTCCTGAACCCTAAAGCCATTTTGAAAATGAAGGTGCGTGTGAGTTTCTCTGTGTCTGTTTCTGAGTGCGTGTGTGTGTGTGTGTGTGTGTGTGTGTGCGCGCGCGCGCGCCTGTCTGTCTGTCTGTGAAGAGCATAGCTCAAAATCCCAAAAACTATATTAGCTAGCTCGCTGAGATATTAAGATGATAAAAACACATTGATTATACTATGGAGCTAAGATTATGTTAATAAGATGGTTTGTTAATCTTTAAAACGATAATTAAGGTAAACTTTCCAAAAAAAATTATATCTCCCTTAAGTAATACTAATTCAATAAACTTACAACATATGTATCTATTTCCTATAAACTATTCATCATTATAGCATAAATAGTTTCTGAGATAAAGGGACATTAGGTTAGCAAATTTAACATTGGCGGGATAGAGCTTTTAGTCTTCCCTTAAGGAAAAACTTTAGTAACAACCTAAAAGGGATCATTGTTCACATTGATGTCGCACATTGAGTTGAAATTTTTATACTGAAAATATATCAAGAACAAAAATACTCCTCTCTCGGGTTTCTCTCCCATAGAGCCGAATTCATTGGGTAAAAATAAAACGGTTCATATGGTAACGACTGACTTAGGTCTGTCTTCCGCTCAATGATCAGCTGTTTCCTAGTATTCAAGGCGCTGATGATAGACCTCGCCCGCACTTATCTACGCCGGCTGCAAGTATCTACGTGCAAAATCGCACTAGAGTTAACTTATCATCAAGAGTTCATATAACAAATGAATATTCGCCGAAGATAGCTACATTTTCCCCTAGTAGTGGGTGCCTCCGAGTAAAAAAAATCTGATGTGTTCCTTTCACATAGCTTCCTCTATCTATTCTGCATTCTCACCATTCTTACCATAGCTTATTCTTTTATGTACTTCATGCTAATCGAGATAAACATTAGTTGAAATGGTTTTATTACTTAGTTTATTATAAGTAGAAGGGAATACACTGGGTGAAACGATAGTCAAGTTGTTATTTTATTAAAATTCGGTACTCTTTGCATGACGAGGACTATAAACAAAGATATATGAAACGCACGACGGTTCCCGTTTGAGAAACGTATAAGTATTTAAAAACTTAAACCTACCATAAGGAATAACTTGAAAATAGTTAGCTCTACAAACATGATTATGTATGTATTAAACGAGGTAGGCATTTTTTCTATTGCCAGCTTTCGTCTATCTCTTACGGTTAACCAGTTATTGCAAAAGTCACAGAATGAAGAGGACTTCCTAAGCTATTTCCAAAAAAAATTCAAGATATGCAGTTTAATTGTCATGTAAATTCTAACCTGCACAATTTAGAACCATTTTTAAAAACATCGAACAATTCGAAAATTCTTCCATGTAAAGGGGGATTTTTCTGAAAATATTTGTGACGCATCCTTGGAAGATATTAAACCTAAATACCAAATTTGGTATTTAGCCGTCTTTTCGTTTTTGAGTTATGTTTTCCACTCACACACGCACACACACTAACACGGATCTTTTATTCAGGGGTCCACAAAACTTGAATTTCCATATACATTTTGGTTTCCAACTTTGGTACACATTCTCTACATAACATATACGTACATAGTACTTGATAAATCAAGTGAAAATTGAAGAATAACAAATCTGAAGTGTTGCTTTCACATGACTTTATCTGTTCTGCAAACGTTCTTACAAAAGATTATTTTTTATGCAAGTCATGCTAGCAACATAAGTATTAACAGAAATGGTCTTATTACTTAGTTTTTTTATAAGTAGAAGGGAAATGCAGGAAATCACACTAGGCTAAAGTGACGGTCATATATTTTAAAAGCTATTCGCTGTGCGATTGTCATTGGCATTCGGTTCTCCTTCCATGGCCAGGAGTAAAACGAAAGAGATATGAAACGGATGAGCAATTCGCGTTTGAAAAAAATTATAAGTATTTTAATATAGAATCCAAAAACAGGAAATAGTTTAAAAATAGTTATTGCAGGTATATGACATAAATTGTGCTTTATCGAGATCTACATTCGTTGTCTTTAGTATGCTTTCGTTCTTCTACGGTTTACCAGTTATGCAAAAGTCATTCAGAATGAAGATAACTTCAAGGTTGTTCCCAGGAATTTCAGGATATGTATTTTATTTGTCATATCTTCAATATGCGCCATTTTAATTAAATTCTTTAGAATTAGATGTAATCTATATAGTAAATCGAAAATTTCTGAAAACCTTCTATGTAAAGGGTAGCTTGGCTTAAGGGGATTTTCCTGAAAATCTTCGTGTTGCATTCTTCTAAGATACTGAATTTAAAGACCAAGTTTGACATTTAACCGATTTTTTGTTTTTGAGTTATTCTGCCTCCACATACATGTGTGCGCCCACACACACAAACAGTTACACACATAGATCTGTTACTATAATTAATTTAGGGGTCCTCAAAATATGTATTTGCCATATGGGTGGAATATAATACTTTCTCTACCTATTATGTGCTTATAGTATTTGGTGGAGAGAGTAAAAATTGAAGAGATGAAAAATTGCCCATTTTGCAAGTTCTCTGGTTTCATAATTTTTAAACAAGCAAAGAATTAAACTATATTAGTGGATTCTTAGAGTTTGTAAATCATTTATTTCCTTGTCAAACATGGGTGTATTGGGGAGAAAGTCGATACTCGGGTATTTTTATTTATTTATTTTTTTATTTTTTTTTTTTAATTTCTTTCATTAAAAGAATCCTAGTTCCATCTGTAATATCAATGTAACAATGGCCCTTGTCAGTCTAGATTTTTAGAAAGACAATATGGATGTTTTCGAACCGCGAATTTCTCATTCACGAGTTCATGCCTTAGCAAAAGCGGCTACCAGTTTCGGAGTAATTATTTATCTATTCCTTGTAAAGCTTTTATCTTTAAGAGCTTTAATTATATATTAATATCTTAAAGAGAAAGATGCAACACATACCTATTGTTCCTAAATCTGGCATACGCGTTTTAAAAATAGTTTCTATAGTTTCACAAAGAGACGTTAACATTCCATTAGCTACTTCTAAACATCTGGTTCATAACTTCTATAGGTATGCAGCTGAAAATCTGCGAAACGCTATAGAAAAATCACTATAGTCGTTTCCTAGCCAAACGTTCCTTCATCAGTGTTCCAGTGCATGCAAATTTGAAGCTTCTAGACGCAATAAAATAGGAACTGCCTCTGAGGTCTGGTGGTTAGCAAGCTTCCGAATACATGACTCTGGGTTCGACTCCTATCTTGAAGATAGGAGTTTTTCTTTAGCCAGTATTATTTAAATCCCACCGCAAAAAAGCTCAAAGTTATGGAATAGTAAGCAAGTGAACTTTTTCTAGTGTGCAGTCGTTCCAAAGAAAAAGCCGCAGATATGACCTTAGATTTTAAAGGCGGTAAATGCAATAAAAGATAAATAAAAGATATAAAATATAAAAATAACACAGGAGATGGAAACAAATTCTATACTTCTCCTCTCAGCCAGACATTCATTGACCTCTAACTAGTAATTTGAATATTATAGACATTAAAATAATTTTAGAAGAAAAATAAAAAAATGTCGAGTTTTGAAACATTTTGAACCATTCTTCCTCGTCTGGGGACATTGTCATGGGATCCTGACTGAGGGGAGGCTGTTGAAATGTACACCGCTAAAATTCTCATATATATGATACAGAATATGTTGATAAATATTTTGTTTCTATAAATAAACGAACTTTTATTTTAAGGGTATAAAAACTGTTGCAGTGTAATGCATAGAATTAATTATTCTCAGCATTATGTTTTCAAACCATTAGAATGAGATGCATTGATGTTAAGAGTCTTGCAGAATAAAAAAAAAAAATGATAAAACTCCATCACTGCATTCAAGTTCTCTCTCGATTTAATAATTTGCGGCATAATTTGTACTTCCCCTGTGTTCCGTACATTCGGCACACAGTGGTTGCTTTTGTTTGTCCCTGCGTTTAAATTCTTCCTATTAAAAGTTTTCAAAGTTGGATCAGGGGAGAACTTTTTTCTTTCCACCTCGAAAATCCGATATAATTGAATTTTGAGCATGTAAAACAATACAGCCCCGATTGTACTACAAAGCTTGCTTTTTAAAGTAAGGGTATTAACCTATGAACAAGTTTTGTACTTCTTTGTTAATTATTTTAATTGAGTCTGCAACTAAATAACCACTCTCCTTCACCTCTCGTCATCGTATGGTTAAAGCAAACCCTATAGGAAAATGTTCAAATTGCTTAATTAATTCTTGAACAATAAGTTTTGCCATTTTAATCATATGGTGGAAATGATATCCTATAACTAGCTACAATGCTTCAATAGCTACTTCAAGTAGGGTAGAAAATATTAATGATTATTTATGTAAATATTGATATGTAAAACTCCCAAGCAACTATTTACGTATTTAAAATAAAATGTTAGCTGACAAGAACAAAATATACTGCTAAGGCCTCAAATTGGCCTTTTTTCGAATTTGTTTATCATTAATCTTAAAGATTTTTTTTTCTACTGAACAAATCCAGAAACGACTGGTCTCGCATCTCAGTCCGTAAAGCTCCTCGTTGTAGTGCGTGTGGTCCAGGGTTTGATCTTAGTTGGGGTGGGAAGTTTTCTTTATTCCCTTTTCTGGGGAACGAACTAATAGTTTTGAAGCTCTCCGATTGCGTTTCATATGCTTCATTTTAGTAAGATTGGTGAAAAATTGTATCACATGAGAAATTTTATGTACTGAAAAAATTTGGAAGTTTTCTTTCTTGGAAAATCAGGTTTAATGATCCACGTGTTATTAATGTGTGTGTGTGTGTTTTTTTTTTTAATTTTTATTAGTGTTTAACGCCAGCTTTTACTACTATGGCACAGCAAGCGATGACACTGATGATACATGGAAAGAAGATGAGGCACCGGTGGAATTGATGGCGGGGGAAACCGGAGAAAACCCGCCATATATCACACATGTGGTCATTTGGGATCGAACCCGGGCTGTCTAGATGAGAGGCGAGTGTTCTAATCACTCGGCCACGGAGCGGCACCGTTTCAGGCCTTCATACGGTGCCAAATTTCTGCTGCTTAACATTCGTAAATGGTCAAAATGGCAGGAATACGCTACTACACAGAGTCATGCTATAATTACAACAAAATATTGGGCAATGTTAAGTAATTCGCCTAATAGTTGGTTAAACTATGAAGCCCGGGACATTGTGAGTCGGCATTGGGGTATGTCATCTCACAATAATTTGAGACCAACTAGTGGTTTACCGGAATACACTCGGGTAAGCTGAGAAATTTAACTGCGTGTCGGCATGTTGCCATGGTAACTCGGTGATTAGAGAAACAGCCTAGACACCCGGTTCAAATCCCGGCTATGGAGTTGAATTTTTCAGCCTGACTCTACCTATTCAAATTATTAGACATTTTTAACCAAAATCTCACCACTAGGTTTCCTTAGATTGTGCAGCTTTAGTATAAAATGTCGTCGTTTTATCCCTAACTAACTTAAAGATATTCAAAATCGCGACAGAATATAGTTCAATGGTTTATGTTGAGGAACGTTTGACTGAGCAGATTTTATACGGGAACACGGTACTCTTGCTTTGTGTCTTCTCGTAATGTCATGATTGATCAAGGCTGACATTTCTATGAAATTGTTTTAAATATGAGTGATTAATTATGTGTTAGTTTAGACTCTCAGTAATGTAAAAAAATATAATTTTCCCATTTCTTCTTATCAATTTCAGTATTCCTATGCCACATAACCCTACCTACCTAAATTCAGCCCCTTAATCTTGCATTGTTTTCAGAAAAATCAGACGTATTCCATTCATACGACTTTCTCTAGCTATTCCACAAACATTTCTTACAAAAGATTATTCTTTCATTTACATCATGCTAATCAAGATAAGCAATGCCAGAATTGGCCTTTCTACTTGCGGTTTTGTAAGTTGAAGGGAAATAAGGAAATGCACAGGTTAAAGCGATAGTCAGATCTTTTAAAAGCCGGTCGTTAAATGAAGCATTTGAAATTTGGTTCTCTTTACTAACTAGGAGTATACAGAAGAGAGGCGAAAAGAAAGACACCTCCCATTTAAAAAAGGTACTTACACCTTACAATTAAAACGAATAACTCTGAATATATCGGAAACGCCTAACTCTACAAAACAAATGCACATGACATACATTATGTGTTTTAATGAGACCTGCATTTTTTGAGCAGTAGGTACATTTTTGTCTATCTCTTACGGTTTACCAGTCACAAAAAATTATACAAAAGTCATTCGATGAAGAGGTCTTCAGAACCAATTTCCAGAAAATTCAAGATATACATTTCGTTTGTTATAAAAATGTCTTAAGCATATGACATTTCAATTAAAATCTTTAGACCTATTGTTCAGAAAATCAAAATGTTCGAAGAATGTTCCATGTAAAGGGTATTTGAGAGTGGGGGGAGGGATTTTTTTAAATCTGCGTGTCGCATCTTGGGAAGATAATGAATTTAAATAACTATGCTGCCCACACACACACACACACACACACACACACACACACACACACACACACACACATACACACACGAGCATGTTTTTAAAAATGTTTTTCTTTTGGATTCAGGGGTCTGATAACGTTCTTTTCGGGTGAAATCTGGCTGTCGAATTTTTGGGAGAAATCCAATACCTTCTCTATTAACTAAATACATTGTACTTGCGGGCTACAGAAGATAAAAATATACTTGAATGTGTAAAGAGCAGTTTAGAGAGATGTAGTTAAAATTTCTATAATATAAAGCTATTGCTACCTATAAACAAAGGTAACTAGTATGTAAAAGTAACTCTTGAAGCCTTCAATTATATTTATTTAAGAAATTCAGGAGAAGGAAAAACTCTAATGCGTTGCTTTCACATGAATTTCTCTACCTGTTCTGCAAACCAACTCTTCATACAAAGATTATTCGTTTATCTATATCATGCTAATCGATTTAAACATTTGGAGGAATGAAATTGTTGCTTAGTTCTTTATAAGTAGAAGACGAATACAGGAATACACTATGGTAAATCGATAGTCAAATCTTTTTATAAGCTGGCCGCTATGCATAACAATTAAAATTCGATTTTCTGTGTATGGCTGGGAGCAAAAAAAATGTATCTCTACAAAAGTTATACAAATGTATATGATGTAAATTGTGTGTTTTAACGAGATCTACATTTTTGTGCAGTAGGGTTTTGTGTATCTCTTATATTTTATTTGTCATGAAAATATCTTAAACATGTAGCATTTTAATCGAAAACTTAGAAAAATGTACCATGTGAAAGACAGTTCGGGGTGGGGGATTTTCCTGATATTCTCCTGTCGCATCCGTTTTTATATATATAAACAGTACCGGAGTCTGATCGGGACTCCGGCACTGTATACCTTACTTTTATTTACTTTTTTTTTTTACCTTGTTTTGCCGTATTATTACTGGATTGCTGTTTTTCTTACTTTTACAACACTCACATATACACAAACATATAACGCCCATGCCCAAGGGGGGGCTCGAACCCACGATCCCCAGCGCTACGAAGCACCAAAGCGGGACGCCTTGGCGAGCGCGGCCCATGGGGACCGGCTCCTTAAAAAACATTGATCTTAAATGCCAAGTTTGGTATTTAAGGAACTTTTGTTCTTGAGCTATGCTGCCCACAGACGCACATATCTACACACACACACACACACACACACATACACACGCACACACACATAAGAACCACTTTCTGGAAAGGCTTTTTTGGATTCAGAGATCCTCAAAATATTTATTTCAAGTGAAATTTCGGTATCGAAATGCACAGTATCCTATTCCCTTAAGTTGTTAGCAGTTGTCTGTTATAAACCTACCTATTCATGTAATGAATATGTGATACCTCAGAAAATTACAGATAATTTAAGGACATCAAATAATTCTTGGGAAGATGTATTAATGAATTGCCCTTAACTCATTAATATTAAATATTTGAATATTGGATGTATGACATTTAAAATTTAGCCTTTCCCACATTCTTACAAAATACAAGTGAAGAACGCAGAAGTTCGTGAACTGTTTACAATGAACACAGTAGTAACATTACGCCTGAGTTATTTTTATTTCTGAAATTCCTGGTTAGTTTTAGAAGTTACATGCTTCAAAATATATAAAATACCATCAATATACGTTTAGAAACTGCAAATATTGTATTCTGTATACATAATTAAAAGACATAGGATACGCTTTTGTCTTTAGTTAACGCTGTACATTATTTAAAGTAACCAAAAGAATAACGGAAATTTTTTTGATTTCACCAACAGCAATGAGAATATTTGTATTTTTTTGTTTTGTTTTATGTTTATATGCTTAAATAATAAATATCAGGAGGAACGCTGTTGAAAGTTAAATGTCTCTAAATGCATCAGTTATAATATTAGCAAATTTATGAATTTATTTTATAAACTGTGATGCTTGTGGCTTTATAATATTGTTTCACAAACATCACATTAGTCAGATAAATTAACTAGAATTTACAATAAATTTTAAATCAAATTTTGCATTATAAACCCGCAGTAATTTAGTTAACTTGTAATAAGTGATCATGAAAGTATGTCACCACTATACCAGTTTATTTACTTCACTGCAAAGTTAAGACAAAAGTTCAAAACATGCTTTTACTTACATTGTTCCTGAACCTGGGTACAGGTGTGTTTTAACACAGAAAATGGATGTGAGTAAAACTGTTTTAGACTGCCAAGGTGAATGCGTCTCTGTTTGACTGTACTGACAATATCCTTGCGGTGAAAGCGTTACCACAAAGAACTAATGATGCATGACTGTGGCTAAATACTCGATAGTAACTTTCGGACATGGTTGATGATTTCTAACACAATGCGAAATACTTGTAGTATCTCGCGTCTAGCGAAAATCTCGTTTTACTCACACCTTTTATTACTATAAAAGAGATAATTACTTACCGTGTATGTTTAGCCAAAATATCGCCTTACGCTGTATGTAGGTATAACCGAACTAAAATTTGGAAAGTCAAACACTAGAATGAACACTTTCAGACTAATAAACGCGAATTAGTTATAAAAAGAGCTGAGGTTAAATGTTTACTTTAGAGATGTTTTTCTTAATCATGCTAAATCCAAAAGTGCAACAATGGGCTAGAGCGCGTTAACAATGTAATCTAACTGGCTATCCCTTTGCGGTAAAACCGATGACTTCTCCTTGTCATTACTACATGCCATTTGTGTATCGTAACTCTTGAACAGTTCTGAACAAAGATGAGCGCCTATGGTAATGTTGAATTCCATCTGGGCCAAACAATGCCTTTTGTGATCCAAGACGGAAGTATAACAAAGCTAGTGGCACAAAGAAAGGTGCATCTGATACTATTTCTGCTACAATGCTAAGGAACTTGTATTCTTACCGTGACCAGAATGCTGTGTCCCGAGTGTTATCAGCGCACAGTACTTACCAAGTGATGCCTGTTGAGTCATCAGGGCAAGCTCAGGCTGCTCTTGCTGCCCACTTCGCTGCAGCATCACCGGCAAACTGAGCCAACCAGTCCCTCGCACTCGGTTAGATAGGGTACGCTTGTCAATCGCACGACTTTCAACACTTGCGCCTTGTGCGCGTGTGCTGTGTTCCCCTGGCGAATCACTGGCCGCGCAATATTCCCGCCCGCCCGCTTGTCAGCGCATTGCCAACAAAATGGCGCTCCTGACAGCACGTCACGGCAAGCGAAATATACGAATTGAAACTTTAAGTGACGAAAGTGCTTTTTGGTGTGGGAACTCGCTGTATATTTAATGTACAGAAAAACTGAATGTCACCTCACACTGTGTATAGTTTTGCTCTCTTTTTGAAGTCGCCGTGTATTCGACAAAATACAGCATTTACCCATTTGCAGTAGGTAGTACACAGGAAAAAAATAAAATATTAAAAATATAAACTTGATACTTTATTCAGTCAATTTCAAACAATTAAAATATTTTTATCCAATTAGTTCTCATTAAATGGTGTTCATTTTATCTCCTACATACTAAACGCAAATGCTTGGATTGAACATTCCACTCACTAATGCATATTATCAAAATACAAGTCACAACAGAAAATGTCGAAGCTTTTCTCATAACTATGGAAGTGCATAATAAACCGTAGCTAATTATAAGGAAAGGTTAAATACTAAAATTACCTAAATATTTTGTTCCACATAACTTTGCTCCTTATCTTTTAACGGTCACGTGAACTAGTCACCTATCATTGGCGTTATGTCGTGGAATAGGGTATTATGTGGTAAAAATTGGTTCCTTATAAAACATGATTATTTATCTTAATGTATTGTTATGATATATTCATACAAAACCGTAAGAATCAAATACCTATATCAAATAGGAGAGGTAATGCATCTGAAATATATGTAAACTCTTATCATGAAATAGATGGGAGGATTCTTTGCTTCAGATCTGGCTCTCAGGATGGCGATAACATATGCGTCTATCATGCCTAACCTTGGGTGGCACGCGACCCGTTTTCCATCAATCAAATTTGTATTTAGCCAATCAGGGGAAAGGGAGAAGGTAACGCAGCGCGGATGAATACTACTCCGCGGGATAAACTTATAAGAAACAAGGATTAGCAGCCATTGAAATCACTACCTAATGCTGAACCAATAGTTGTGAGACTTTGGATTAGTCCAGTATGTGTGTGTGTTTTATCGAAAACAAAATTAATACTTTAAGTAGTTCCTTAGCATCCTAATCATCAGAAGTGAACAGAATTTTTTCTACACATATTAGAAGACCTAAGTCTTAATCTGATGAACGTAAAATACCATATGGAAAGACAGTATAGGATACTTATGTGTACCTAATGACAATACTTGTAGATAGTAAAAACGTTAAAAAACGTTTTATCGTCAGCACGTTAAACATGTGGTATTAATTAGCTTTTTATAGCAATATAGATAATGTGCAAATGAGGGGGTGAGAGCAATCTTAGAAACCACTCACCCAATTTTGACACTTTTCTCAACATTGCACTATTTCAAGAATGATAAATTTGCAAAAGGGAGATGGGGAACATGCCACATTCAATTTTCATTCAATTTCAGAGGATTGATTGCAAATGGTGTATACCCAGCAAAGTTTTAACACTCCAGTGCAATAGGCAAGCCTCAAATAATTTGAAATTGAGTTACTGGGGAGGGTTATTTATCATGTTCATATCATCAAGTTTCCTTCCGATTTCGCCAAACGCTATCACAGAGTACCTTTGGTATGATTTTCAAAGCACTTGGGTTTAAAATCTGACAGAAATTATAGTTTCTCCCGTTACTTTCAAAATGTTCCATTACTGTCCGGATTATCAACTCCGATTTTCAAAGTACAAGTTAAATCTTTTTTAGACAAAACCTTCTGTACTTATGGGTACTATAGAACACAATGCAAACTGTGTTTCTACTTTTTGTGCAGTTTTTAATGCATCTGCTTTCAAGAGCGTAAAATTTCACTATAGGACTGAGAAAAAGCCATAAGTTACATCAGAATCACGCCAAAACATCGCCAACCCTTTCTTTCGTATATCTTGTGATCAACAGGATTTTCCTTTGCTATTCTGCAATAGATTATTCTTACAACAGCTGATCCTTCTTTCTACTTGCTAATCAAGGTAAACAATGGCACAACTGGGCTTATTACTTGATTCTTTATAAGTAGAAGGGAATATACTAGGCTAAAGCGATAGTCAGGTGTTTTAAAAGCTGTTGCCATTTGATTTTACTTCGTTTCTTTGCATTGTTTGGAATTGACAAATTCCCGTATCAGAAAAGTAAATACACCTGAAATCAATAACAAGGCATATGTCGAAAATGGTCAGCTTCACGGAAAAAATGTACATAACAAAATGTGTGTTTTAACGAGATCTACATTTGTGTGCAGTAAGTCCTTATCTAGCTATTACGGTTTACCAGTTATACAAAAGTCATCAAGAATGAAGAGGGCTTCAGAGGATTTTCAATAAAACTCAAGATATGCATTTTATTTACCATATAAATATCTGCAATGTATGGTATTTTAGTCGAAACTGAAAGTCATATTTGAGAAAAACAAAATTTTCTAATATTTTCCCATGTAAACGGTAACTTTGGCGTAGGAACTTTCCTCAATACTTTCATGTCGCATCCTTGGAAGATATTAAACTTAAATACCAAGTTTGGTATTTTACCGACTTTTCGTTTTTGAGTTATTAAGGTTACAGACACACCCACATACATGGAACTTTCTCCAAAAATGCATTTTTGGATACGGGTGACCCTAAAACCTGCCTATCCTGTGAAATTTTGGTGAATTTTTGGGTAGAATGCAATATCTTCTCTGCGTACTATGTACATTGTACATATGTGCTAGAGAAAGTAAAAATGAACTCTTACCGAGGGTTACCAGATAATTCCGGGTACGTCCTGAATTTTAACCTTCTGTTCGAGAGGAATTTCTAGAATCTTACGCACGTCGTACACTTTTTTATGAATTCTTAATTCCATAGTTTTGAGAAAATATTTTTGTTCCTGGGAAAAATATAAACCTATCCGATATGTACCATAGCAACATGGCTGTTATCAAAGACCAGTGTACCTAGGTACTCCTTAATATCGTAGTTAATGTTGCCAAAATGCAATGACTCACCGAAGCCTGCTGAAGTGAGTACCTAGTAAGGCAAAGAAAGATTGCTTGCTTGGTAATTGCAAAGCTGTAAGGTGTTTATCAAAATGTCTAAAAGAAAGTTTAACAACATAGTTCACTCTTTCAAAGCTGTCTTGCAATAATAAGTGGAAGAGGTTGTTTTAAAGCTGGCAAGTACGAACATTGTCATTCTGAAGTTCTGAAACTACTCTTGCACACAAGGCTTATTTGTTTAGAGTTCTTTTTTTAATATGCGCAGTAGGCAGACGAAACATATAGCAGATTATCAACTGACAATGACAAAAATGTTGTAGTGAAATGCATTTCCAAAGCATAAGTTGTGAGAAATTCAAATTAAGAAAGACTGAGCTTTTGCTAACCTCCGATACAGGTACAATTGAATGAACATAATGTTAAACGTAAGTGCTACCTGTATTTGATTCAGGTTGAATATTTTATGAAAATATCAAATTTAGATATTTAGGCCTGTACTGCACATATTTAGTTGAATTTTTTACTTAAAACTTTGATTTATTTAATATACTATATTTTTACTTTCTCTACTTCGCACATAGTACATGGATATAAAAGGTATTGATTTCTCTGATGATACACGTTTTAGGGTATTTGTGTGTGTGTGTGTGGACAGGATAATTCAAAAAGTTAAATTCGGTTAAATACCAATCTTGATAGTTAAGTTCAGCATTTTCCAAGGATACGACACGAATATTTTTAAAAAAAATCCCCTCACACACCAAACTATCCCTTACATGGATTTTTTTTTCTCGGAAATTTTTATTTTCTCAAAATGCCTCTAACGAACTTGATTAAAATAACCTAAGATATTTACCTACATGACAAATCATTAAAATATTTATCTTGAATTTCCTGGGAATAGCCTCTGAAGTCTTCTTCATTGTTAATTACCTCTGCATAACTAGTAAACCGTAAGAGATAGACAAAACTTGCTGCATAAAAGAGTAGATTATTTTCGTCGTGGGGCTAACCACTTTCAAGATATTTCTTGTTTTACTTTTAAATGTGCCAGTTCCTATATTTTTCTCAAATGGGAAGTTGTTAATCATACGCTTTGTTCCTCGTCAGATAAAAAGAACGGGTTTTAAAACTTTTTACTGTCGCTTTAACTTATTGTATTTAAAAATTCCTCATGTAAAAAAAATATAATAAAACCATTTATAGTAATGTTAATATCGATAAGAATGAAGTAAATACGAGTAGAAAAATAAGCTTTTATAAGAATAGTTCGTTGTAGAATAGGCAGAGAAGTCATGTGAATAGAACACATCCGATTTTATATATACGTCTGTCTATGCTTCATGATAATATTATAGAACTAGGAACTTTTTTTTAGGATGTATAATTAATACAAAAGTTTACCCATGCTTATACGTATTTTCAAAGCTTTATGTACAAATGTGATTCACTTGATCCATCTGAACGAACTTTCGGATACTTTTGGTTTAGATATGGAAATCGTATATTGTTCACGACTTACATAAACTATTTTATCCTTAGTTTACTTACAGAATGTATCTCTACAATGTAGGGTAGGGCAGTCATCTAGTACTATATATACCTATACTAGACATTTCCCTTATAACATATATTAAAAATATACATTTATCTTCACTTCAGTTAGCATCAGATAGTGAAGATACGTGCAAATTTTGGTAATAATTGGGCTTAAACTTTTGGAGAGAAAATATATGTAAGTAAAGTTTGATTCCTTAAAGCAAAAGTTAGTATAATACATATACTGGTTCAGTAGTTAATGAAATTTAGGTGATTAGTGAATGATATTTGTCAGATTTTGTCCCTTTCAGTTCTCCATTTAATATATCCAATGTAGAGTTAAAGGATTTCATCTTAATCAAGAGCATTTTGTAGAATGGATATATTACTCAGTATTGAAAACTAAAAAATTAAGAAAATCAGGAATCATCAATATTATGACGAAAACCATTAGAAAATTCTTTGTTCAAGTTGAGTGATTCCTTGGCAAAAGCGCTAATTCTTGCTCAAAGGCAATGGCTAAATAATTTTGATATGGATATTTAGTCATAAATATGTTTGGCAATACATTTTAGAAATATAGGCTATATGCATCAGAGGAGAGGGTAGAAGAAAAACTGGGAACAGCATAACTCAAAAACTACAGTTTAGGTTACTACAAAACTCGGTGTTAAAGTTCAGCGCCTTGCAGGGATAGATACAAAGATTTTAAAGAAAATTCTATCACCCAAACTACCTTACGTATGCTTGATCTAAAAAAATTGCAACGTTTTTTTTTTATTAAAACACCGTACTAGTATTTGAATCACTAACATCATGTCAAACAGCATATAAAACCTGCCTCCTTCATAACGAACTTTGTATAGTTTAGTGGTAAACAATAAGAGACCAAAAACTACCACACGAAAAACGCGGATCTTAGGAAAACACAGGATTTACATCAAATGCATTATTTATGGCATTAACCAGTTTCGATACATTTGGTTTGGCATTTTAAATTTTATTACATATTTTAATGCCTGTGTCAGCATTCCTTTGTTATTTGCTTTTCATACAGAATTGCAAAGCCAGGACACAGCAACTGCACTTTAAATACATTAGGCACCATCTCAGCCTCATTCACGCCTATTATGTCCAGAACAAAATGTACAATAAAACCATTTCGGGAGACTTTTATTCATGATTAACGTGAAGTAGATAGAAAACGTTTCTGTGAGAATAGTTTGATAGCACAGAGAAACTCTACAAGTGCTTGTAAAACCGTCTTTTGGATTCTTTTACAAAACCAGTTAAAAGATAATCTTTAAACAAGGACAAAGCTTGAATACAGCCTAAACATTTTATCGATATCTGAACAAACAATTGAAATTACTTCTTTGTTTTACAGAAAACGTAAGACAATAGCATACCTGCAAATTGATTCCACTTATAGCTTTAAGTAGCAATGATGATTTGGCCAGCAAGTTTATTTTGATATTCAAAATGGCCCTTCCTGAAGAACTTGTCGTTTGCTGCTTCATATCATTCTCTAACGTATTCTAATGCTGTTTGCAGTCCTTTATTTTGCAGATATCAAGTTTATATGCATTTTTTTCAATTTTGTGCTTTTTCACTGGTAAAGCTTCAATATTAACCTGTAAAATGAACATAATATAATAAACTTGCAATTACTTTCATAGGCTTGTGTAACTTAGACTGCATACTGAATGTATAACCAATTTGTGAAATCAAGGAGCTTGTACAGTAATATGCTTATATACTACATGTATTTCTTTATTATGTTCAATCTATGTATATGCAGTTCGTTAACAAACAATTCAAAAGTATTTCTAGAATAATAGTACAGATTATACAGATAAATTTTCCATGCACACTGGCGCAAAAATTGGCCCATTTTCCTAGATGCCAATATGTTTTCTGAATGTTTCCACCTTAAGGTAATCAAAATTTGAGTCCTACCAGACTGTATCAGTTTTCTATGTAACTGCCCTGAAGATAAAAAAAATAACTCAGGGACAGGAACAAAAACCAATTAGCGTTGTCATAATCATGAAATTGAGGGGTGGGTCTTATACCGTCTCCCTGAAAGTTTCGCTACAATCGGTACTCAAGGACAAGCTACAACAATTACAACATAATTCGGTATTTTAGAGGAAGGGGTGAAGAGTTATCGCATCTTTCGTTAAAATGGACTACAGCTACGTCATTTACATATAAGAGAGCTTTCATCAATCGAAATGGCGATGAAGATTAATTTTGTTCCGATTATTGGGAATAACAAACCGATATTAAGAAAACAATAGTGCAGCACGAAAATGCAAGCTTTGCGTTAAAATGCTACCCTCCTGTAGCTCGAGTCTATTTTGAAGGAGGTAAAGTGCCCAGCAAGTTGTACTTGGGAAAAATATGTGGTCACGTTTGTAGAGGATGGGGTGAGATTTGGCCAGTACCAGTTTATACATGGCAGTACACACTTTTTGGCCGCAAATTGTTAGGGCTTATCCACAGCGCTATAAAAACTTTCCTTAGTTAACAAACACACTTGCAAGAACGAATAGAAATACTTGCAAGGAGGAATTTCTTCAAAACTGAATGTGTTAGAAACATAAATGTTCTCAGTCAGTAGTAAAAATTTTCTTAGACCATGGGACATTGGTTGAATTAAAAACTTATATAGTTGCTTAGGCTAAGTTTTGAGTGCCTATTGTTTCAGAAAAAAAAAATATATGCCACGTATTTCTGAAAATATAAGTTTTTTTTTCTGCCTTCTAAGGTCTATTGACTTTCTAGAATTCGTAACTCAGAAGGTTTCCTCGGTAGTTATTCCCAAAAGAAGCTATTTATCAGAAATTTCCGAAAATATACAAGCAGTGTTACCAGAAAGTATTCGTCTCCTCTTCAGAAAATTATAATTTTAATTTGTTCAAAAGACAAAGAAATACTTTTTCCAGACTTTTAATTTTGTAGCCTTTGTAATTGTTTGTAAATTTTACCGATTATTAATTTATCCATACGTGGGATTTAAAACTATTATTTGTATTTAGTATTTATTAGACAAGTTTTATGACATTCCTGATGATAACACCGCCATATGGCTTAAACTGAGCAAAAAATAGATTTGCGAAGTCGTAGAAGCTGAGGTTTTATTATGAAGTTGAATAATAGCTTTGAAATCCTTGATATCATTTTCTCTTCTGAAAAGCACCCATTTTCACCACCATTTCAGACATTATACCAAAAATGTTCTAGCAAATTCACATAAAAAATAATGTAAACACAAGAAATGTTGAAAACTCACTGCAATTTTTTAACATTCTAAGACTAATAATGAGAAGTCTTAAAACTAGAACGCATAAAGATAATATGACCTCTTCTTTCTGCATGTTGAACTTGTAATTTTCTGCCCTTCATTTGAATAGAACTGTTAATGTGTTGACTGATTCCCTGGAGTAATTTTTTTATACATAAGCGAATCACCATCGCAGATAAATTAAATGAAAGTAATCCTGTCTAAGCTACTGTGTGTTTCTAGAAATAGGTAGCAATAAAATATAGTAATTCTAATTTTCCTTCAGACTGTAGGCACCACGTGACTGCTCACCGCCAGCCGCCGCAGCTACGAATCCCGCCAAAACTTCTAATATCCTCGTAACCGCTTCACATTCTTCGTTACAATAACAGTGATAATAAGCACATAGCTTATTATAAGAGATATTGGTAATGTTCTACTTCTTTGGAACCTTCTCAGGAAATATTCATTCACACTGGAGAGGAAACTGAGTGGATTTCTCACCGGTTTTCTCTTAGTTCTTCCAATGTTGGATTTTTTACACACAATTATTTTTCAGGGTCCCCATAGATAAAACCATATATACTTAAATGTGGGGATCGTGAGGGCCAAAATCCTGTATCCTCTCTTCAAAAATTAAGTTTAATAACACGTCAACAGTATGCGCGGTATTATTAGACATATCCAGAATAACATACAACGTCAGGCAGCTGTTAAAATCGTGTGAGTATTGTAATCTAGCACCTCCCTGCAGTTATTATGTGTTAAAAAGTATACAGATTCTATTATTTTATAAGCATTTATTGTACATCAATTTTAGCGTCAGGCAAGGGAAACATGTTTGTAAAATTAAATATGTCATTTGCAACAAAACATAACCAAGTAAATGCAACCATACTTCGATAGAGGCAAATATTACGTGGATCAATTATTCGATCACCACCCAAAATCAATTACAGAAATTTACCGACATTGAAGATCACATGAAGAATGAGGTACGTGCAGGAAAGCATCTTAAGAACTAAAATAAAAATGCACTCAATTTCGGATACTGAAATGCGGAGTGTGAATGAAATTTTCCTGAGTAAATACCAGAACTGTGTGGGCACAGGACCTCCTCTCCAACAACTCTTATAATAATTGTGAGACAATTAGAATTAAATACTCAATTGTGAGACAAAGTATGAGAAGGCGAGACGGTTGAGGAAATATTACAACTGTTGCGGCGAGTGTGGTCACATTGTCTGCAGTATTTGCACGAGTGATGTGTCTAAGATGAAACCAAGACTGCAATTCGATAAGACTATTTCACGATTAAATTTAAGTAACTGACAAAATAAAATGCCTTACGCAAAACTATAATAAGATGTGTTATAAGCACATGATAATCGTATTGTTATGTTTTCTTGCGAAGTTAGTTAAAACAAACCTCTATGAATCATGGCCTACTAAATGATGTATACTATAGGTCTAAGTATTGCCAACTATTGAGAGCGGAAAAAATAATCAACACTACTTAACCTAGAACTTTATTTGCTCTGCAGTTGTTTACGTTTTGCATCCCTTGCAGCCCTGGCGGAACTAAATTCTTGGTCTGCAAATGTGTTAAAGTTGATGTGTGTTTTGAATTATTTTTCTTTTACAAGTTTTGCTGTGAGTTACTAAATTGTTTTCACATCATATTCTTATCGCGTTGGCTTTTTCACATTATAATCCCAATCTTTCAACACGTGTGCGATCTGTGATATTGAAGTTTCTGCTGTTATCGTAATGAGTACTACACAAAACTGTTAAAATTGATTCCAAATATATACACATATATTCATTTTTTTTTTCTGCTTTCGGGTTTGTAATCATTTATAAAATAACCAACATCTTCTACTGAAGCTCAGCGGAATAGTGAGTTCGCTCTCTTTCAATTTGCCGCTTAACAAACAGTAATGTCGTAATCCCTGCATACTGAGTTGAGTTAACATGTTCAGTATCCACGAGACGACTTATCGATAAGACGCTTCCTCTAGTGTGGTGATATCGTCTAAAACAACTATGATTGGTCAACATTTAACGTCAAACAAAGACACTGCAGAACAGATAAATGCTGTTCTCGTGCCGCAAATAGTCAGAAATGCACTACCAACACCATAATTTACTTTTGCGGACAAATTTTGTAACTTCGACAATACATTGGTGAAAACTACTAAAATGAGGAATTCCTCACATTATAATTTCAAACTTTTGTGCTCTACACAAGAAGTTTACCTTTCACCCGTTACTCCACTTCAAACAATTGTATTGTAAATAAATATTATTGGACACTCTGGTCATCTCTAAAGCACCGTAGAAGACGACATCGTCGTCTAAAAGTTAAAAACAAACTCTTCCATCCATGTATTCTGGGAATTTTGTGTATCGCCTTCGTACATTCCTTTATATTCTCGCCCTGAGCTTTGTTAATTCCTGTTGGATGTTTGCAATTATTCTACAACCCTTAAGGGCTACTCCGGGTGAAATTTCACGCGAAGTAATTTTGTTGCGTCGTGCTAAGTTTTCAAACATACAAAGCGCTTTGTGCTTCCACTTCTCCAGTCTGCTACAGGGTGGTGGTTCAAAACGTTTCCATTATTATCATCTGGATCATCATCATCATCATCATCATCAACCAGTGTACCTGCAGTGTGATTGTATCTGGCATGTTGATTTCTAATATTTTGGACCGAGTGGGATTCGTCTATGGCCCGCATCCGGGAGGTCGCGGGGTCAATCCCCGTGGCCAGTGTACGTGACCTATGGTTTTTTCGGGGTTTCCCCGGGTCGACAGGTCGACTGGATAGGTCATTGCATCCCACGAATCTTTCGGCCCACTATTTCATTTCTCATCGTTTCCTGATCATTTCTCTTTCAGGATTAGAGGACCAGGCGACAGTGTTCCGCGGGTTCGCTGGATGGTGCATTTGCATTGTAGAAGGTTATCCTGGCGTCGTCGGGAACATTCGATCGGGATCCGCCTTTAAGTTTGGGGTTCCCTCTGGAGGTCCGCCGGGAGGCGTTACAACTGTAGTCGTTTAGAGTTCTCATCCATGCTTATGCCCGTCGTCATCCAGATCTGCTCACCCTTCGAGTGTCTCCCCGCTTCCCTGGGGTCATGCAGAGGCAACAAGGACCTACATTTGGTGCTTTGTCCCAGTTTCCTGGAGATCTCGTACTTGTCTAATCCTAATCTAGTATCTTGATGTATATTTTAGCATATAAGCTATTACAATAATAACGTTTAGCTGTGTATGCCGCTCCACCAGAGGTATATTGGAGACCTATGAAATTGCGATACAAAGGTGAGAAATGTATCTTCTCAAAATCTAGTTTTTCACTTCCGAGTTTCTGCAAAGGACTTAAATTATGAGAATTTCCAACTATTTTATTGAAGATAATGTATAATAGAAGTAACTACACAAAAATAAAATAGATAACTATCAGAGTATAAAAAGGCATATATGCAACCACACTAGCTTCAACTGGTGATCGACAAGTCAACAACTGAAGATGAGATGGCTGCTTACGCCAAATGAATTGTTTTTAAGTGATATATGAATCAAATTAACTGCTAACAAATGATGGGAATTAAAGACGGAAAAATTGTACTGGCTTTCATTTCAACTTAGGAAAATCACGACACAAAAATAGGTTTGGGTGCAATATTTTACCTTGTAGACACTATTAATATGTCAAAATAATTGAGTTTTTACGCTTAGCCAGACGGCTAAAGCGGTAGATTCTGTTTCTCGCACTCGGGAGATATAGTTTGATTTCCGTTAGACTGATCACCCTTGAGTGTTTTTTTTTTTTCCAGGTCGGTAGGTGAATGCTATGGTGGATTATATAATACCATGAGTTTTCATGTCCTTCGTTTCCTCTTTCGTCTTGCAGGATTGAAAGGCTGGACACGATGGTGTATGGTACATAAGGTGATTGTGCTTTAGTAATAATAATAATAATAATAAGATTAATAATAATAATAATAATAATACAAATACCAGTTGTGCTTAAGGTCATAATAGCACTTTCACATATTCATATCAAGTTGTGTTCTATACACAGATTTCCATTAAGGGTTTTATTACTTTCTGTAGGATAAATATGTACAATGTAGTGCATATTAGTTGGAGAACATATTGTATTGCACCGAAACACTCGATATCGAAATTTCAAAGGAATTTGAGAACGCCTGAATAAAAAAAGAAATATTTTTACATGAAGGTCAATATGTGTGCGTTTGTGTAATATGTCTTTGGACAATATAGATTATTTAAAAACCAAAATTCGGTTAAATACCAAACTTGGTATTTGAATACACTATCTTTCAAGAATGAAGATGTTCAGGAAAATTCCTCTCTCCAAATTATCCTTTACATGGAACATACTTCTAATATCGAAAAAACAGGTCTAACTATTTTCTATCAAAAACGTAAAGGACACAAATGGTGTATTTTTACGAGATCTACATTATTTTGTGCAGTAAGTTTTTGTCTATTTCTTACGTTTAGCACTAAAACCAAATTCGGCAAAATTCATCCAAAATAAAGAGTTCTACAGAGGCTATTCCTAGAAAATTCAAGGTATGCATGTTATTTGGGATGTAAATATTTTTAATATACGGTATTTTAATCAAAACTGTTACAGCCATTTTTCAGAAAATCAAAATGTTCGAAAATATTTCCATGTAAAGGATAGTTACTGTTGGGGGGGGGGATTTTCTTGAAAATATTCTTGTCGCATCCTTGGAAAATACTAAACCTAAATACTAAGTTTGATATTTAACGATCTTTTCGTTTTTGAGCTATGCTGTCCACATACACATAGACACACACACACACCTTTTACTAAAAAAATTTTTTTCGGACTCAGGGGACCCCAAAACAAATATTTCCTTGGAAATCTCGACTTCGATTTTTTTTGGGTGGAATACAATACATCTATCCACTATGCAAGTACACTGAACATACGGGTCCAGAGAAAGTAACAATACCCTCCTGGCGTGGTACGTACCTTCTGCGCGAACTTATCCGTTCGGATAGGTGAGAATCGTAGCGGTTGGGCCAGGCACCCTCAATATTGAAACACTTTGTTTTTTATAAATTCAAAATACAGTTCCGGAGTCCGGTTAGGACTCCGGCGCTGTATTTCTTTTTCTTATTTGTCTTTATTCTCCTCTTTTCCCCTGAATTCCCTTTGTTTACCGTTTTCTGTTTTATGACAAACTCACGATCCCCTGCACCATGAAAAAAAAAAAAAAAAAAAAAACAAGAACAAAACATTAGGCATATCGCTACACTTCCCCTGCCACCATTGAGTATGGTCACCTTTCTTGTGCTCTCGCATCATCCTTCTTGCCGGAGGTTTAATAATAACAGCCTGGCCGCAGTGGCGAAATGTTCCTCCGCTTGTTCTAACCTTACGTTTCCCGAAATAGTCTATTAATGTATCTAGTACGCAAAATAAGGCATTAGTGGAAAAATACTGGAAGACTTTTAAATGAAGGACTTCTTTTCTTCATACGTTATGCGCATGGACAATCGGATCATTTTAAACTGAAAAACAAAAATACCACATGAACCGAGAGGAAGTAGGGAATATTAAGTATTGTCTTATTGAACATTTCTATTAAATTATTAACATTAATGCACTAAGAGATATGCACATAATGAAACTGACTTCACAAGTTTCTGATTAGGGATTGTGTTGGTATTTTACAAATTTTTAAGAACATATATATAATTACAGTAATTTTTTTCTCACACAAGCCGTGACCAGTACAGGAGTTGGATAGGTAGAGTAAGACTGTACAATTCAATGCCATAGCCGGGATTTGAACCACGGATCTCCTGGTTTCTAGCCAGTTGCTCTTCCACTGAGCTACCATGGCAACATGCTGGCATAGCATTGAATTTCTCAAGTGACTCGCATGTTTCCCGGTAAACCACAAGGTGATCTCAAATTAATTATTTTGAGAAGACAACCCCAAATGACGACTTACAATGTTGTAAGTACTTTAAGTCCTAGGATTCATAGTACGGCCAACTATTATAGTCAATGGGTACTGGTTTAATTGTTTTTTCACACAAGCCGTGCGTAGGACAGGAGTTGGATAGGTTGAGGCAGACTGAAATCCTGGGACTTAAAGTACTAGCAGCATTGTAAGTCGCCATTGGGATTGTCATCTCAAGATAATTTGAGATCACCTTGTGGTTTACCGGGAAACATGCGTGTCAGTTGAGAAATTCAATGCTCTGCCAGCACGTTGCCATAGAAGCTCATTGGAAGAGCCTCCGGCTACAGACCGGAAGATGCAGGGTTCAAATCACGGTTATAGCATTGAATTTTTCAGTCTGACTGTACCTCTCAATTTTGTTATCAACAAACCCTAGTTTCTTTGGTAACAGTTAATTGAGTTATCATATGCTGTTAGTAAAAACGTTTTTTTTTTTTTAATTTAATCTTCTTCCATAAAGTATAAACAAAGGCTTAGAGAGTAACATTTATCTCCTTTTACATACATACAATTTAAAACAAACATAATTGGAGTATTGAAAGATTTTAAAAGAGTAACCAATCCATTGCATTGAAAATAACAATTGTTGATATCCAAGTAGTATATTTAATTTTTTAATGGTTACTCTACGTTAAATACAGTTCAGCTAACTACAATTTTTAGACTTTTAGAAAAATTTGAATGTACATATATTGAAAATTGTAGTTTCCTATAGCTTTCAAATGTGAGTAAACGTGGTAAAACTAAAAGTGGAGAAGAACGAAGTTATATATGACTTAGAGGAATGTAACAGCTGGGAACGTTTAAATGCGACGAAATACCTTCAAGCGTGGTAGGCACTAAAATGCGGTCAATGTATAGGTTTATTACTCCAAAGTATTATTGTATATAAAAACGAAAATGAGATATTCTCTTGAAAAATTGTAATTTTCTCCATGCTATCCATTAACATTTTGTACTGTGACTTATTTTGACCCTGATAATTTAGTCTTTTTTAATTTATAAATGAAGAAATATGCTGACATGTGCACAGCAATCGAAATGTTCATGACACTTTGGTAGATTGTGGATCTGCAGTGAATGAGATTTAGCCCCCTCCACCACACTAATTCAGTATAGCTTTTAATATGAGTAAAATGTGTAAAAAGTATTTAGTATATCAGATTGAACTCAGTCATGCCGGGAATCAGCATTATATATGGACAGCTGGGATATAAATGTCAATCCCAGAAAAAGGAAAGAAAAGCAAAACATCATAGTAGCTTTATTGTAATAACTTCAAAGAAATCTGTTTTAATACGCATACTTTAACATTAGTTTGTTAATTGAAAGACTTAAAACATTTTAAATATTACATTTTGGTTTTTACTGTCAGCGTAATTATTGCAAAATAATAAATTGGGTTATGGTGTTTTGATTTGACACAAACCGGTTCTAATACATGAAACGAGGTGAAACACAAATATGCAAATGGAATGGAACAATTATCTTTTCATGAAAAACAGTCTCAAGTTATAGATGTAGTCAGCACAGTTACTGCAAATCTTCACATTAATGTTCACTGAATCATCACTATATACGATGACGAGCCCTTTTCAATTTGTTCTGTTGATTTGATGGCCTTTTAGTCAGAATATTTCTTCTCCATGCAAATGTTACTTTCTGTATACTTACTATTACTCCACCAAAAATTCAATGCTGAAATTTCACCGGATGCATATACTTTGAGGTCCACTGAGTCCAAGAGAAAAAAATGTAGAAAAACTTTCGGCGCGCGGGCATGTGTGCGCGTGAGTAAGTGTGTGTGTGTGTGTGTGTGTGTGTGTGTGTGTGTGTGTGTGTGTGTCTCTCTCTATGTGTGTGAGTGTGGGTATATGTATCTGTGGACAGCAAAGCTCAAAAGCGAAAAGATCGTTAAATACCAAAGTGGTTTAGTATGTTCCAAGGATGCGACATGCAGATTTTCAAACAAATCCCCAACTCCAAACTACCCCTTTACATGGACAAATATTTGAAAATTTTGCTTTTCTCAAAAATTGCTACGATTGTTTAAAATACTGTATATTACAGATTTGCACATCACAAATAAAATGTATATCTTGAATTTTCTGCGAATTGCCTCTGAAGACCTCTTCATTCTGTATGAATTTTGTACAGCTGGTAACTCGTAAGAGATAAACAAAAACTTAGTGCACAAAAAAATGTAGACTTGGTTAAGAAACACAACTTACACCACCTACCTTCTTTTTTGTAGGTTAGGCCGTTTTCGAGATATTCCTTGTTATTGGTTTCAATTTTGAGCTAGGTAACTTTTCTGAAGCGGGTAGTCACCTTTGCTTTCCTCCCTCTTTTGGTTAACTCCTGGCCATGCAAAGCGAACCTAACTTCACATAGCGACCATCTTTTAAATGACTTGCCTATCGCTTTAGCCTAGTGTATCGCCTTTTTTCCCTTGTGCTTAGAAGGAAGCAAGTAATAAGAGAATGTCTGCTAATGTTTATCTCGATTAGCATGATATAAACAAAATAATCTTTTGTAAGAATACTTTGTTTGCAGAACAGGTAGTGAGCGTAATATGAATACAATGCATTAGATTTTTTCATTGCTGTTCTTGAATTTGACAATGGTCCGGCAACGTTCGTTATTGTCACTCGAATTTTCAGTTTGATAATTTCCTGGCTTATTTCTAACAGAAACTTCCTTCTTTGCACATGCGCCAAACACTGGCGCACTGGTGATTCTTAATTCTTCATAAGCTCAACAATGGGTTATATGAAATTTGAGAAATTATACTATTACTGGTACAGTTATACCAACATAATAATTATGCATATCAGTAAACGAATAGCTAATATAAAATTAGTATTCTATTCACATTACCCTCTCTACGTATTCCGTATCAAACGCTTCTTAAAAAAGGTTATTCTTAAATCTGCTTCATGATAATCACGATAAACTTTAACGGAAATAATCTTACTACTTAGTTCCTTATAAGCGGAAAGGAAATAAAGGAATACATAAGGCTAAGACGATAGTCAAATATTTCAAACGCTGATGCTATGTAATTGAAATTAGTATATTTTTGCATGGGACGGAGTAAAACAAAAGTAAACAGGAATGTTTAGTTTGAAAAAATGTTTAAATATTTTTAAACTGAAATCAATAAGAGGAATACGAGTATTTCGGAAATCTTAATTCATTGTATGTTTTAACAAAATCCTACTTTTTTGTGTGATAAGTTTTTGTATATCTCTTACAGTTTACCAGTTTGAATGTAGAGATTTTCAGTGGCCATTCCAAGAAAATTCAAGATAGATACACATTTTATTTGTCACATAAATATCTTAACATATGGTATTTTAATCTAAATCTTTAGACATTTCGGAGAAAATCAACATTTTCGAAAATGTCGTCATGTAAAAGTAGTTTGAGATGGGTGAATTTTCCTAAAATGTTCGTGTCCCATCCTTGGAAGATATAAACTTATATAACAAGTTTGCTATTTAATGGATTTTTCGTTTTTAAATAAAGCTGCCTACAGGCACTCCACAAAGTCACCCAGACCAAAAGGACCTTTCCCTTAAATAGATTTTTGCATTCAGGGGTCTTCAAAACATGCATTTAGGGTGACATTGCCGTCCTCTGTGAACTAGGGGCACCACGCCAGCCTCTGGTTCCCAAGGTCGCGGATTCAAACTCAGCGGAAGGCGGTCGATTCTTTTGGGTGTAAAAATCCTTAGCATGGTTACCTCCTTCGGGAGAAAAATAAAGTCGCTGTTCGCCTATCCTACATTTACAGCGTATAAAAGAATCTCAGGACTAATAAAGAGGCCTCTGAGATAAATTAAGCGGTCTTTCACGACCAATATCGAATGGGACACTAAAAATACAGCAGTTAAAGGGTGTCAATAAATAAAGCTCAACTTCATTTAATCTAATTTCAGGTAAAATCTGGGTATCGAATCTTTGGGTGAAATACAATACAGTCTACGTACATAGTACTCGGCAGCGAAAGTAAAAAGCGTAATCATATTAGGTTAGTCACACGGAACACCAAGTGAGGTGTACGTGTACCCCATCAGATGTATTACCTTACTAGCTGAAATACCAGGTTTTCCGGTGTATGATCTCCACATTGAGCCTTGTTCAATAGCCATGTGCTTCTTCGGATGTATTTTGAAATTATTATTACACAACACTCTCAAACAAATAGTTAATTAAAGCTCAGGACACTCAAAGAAATAAAAGTAACTGAGAAAACAGTATGCAAAATAACGGCTGAACAACCACAAATATAACAATGATGGTTTCTTGTGAATGCAGCTCTGATTCATGTTGCCACATTTGGGATGACTCGTCGATATTTACAGAGATATTTAGTTGGGAATAAAGTAATACTAGTTTAAGTAGCGTCAATATATTCTTGCTTATTCTCAGTGACCAACATCATAAAAGTACTAAGAAAACACAAAAAGAAAGAAAAAAACAAAAACATGAACATATAAAAGAGAAAAGAAAGAACACGGTGTATTTCGTCTGGTTTGATTCTATTGATGTTATCCATTCCCACTCATCATTTTAATATGTGATCTGGTTTGCTTTTCTGCTCATAAAACATCACAAACTTCCCGTGGAGAAGGAACCCGCTGGTTACATAAATTGAGAAATTACAAATTATGATGGGTGAGTGTAACCAACAGGATGTGAGGATGTTAATATCGAATTATTTATTACTGAATGTTAATAATGCTCCAAGGCTATAGAAATGTTGTAGTCAATGTCATTACACTGAATCCCTGTGTGTTATATTTTATATCAATATACAGTAAATAATCATATGAAGATAAATAAGATGCTGAAGAAGACCTGTTTTGTCTTGTTAAATTTTGTTGCTGTTTTTGCAGTCAATAAAACGCATTTTGATATTTTTAAAATTTTTACGCCATGCCATTACATCGTCTTTGCATTAGGGAAAGCATAATAGCTGTTTGCAATTATCTGACTGTTCTATTCCTCCATGATCAATGTGATATAGTAGATTATCGAATAATATGTGTACCTGCTGTTACTTTATGGAGCCATGAAAGGCTAAGGACGGAATTATTTTATTCTTATTGGCAACGTTCGAGCTATTATGACAATCATTGAGAAAAATGTAGATGGCCTTGCGAGCTTTTTGTAGGCATTGTATGAAATGAAATAGTTAATCTTGTGAAATGTAATGGAATTTCTAATTCTAAGCTAGACAGAATTTTTTGTCTTGTATCAGAGATTATGTGGCCCAAGTTTGGTCAAAATCTGAGCAACTGTTTAGAAGCCTATAAAGAACATATACATACGTACGTACGTACGTACAGACAGACAGACAGACAGACAGACAGACAGACAGACAGACAGACAGACAGACATACAGACATACAGACATACATACATACATACATACATACATACATACATACATACATACATACATACATACATACATACATACATACATACATACATACATACATACATACATACATACATACATACATACATACATACATACATACATACATACATACATACATACATACATACATACATACATACATACATACATACATACATACATACATACATACATACATACATACATACATACATACATACATACATACATACATACATACATACATACATACATACATACATACATACATACATACATACATACATACATACATACATACATACATACATACATACATACATACATACATACATACATACATACATACATACATACATACATACATACATACATACATACATACATACATACATACATACATACATACATACATACATACATACATACATACATACATACATACATACATACATACATACATACATACATACATACATACATACATACATACATACATACATACATACATACATACATACATACATACATACATACATACATACATACATACATACATACATACATACATACATACATACATACATACATACATACATACATACATACATACATACATACATACATACATACATACATACATACATACATACATACATACATACATACATACATACATACATACATACATACATACATACATACATACATACATACATACATACATACATACATACATACATACATACATACATACATACATACATACATACATACATACATACATACATACATACATACATACATACATACATACATACATACATACATACATACATACATACATACATACATACATACATACATACATACATACATACATACATACATACATACATACATACATACATACATACATACATACATACATACATACATACATACATACATACATACATACATACATACATACATACATACATACATACATACATACATCTCCCTCCGTGGTGTAGTGGTTACCATGCTGACTTCATATATCCAAGGTTGCGGATTAAACCCCGGCGGAGGACGATGGATTTTTTCCGGTGTAAATATCCTTAGCATGGCTTCCTTCGGAAGGGTAGTAAAGCCGTTGGTCCCGTGTCGTAGATTTACGGCACGTAAAAGAACCTCAAGCCTGATAGAGTGGCCTCTGAGTAAAATTAAGCTGACTTTCACGCCCAGTATAGAATGGGACGCTGAGAACCACAGCAGCTAAAGAGCGTCCATAAATAACACGCCATTTTCATTTTACATACATACATAACTACATACATACACACACATTACATAACATAATACATACATACAGTCACACATACACAAATATATTTAGATACTCATTTTAACAATTTGAATTTAAGAACCAAGTTACTATAGTGCTATTATAATGATTTATAAAGAATGTCAAAGCTACGAGCCTGCAGCATTTCTTTTAACAATTATATGGCAAAATTAGTTCACCTGGGATGCAGTTGTAACTCTCTTTCCTTCGGTTTCCCCCGCCACTCATTCCACCGGTTGCTCCATCATCATATCTGCTATCATCCATTTTCTTTGCATTCATAGCATCCACTTCCTCACGCTCATGCCTGGTAACGGGACAACCACTAGTTCCAGATTCCCCATTCTGTGGTTTCTTACCGTTGGCTTCCCGAAGGCTTCCGAACCGTAGGCATACACTTGTAAGTTCTGGGGGGGGGGGGGTGTCAGTCCTGCATACGGGGAGGAAAAAAATATGATTACCATAAATAATAGGGCTTAGTGTTACTAAGCTGCAGTGCGGAGTTCTCTACTCAGCAATCAGTTTAACTACACGTTTTATACTGCTTTGGATTTGGTGATAGCTATTCAGGTATAAAATATTAACTAAAACTTACGGGTGCACTGCTTTGGTTAAGGCCTTTAAGTTAGGCAAGAACATTTGGTGAACTCTTGCATGAAACGGACGAAGAATAAGCTTCAAAGATGAATACTTTTCCTACCGTTCCTTTTATAGCAGACTGCATTAATAATTGCATCATTATAACTGCATAATTAGTATGTTATTTATAAACCTTTACTTTCTGGTGATAAATTTTCTTACATTTTTAAGTTCTAGCCTTTATTTTTGTTTCTTATCTTATTATTACTTCTTTTTTTCAAATGTGGTTTAAACCATTTTTGAGTCCACTACAGAAATTTCAGATCACTAATCCACTCGACCAGAAAACACGTTTATCATTTTGTTTTGCAAGGAAACATTTCCATATCATCTTGCTTTTAGACGCCTCAACCTTTTCTTTTTAAAACTCCTATACTTTCTTGTATTTCTGAAGCAAGTGGTAATTAACACCAGGTGGGGAAAAATAGATGATTGTGTGACGGCAAACATGGGCGTAGAAGTTGTTTGCCACAAGTGACGATATTTTAACGTTTACGTAGTTACGGAAACCTTAGGGTGGCTGTTTTGCCTGGTGTATCAATTGCTAAAAGAAATACTGTAATGCAAGCTTACCAATAAACATAAAACAAAATTGTATATCGAGATAAAATTTCATTTTGGTACCGGACGACTGAATAAGGCGATTGACTGGCACGGCATTTATCACATAAGAGGTATCAAATTGAACTACCTCGCTCTGTGGTAGCCTAATTCACGAGCCTATTTATGATTTAGTCTAACATTGTTTGGTTTGATGTTTAGTGCAAATAAAGCTTTGTGAAGTTGTATGTTGACTGTTTTTTTACTGTGTGCAGTTATATTGTTTACTGCAGACCAGCGACTGTCTTTTTGTTAAGTTTGTCTCCAGTGGAGTCCTATGTGGTCTGTTACTTTATATTTATCAAACAGTCCCTGATGCCTATGTTCATAAAAACATTCACCGTTTATAGGTGTCTATGTCTGTGCTACCCTAACATAAACATATTAACAGTATGAACAGAGGAAGACTGAGCGAGATTGATCTGTGGTAACGTGTGAGACTCGCATTTTGGAGGTGTCGGGTTCAATTCCTATCATAAAGCCAAATATTCCACCCTTATAATTTTTTGTTTGTTTGTTTGTTTCTTCGGGTTCGTAGGCGAAAGTTGGGATAGTTCCCCTTCCAACAGGAACTTCCGCCCCTCCAATTTATGTGCTCTTCATTTCACCTTCTTCTGGGTTTTAGGACCAAGCGACGGCGTTTGGCGTATTGTGCTTTGCGGCAGGACGGTGCTATGGTGTTATTGCTTCCTAGTACTTGGCGAAACTACGGGCATTAAGGTTGGTAAAATGTTGGAAGCGTTAGCGTCTCCGTCCTCCGCACATCGTAGTCGTCGTCCGTAATTTGTCTCTCTCCATGTGTTCCTTTCATTCTTTTCTCTCAGGGGTCACGTTGGAAGCGCAATGGGCCCACTAGGGCCTATGTGCGGTGTTGTGCTCCCGTTTCCGGAAGCCTCTTAGTCTGACCACCCGCAACTTTAATAGAGGAAAACGTAAAAAAAAAAAAAAAAAAAAAAAAAAAGGGGGGGGGGAGGCGGTTGTCCAAGAAAAGCCCTGCTTCAATTACAACTTGAATGTTGTTGTCGGAGAGGATTGCTCGCTCCCCAGATCAATTCCATATATTATCTCTCAGTAATACTTAAGATTAAGCTTTATACAACAATCTCCACACACTTGAAGACGCCATCCCAATTAATTTTTACAGAATTTCAGCTGTAGAAATTTTTCGAATGTTAATCAATGTGTTCAGTAGGCATCAGATAAGTTTAGGCTCAGAGGACTGTAATCGGGTAAAGAAAAAAAAAAAATACATCGAGGTGCTCCTTCCAAGAAAGCTAATGTGAAGACAGCAGCAGGTTATCGATCTTTTCAATGCGCAAGTGTACACTCACACTGTCGCGTTATCCTCAGCCCCCTCGGATGCAAAGTTTTGAGGATATCAACAAAACTCTGTCCTCCAGGTGGGTTCATATCGTGGTCGAACAATAGCACGGTAACACATGCGATGGAAACTCTTGATGCAATGAAATGGTATTTGGGGAATACATTTTGGGAAAGCAAAGTTTGAATTCTAAATTTTGGGGCGCATTCCCGGCATTTTTCCGCTGAGGAAAACAAGACATGATTTCAAATATTTTTATAACGAAAGGCAAGATTAACAGGTTTATGTTGTTCGCGTCATTCACGAGAAACCCCTATAATGATAAGTTCAGATCAAAAGTAAAGAAGGAAAATTGGTAAATTTAGCATCGACGAAATAGATCACTTTATGTCGGACTTAATATTTATAGGATGAGTTTAGAACTTCTTCACTTAATTACCTATATTGTTGCATTTCGCTCTCCATTTTTTTCTGAGTTGCCAGCTCATATAACAAAGTGTTAGTGTCTATAGAGAAGGGATGTTTTGTCGCTAAACTTAATTAACTGGTTAGTTAAATATATTTTGTTTGACGTGTGTCAACACCGCCCCTTTTTTGTGTAGGCTTAATTGCTTTTAGTTTGTCGCTTCTCTATTTGTTTAGATCCACTGGTTTTGACATTGGATCTATGTGATCGGTGTTTAGTCATTATGAGGTTTCAAAAGTGGAAAGAAAAGTAATACATACTTATAAAGTGAACTAAACGTTCATTTATCTAGTAGAAGGGATTCTATTACTTTTAAGTTGCGCCTCATTTTGGGGTTGTCCCTTTAGCCGAGTGTTTTTTTTTTTTTGTAGTGTTTAATTCCCGCTTTCACTATTTGTAGCACCACAGGCGATGACACTGGTGATACACGCAATGAAGATGGAGCACCGGTGGGATTATATGGCGGGGGAAAGCGGAGAACCCGGAGAAAACCGGTTCCTGCGCCGCTTTGTCCACCACAAATCTCACATGAAGTCGCTTTGCCGAGTGTGGAGCCCTCACTTATCTATATGAGTAAATGAGCTGATGTATTGCAACGGATGTAGTATAAGATACCGTGGCTACACTCTGCGGTCGCAATCACCGAACATGTGATTACGCCTTGCTTCGTAAGTCAGAGCTGATTGCTGGCAACCATTGTTACATGTTCGTTAGTGGACACGTATACCGGCGGCAAGTTCTTTTGACATCAATGCTGTGATTGTTACACCTCTGCGAGAGAACAGTGTGTTGTCGGAAGGATCTTTGACGTCGAAGCCCGCAGTGAGTTTCTGGCACCTATTTGTTGGCAGGTGCGACTGCTTCTAGAAGTTTCCAGACACGTGACCTAGAGGTATAAAAAGAGCAATGAAGCGCTGCTTAGAATCAGTTTTCACTAGGAATGTGCCTTGTTGATGAGTTTTGGCGTGAGATTTGTAGCGAGCAGCAATCTTCGTCGCAGAGAACATCGAAAAGAAATTATACGGCAGAATTTTTACTAAAGCTTGAAGGAAGTTATTTGTGAGCAGATTCTGGCTGTAATCAGTTTGTGGAAAAATAAAGAGTTGTTTGTTGTTGGAGAAAAGAAGAGTTTTTGTTACAATACCCTCTAGCGTCTATAGATATCATAGATTTATCTCAGGTTTCGAATATTTTATCGCTCATTGAACGAATCAAAGCAATGATGCCCGGCGGTAGCTTGTTTAACGCATTCTGCACTGTATACTAATAATTTTTCTATCTCTGTCCGCCGTGAATGGATGGTTGAGCTGAAAACACAAACTATAAAAGCTTAATATAGTCCCGGGGTATCATATGCATATATTAATATACCTCCAAAACCACCTCGAACCTTTCTCCTTCAAAATAAAATAAAAATGTTATACCTCGAACAGCCATAACAAAAGCTAATCCAGGGAATAAAATTTGTAATTGCCTAATACCAATTTAGACTCTCTAAAAGCTACCTGTCCAGCAATATTTTGCAAATTTGTTATGTTGCGACGCATAGAAACTCAATAAGCACAAAGAAAAGCTCTCCGAATTTGATCTTGGAACACTGCAGCTGCCACTAAAAATTATAACTGCCACTATACAAAGCAATTATCACATTTGAAGATTCAAAGATGTCTTTTGCAGAATGCACATTATTACATCATTCATTTGGTAGAGTCGAACGTGGGATACAACATGCAAGAGCCTCCGGTTCTGTGATGCCCAGTTATCTATACTAAAGTCTTAGAAACTCCATACATGTCTGCAACTTCATGAAAATGACTGTCAGTTCCCAACCAGTGCAAAACAACACACAGAGGTTGTTTTGAGGTTAGGGCTCCACTTTTGACTGTTGCATGCTGAATATGATGTCCTATATATTACAATAACAATTCCATTCCAAAAGCAGTCATCCGAAATCTTTCATTATATCCGTAAAGAGATGTAAAGGCGTTATTAATTCTGAGCGTATAATGTTTATATCTTCTGCCTTGTCTTGTATGACTATTATCACTATCTGAATCACTTCAAATACCACTAAATAGCATTTTATATGCAGTTCTCAAATACATTGCTGTGTGCTTTATTCTATACATATTCAATGCGTTTTTTTTTCACAATTAACCTAGAGTAGAGTAACCTATATCAAAAAATGGATTACTCTACAAATCTGTTGTCATTTGTAGATAAAGTGCTTATTTTACAAACAAAACTACTAATATGTAGAATTACTATTTTATTGTGTAACAAAGTATTGGAACTGAGTTTAAATGCTTTATGCATGGCCAATGGTACCTAGGCCACCAGATCATGTATTGAGGTGTGTGAACATGGTATGAAAATTATTGGTCTATATTGATAAGCGTTGTTCATTTTGCGGCGCAATTAAGCTCCTGCAAAACAGACCAGGTGGAAAATGATGTGATTGTTTTGTGGGAAAACTATTGGACGAAGGGAATAAACAACTTACACACCGAATTATTTTCACATTGAAGTACCACCTATCAAAGTATCTATATTCATACTACTAACACCTGCATTTCTATGGGTTGATTAGATAACACAAACGTAACCAACGCTAGGTGAAATTTATGAACTCTGTAGCCTTTATGTAATTTTTTTCTCCAAAACTTTGTGACATACAGCTTCACAATTATAAACTTGTTTTAAGTTGCATATAGATACATCTTTAACACATTTTGATTAAATTTAATTTTGCTTTTATTTTGCTAATCACTTAAGTGTTCTACATGATGCAAAATCTTTATTCTAAAAACATAAAAATACCACATCAGCATTAAATACTAGCATACAAAACCGTCATATAGAATTTTATTCACTATTCTGATTATTTCAGAAAAATCTGTAAACATTAGAATAACATTTGTTAACAACCTAACCTCGGTGGTCGAATGGATAGTGTCGTGTCTTGAGTAATTTAAATGAGTACCAAGAATGCCAGTTTTACTTCGTCTATCGCTCAAAATAATTAGCGGGAGTATTGTATTCAACCCAACAATTTGATGTCGAGATTTCATCAAAAATATATGTTTTAAGGTACCGTAACACAAAACCAAAAGCATTTTAAGAAAAGATACGTGTTTGTGTTGTGTGTGTGAGTTTGTGAGTGTTTGTGTGTCTATCTCTATCTGTGCCTCTCTCTCGCTTTACGTGTGAGAAGCGTAATTCAAAATGGGAAAAAAAAAAATAAATAAATAAATACCAAAGTTGGTAATTAGCTTCTCCGTCTTTCAAGGGCGCAATGAGAAGGGTTTTAATTAAATTCCCTCACCTAGATCACCATTTACGTGGCACATTTTTCGGGAATGGTTCTTTTTTCATTTTTTTTTTCTAACGATTTTAATTAAACACCATATATACTTTCACGAAGAACTAAATTCATATCTCGCATTGTCTGGGATTACCTCTGAAGTACCTTTCATTGTGAATGTTTGGTATACAGTAAGAAATAGACAACATCTTACTACAGAAAAAAATGTACATCTCGTTAACGAAAAAAAAATATTAACTAATAATTATTAGAAATGAACAAAACTTAGATCGGAACATTCTGTGTGTATCTGTGTGTAATGTGGAGTTAACCATTTCCGAGATATTGCTTGTTATTAGTTTAAAATTTCAAATACCTATACTTATCTCATATTGGAAATCATTATTCTCTTTATTTTCTCCTGGCTATGCACAGGCAAGGGATTTAAAACCATCACAGAGCGACCAGCTTTTAAAGAATGTGACTATTGCTTAAGCTTAGTGTATTCGGATATTCCCATGGCACCTACTAGGAAATATGTAATTGGATATTTTCTAGAAATGTGTATCTTGATTAACACAAAATATATGAACAAGCTTCTATAAGAATAGCTTGTTGAAGATGAATTGAGAAAACCGTGCGAATGTAGCAGGTAAACTTTTTAAGCTCATAGTATATGTGTTTCTATGAAAATTTGAAAAAAGTTGGTTACAAATTACATTGTTTGAAATAGTTTAATGCACAAAGGCGTAAGAAAAATCAAAGTCGAATAAAATGCATTGGAAGCAAGAACCACGTTTTCTTGGGAGTTTCAAATTCCACGTGTTGAAACCTTAAAAGACTCTAAGAGTAAATGTTGTAGTATGTAATCAAGCTAAGCTCCGTTGTATTTTTGGACGCAAACACCAGCTTTCTACATGTTTTTCGAAAATGTTGACAAAATTTCAGCTAGGGTATCCTTAAGCCAAAAATTAGTAAGCTATAAAACTTCAAAAACTAGCTGTAAACACGGACCTGCATGGACAAATTGTGGTTCATGAGAGGTCCAGTAGGAAGGGCCCTAAAGCGACTAATTATTTGTGTAAAACAATAGACAGGAACACACCTGAGTGTAGAATATTTAAGAAAATTGCAGTAAAATTTTGGTAATACTCAGACAAAGCAGTTACTTCATTGCGGTATGCACGTTTACACAGAAACAAGTAGATGTGTTGAACTCACATGTCTTTCCCTTTTCCTCTTGCACAAAATTAAGAAACCTCTTCTTCTGTCTACTTCATGTTAACAGAGAGAAAAATATTTGCAGAAATTTGATGAAATCATATTCCATACTTCATTGCAAATAAGGAGATTAGAGATACACTTTATGCGATGGCCGAATCTTTTAAAAGCGCTCCGCGAGAAAAGTATAAGTATTTGAAGCCTATGTTTTATATTTCAATTGCAAGGAATATCTCGGAAGTGGTTAACTCAAAAAAACATCCACTTGATATAATTTGTGTGCTTCGTCGATGTCTATATGTTTGTACATTAAGACTGTATCTCCTTTTTTACGATTTGTCAGTAATGGAAAAGTCATTCAGAATGAAGAGGACTATAAAGGCTATTCCCAGAAAATTCAAGATATAGGTACCTTTCACTGTCATGAGAATATCTAAAGCATATAATGTTTTAATCAAAATCGTTATAACCATTTTTGAGAAAATCAAAATCTTCAAAAACTTTGCCATCTAAAACTTAGTTTGGGTTTTGGGGACTTTCTCGGTACCTTCGCAATTTTTGTAATACTGAAGTTAATACAAAATTTCTTATTTTACTAAATGTTGCTTTTTATTTTCTCTAGCACGTGTGTACATACAATGTATATAAAAGCTAGAGAAAGTAGTTTATTCCACTCGAAAATTTGATGACGAAATTTCACCGAACATATACGTTTTGAGGTCCCATGAGTCCGACAAAAGCATTTGTTTATAAAAAGTTCATAAGTGTGTGACTGGATAGCACGGCTCATAAACGAAAAGACCGTTAAAGACCAAAATGGATACTTATGTTTAGTATCTCCCAAGGATACGACGAAAAGATTTTCCAAAAATAAAGCCTCTACAAACTACCCTTTACACAGAAATATTTTTGAAAATATTGTTCTTTCTGAAAAATGTCTATAACTATTTTCATTAAAATTCTCTTTGTTAAACGTATTTACATAGAAAATGAAATGTGTATTTTGAGTTTTCTGGGAATAACTCTTAAAGTCTGCTTTATTATGGATGAGTTTTGCGGTATTTCGTATAATGGTTAAAGCGTAAGAGGTAGACATAAAACACGCACCCACAAAAAAATGTAGATCTCGTTTAAACTCATAATTTATGTCATATATGGTTTTCTTGTGGGATTGAGCGGTTTTGAGATATTCCTTGTTATTGGTTTCAGTTTTAACCTACGTAATTTTTTTCAAACAGGACCATGCAAAGCGAAGCGAACCTCAATTGTTTAACGTAACAACCACTTTTAAAGGATTTGAATATCGCGTTAGCATAATGTATTCCCTTATTCCGCTTTTATTTACAATGGAGCAAGTAATAAGACCAATTCTACTAGTGTTTATCTCGATTAGCATCATGTAGGTAAAAGAATATTTTAATAAGAATATATTTGTATTTGGAAAGAAAGAAAGTTGTATTTGCTAGAGAAAGTTATGTGCACGGAACACATCAGATTTTTACATTCTCTAGCCCGTTTGTACTGTACCTAGCGGATAGAGACGGTATTGTATTCCACTCTAAAATTCGATACCGAGATTTCACTGGAAATATACTGTGTCCGAAATAAGAATTATTTAGAAAAAAGAGGTCCGTGTGTGTCTGTCTCGCTGTGCGTCTATGGACAGCGTAGCTCAAAAACGAAAAGTTGTTAAATACCAAACTTGGTATGTAAGTTCAATATCTTACAAGGATGTGGTACCTAGATTTTCCAGAAAATCCCCTCACCCACAACTACCCTTTCTCAAAAATGGATCTAACGATTTCTATTAATACACTGTATATTAAAGATATTCACATCGCAAATAAAATGTATTTTTTGAATTTTATAGAATTACCCTCTGGTTGAGTTTTGCAGAATTTTGCATAACGCTCAAACAGTAAGAGATGGACAAAAACTTACTACACAAAAAATGTATATCTCGTTAAAGCACATACTTATGTCAACCACGTTTTCCTTGTAGAGTTGGCCATTTTCGAGATATCCATTGTTATTGGTTTCAATTTTAAACAAATTAAATTTTCTCAAATAGGACCATGCAAAGCAAACTGAAGCTTAGTTGTTTGCGACCAGTTTTTTTTTTTTTAAATAAAGTTTAACGTCCTTTAACCCGGTTGGTCATTTCGGACGATGAGTGAAATTAGTGAAATGATGCTCAAATAATTTCGGGGTCCATGGAGCTTAAAGTTACTCTTCTCAGGATAAGGAAAAACTCCGAAAAAAAAAACCCTTATCTGGGTAACTCATTCTAAGAGAGATTGAACTCATGACCTTTTGAATGTAAGGCAGACACGCTACCACCGCACTACCCATGGGGGCTTTAAAAGATTTGAGTATCGTCTTAGACTAATGAATTTCCTGCTTTTTCGCTTCTATTTAAAAAAAAAAAAAGCAAATAATAATGCCAATTCTGCTAATGTTTGTCTAGATTAGGATGACGTTGATAAAAGAATAATCTTTTACAAGAAATACTTGTTTTTCGAACAGCCAGAGTAAGTTATGTGAATAGAACATATGTGAATTTTAGACAGCATAGCTCAAAAACGAAAAGACCGTTAAATACTAAACTTGGTATTTACGTTTAGTATCTTCCAAAAGAGCAGCACGGAGATTTTCAGGAAAATTCCCGCACCACAAACTACCCTTTACATGGAAATTTTTTAAGTATTTTTTTCTCATAGTATTTTGATTATATAGATAAAAATGTGCATAAAAATAAAACATTTATTTTGAATTTTCTGGAAATGGCCTTTAAGGACCTTTATTCTGGATGAATTTTGCAGACTTTTGTATAGAGCCAGAGCATAAAAGATAGACCAAAATTAATGCTCAAAAATGTAGTTCTGGTTAAAGCATATAATTATGTCATACACATTCTTCTTGTAGGACTGGCCGTTTTCGAGCAATTCCTTGTTATTTGTTTCAATTTTAAACTACCCAAGTTTTCTCAAACGGGAAGCCACCTTTCGCTTCATCTCTTTTAGTGCTGGCCATGCAAGGCGAACTGAACCTCAACCGTTTCACAAAGTGATCATTTTTAAAATATCCGACTATCGCTTAGGCAAGTGTATTCTCTTATTTCCCTTCTACTTACAAAGAAACAAGTAATAAGCCCAATTGTGCTATAGTTTATCTCAATTAGCACAATGTAGATAAAAGAATAATCTATTGAAAGTTATGTGAAAGGAACACATCAGATTATTTGATTGTTTGACTTCTGTTATTCACAACATATATACACAGATACACAGAGCGCGGATCTTCTTGGGAGGGCTTGAGAAGTCTAAAATCATGTATTTCCGATGTAATCTCAATATCGAATTTTCGGTGGAATAAAATACTTAGTAGATATTCGTTTACCTAATAATCATTAGCGTCTTAGTTTTAACACAAAATCTTTATTTACAGATTAGTTATCCCTATATTGGTAATTCAGTGACTCCTGAAAGCATTCTTCTTCAATTTAAAATAGTCTAACATTTAAATTATCAGAGAGAAATTTTTCATTTCTAATTTGCAGAGAATATTACAGTTTAGAAGTTAGAGCGCCTTTCATATTTTTACGTTCTATTAGCATTATACAACTTTTTTTTAAATTGAATGTATTTCAACTGGCTAGCTGGGGAGATAAGAAGAGGAGGGAGCGGTCTACCCCTAAGCAAATCACAGAAGCGCTCGAGATCCAAAGAAATATTTCTGAAAGTTTTACGCCCCCGACTCCTGCAAAGTCTCTCGAGCGTGCTCTCGAGCGTGCTCGCGAGCTGTTAGTGAATTATAAGTTATTGTTGATGTGGTGTAAAGTGTGGATTGTTCAGTGTGTTCTGAGAATGCGTTGGTTACTGTCACATATAATGAGCGCAGCATCTATCGTTATGGTAGAGTCGTGTGTTCGATACTCCAGCGTAGGAAGCGGAAGGAAGAAAAGGCCCGTGTACCATTACACCGCTACACGCAAGGAAAATTAAACCGACAGAAAAAGCTGAACTAAGACACCTAGAAAAGTGAAGGCACTTGAAAACTGAACTAATTCACACGTGAAGTGTCAGTGAAATCTGAACCAAGACCTTAGTCACACTAGAAAAAAGTGAAGGTGAAAACTGACTTAAAACATATTAGAAAAATAAAGTGACAGTGTAAACGGAGCATCACACTAGAAAAGTGAACTGGTAGTGCAAACTGGAAATTGTCAAGAGTAACAAAGGGGGTTGAGAAAACTTCAACCTCATTGATTTACATCTGCTACTTCCAGAACAGAAAATGTACACTCGTACTTTAAAGAATTTCAAAGACCAAATTATTGGAGAGAAAATCCTAGTATCTTATAAGGATAGAAAGGAAAAAGCAAGTTCTAGTAGGGTTCACTTGTGATTGTTTTAAATATTAAGTTTGATTAATGTTTACTTTTTATATCTGCAGTAGTTTCAAAATATTGACATAAATTCCTTTTTAGAGAACATTTCTTTGAAAATATCTGACAGTTTTATACAATTATTCCACTTTATCTAATTAATTATGGGTAATCGATTTGTTTCCGAATGTTCTCCTTAGTGTCCTGATTTTCATGACTTCGTGGCTTCATACTTCTTCCTCAGTTCAAACGTGGTTTTGATGACACATTTAGGTATTGTAAAAAAATAATCTGTCCTAATAACATATTTTTTTTAAAATTTGACATAAACTGTTGAAAGTTTCTGCAACTAAAATAAAACCGTAAAACTCCTAAAACGAAAATGTATTAAAACACGTAATCTGCATTATGTTTTGCAGTTTGTAAGTATCAAAAACGAGAAATTTATCTGAGTTAATTTGGCTTCTGGAAATATTTTAAGTTCAAATACTTTCAGATCTTGTTGTAGATAGGACATCTTGCTTTATGTTTCCAGGAACGTTTCGTTTACTTTTGTTTATGGCTAACTAAAATGCGACACAAAAATTTAGGGGTTACTTTGACTGCTTTTGTTTCATACAGTGAATCAGAATACCTAATAAGCATAGTTTTGAAACAGTTAAACATTAATAGTAAGAGTGTAAAACACGGATATCGTTTCTTCAGTACTAAAGTCACCAATCTTAACGCGTAGAGGGGCTGTTTCGAGAAGCTATAATCATAGAACTCCAGCATAGGGTGTGTGTGTGTGTGTGTCGGTCTCTCTCTCTCTCTCTCTCTCTGTCTTACTTTTTCACATACACGCTCGCAGTACCCTAAAGAACGATCTACATTATCCTATCTTTCCTGTCAATAATCAAAACATACTGATGTTAAAACCTAACAATATTAAAAAAATGCACATCCTCACTAATATGTGATTTAAGTACAGTTTAATGAGGTTTAGTAGGTACTATAGCTCCAGTAGTACCTCATCCCAGAGTGCAGATAACCAGAAGCCAATTGATTAAGAATTTCTATTTATGCTTATATGATCCCTATATCCTTTTTATTAATGCCGCGAAGACAAACAGAAAATGCGCCACGCAAACAGTTCGCTCACTCACGAAATTAATGTGATTATATTAATTATATCACTAAACAATTTAGAGAAAGAAACTTTACAGCATTGGATTGTTTTATTTCCTCATTAAACTTTTTGTAATAAACACATTGTTGAAGACACTGAAGCAAGATTGCTTGCTACACTATAAAGCTATAATGTTTTTTGCGCCGTTTTAATGAATTTGCGTACAAAATGCAAGTAATTGCGATAAAATGAAAGTGACAAATAGAAAAACGATGCAATTTGGGCAGTAGGTTGTTATAATTGCTGATGACCTAATAACCGTACCTATGCAAACCCGAAAACTCGGGTCCTTTGGAACTATAATTTAGATTTTACATTACAGATTAGCAGCAAAGTGTCTATTTTAGTCTATAAAACGTTATATTTAGTTTAAACAGTTTTGAATTATTTTAGTTGCCAGTAATTTCAGAAAGTCATAATTGAGAATGACAGTTTAAAGCATCACATCGTGGAGTGCTTCTGCTTTTGGGAAGTCGCATTTCTCTTCCTTTTGGTTCAGACGAGACCATTGAACCATGAGGTCCTATCGATTACCTATAGAAATTTTCTGGAAGGCTAGAACGGAACTGAGTCCCCAATAATGAGCTGAAGATGACGGCTGGTAACTCCGGATGACTTTGTGGTTTTAGAGAGTGGGGCAGATACTGTGTGGCTTAGGGAAAAACTGCAGGCGTCCCTGAAACAAAAGAAGAAAACTTTCGGCGCTGCTTTAAGTGAGTTATAGTTGACTTGCGCCCTAAGCATACCAGAAGTTTAAAACAGAGTTTAAGAAAATGTCATGATACATACTGAATATATCTATTTCTATTAGCCGTTGCTGATACCTCCGATTAGGTTCTTTACATTAGTAATTTCATTCTCGAGCGTTAGAAAGATTAATGCTTTGAGTGTTTTCAGACCATATGAACATTTATTATTTTGTATGAAAATAAATATGACTACATTTAAAAATGAGTACATACGGTAATATTCAGGAGTTGATAGTCACCATTTCATAACTCGAATTTGGGTGCAAACATAATTATTATTATTGCTATTATAATTATTCAGTATTATTACTATTATTACAATATTATAACTATTATTAAAATTATTATTATTATTATTTTATTTTTATTATCTTCATCATCGTCATCATGATCTTGGAATATGCGGCTGGTTGTGTAAAATTCCAGCAAATCCACTTCATAAAACTCGAGTCCATGAGGGAAATGTTAAAAAGTGCCTAAGAAAGACAAATTTAATATGCTATGCAGCCATGTTATTTGGAATGTCCTCTTTAATGTGTTATAGAATGTGCCAAAGGTTACTATTTATATCGTACTACATATGTTACTATAATTATTAGAAATTACTATATATATAAATTTTATGCATATGTGTGAGGAAAATGCGAATTTGAAATGACACGTGCATTTTCATTATGTACTAATTTTGAGCATAGAGTAATTTTAAAAATAAATTTAACAGTCAAATGTAGTAATATAAAATTATTTTAATGACATTTGACTGCAATGAGTTTATTTCTAAAACAAAATTTAAGTTTATATTATACATTTTTATTATTATTTATTGTAATAATTATCATTATATTATAATGACGAACAAATGTAAAAACTTGTGTGTTGATAGCATTTACTAATGTCACAATGCATTTAATGTTATCGTTGTAACGGGACATGCAGATGAATATTTAATAAACAAAAGAAAAAAAAACGTGAATTTTCATTATCGGATGGCGCATGAAAACCCGGCCCCGAGTAGAGAATGCTCGTCCGCCAATTACGCAGGAATTGTTGCTCGCCACGAGCAGATACAACAAACAACAAATAGAGACACATGTAATAATAAGATAATAAGACATGTTTGCAAAGACAGAAACCATATGACTTAGGCATACAACAGATACCATTTGGCGGGTGACAAGGAGCAGTCTAGTACTCGGGGCTGGTTATTCGCGCGCGACGCTCTAGATTATAAAACGTATAAAACGTATCTTTAAATTTATTTTTACTGTATTAATATTAATGCCCACGTTTCCTACTAATGTATGCAGCATTAATGTAACTGGAAAGTGCATATGTACCGACACTTCGTCGAGGTCGTTATGACATGGCCCCGTGAACATGGTCCTACGTTTCAAATCCTTCCTGATTGAGATTTTTCAGGCTTTCCTCGGTCCTCAGCTGGCAAATGCCAAGGGTACCTCCAATTTCGATCTGTAATGTTTCCTTACCACATTTCCTTTCCCAAAGGTAATTTCAGTATCATCAATATACACCACCTGCGGTGTCGTGTATAGTAAAAACGGATGTTAAACATCACTAAGAAAACGTTCATTTCTGATCTCTCAAACGCAGCTTTGCCTAATATTGGATTGCAAATTTAAAAACAAAAATAAACTACGTGGTGCTCCAGCCCGAACTCGCGCCAGGGCCTATCACGCGACCGCGGCGTCTCCCCTCTGCCCATTACTCACTCAAGAGAGGGACGCAGTACTGGAGGGTAGGATGTGGGTTAGCGCTGAGTCCCTTCCGACCGGTTAATGCTTTCCACACAACCTTTTTCCCTCAAGTTGCATTTTCTAAATTGCCCCCAGGGATTTTACGAGGCTGAGTGTACACCGGATCAAGCCTCCCAGCTGTAGAAAACACTCCGCTGTTATCGGGAATTGAGCCGGGGGCTCCCGCTTAATAAGCAGCTCCATTTCCACCATGCTAAGGAGACAAACATATAGTAAATCACTTATTCTAAATAAATATTTGGGGAGACATTAAAGGCTAATAACAATTTTCTGCCTCCTTTGTTAAGTTGCCTTAGGCCAAAATGTGTGTACCCTGTGCTCGTATGCAAGTAATTTCGACCGTCACTACTCTCTCATACTTTACATTTTTATAATGATGATGATGATGATGATGATAATAATAATAATAATAATAATAATACTGAAAGTTTAGCAGTGGACTATCTCGTGCATGTTTCATATAGGTACTTATTATGCATTTTAACTATTATTGCTCCATTCTTACAACCAAACCGATGTAAATACATAACGTCATTAACTTCCGCAATACGTGGGAAACCAAAGCACATTATAATATATATTACCTTAAATATGAGTAATTATCTGTGGATTTTCAAGCAGTATGTTAATTAAGCAAAGTACGGCCCTTTTGATTACTACAGTATAGTAAACGATAAGAATAGAGGTATAAAGAAGTTGTAAGTCGGAGAGGATAAGCCAATGTAACAATATAAAGAAGGTTGCGTTTAAATCGCTCACTAGCGTCCATCCTCCTCCTGCATTGAAGCGATAAAGCAACAAGTCAACAATAAGACGATAGAGATGCCTGCTGCTCCAAGTGCTGTTAGTTATATCGTGTGAGAGCAACGAGTTTGCCCTCCGTTCAAGAGGTTCGGAGATCGAATTCCGCGAAGGGTGCATGACACAGGTATGTGTTTCCTTATCTTGAGAAAACAAAGGTACAGTAACGTTAAACTCTGTAGATCCAGCGTTCACATATTTCATTAATTCAGCGTCCGATATGATCTACCAGGTTAAAGGGCGTTAATATATTATATATTGGTGATAACTTGATGTGTAACAATAAAGGTAAAATGGTACAGCATTCTAAAAGAAAGTTGTTAAAATCAGCAAGAATCTAGCTATGCTGAATGGTTAACAAACTAATGCAGGATAATCCAGTGTCGTGAATAAACTTTTTAAACTAACTGCAGGTTGTACCGTTGCTTCTGAGTGGGGCGTTGCATGTTGAACATTACGAGAGTAAAGACAGAAAAGAAATAGTCACAATCCAAAATTAGAAATACCAGACGACTTTACCAAACGTTCTATTCTTAGAAAAGTACGCCAGTTTTTTTTTTTTTTTTTTTTTTTTTTTTTTTTTTTTTTTTTAAATGACGGACCGCCAGCTAAGACCAACGTTTGGTAGCAGGCGCAGATTTTAAACCTCTTCGTGATGGCGCTGCAGCTACAGATTAAAGTTAAATTTTAATATAATTATCCTGTATTTAATTTAAAATCACCTTTTATTTGGCTGTTTATTATATTATAATATTACTTAATTATTGGTATAGTGAACAGTTATATTGCATGATAAACAGGAATCTTGTATCTACGTGACTTTTGTTTGTTTGCTTCGCGCAGCTGATACAAACATGAGGTTAACTCGGAGGGATACAAAATATTATGTTTACATCAAATCTAGTTCCAAGGCTGGATCGAGATTAGACTGTTTTTGTGGTATTCGGTTTATATACACATAAAGTAGTTGGTAACGAAATATTGGGAAAAAATGATTTAAAAATATTCATTATATTGGCGTTTTTATAAATTCGTAACAAAACTTCTGAGAATAATTGTTTTTATCTTTAGTTATGAAACACTAAAAATAAGCTCAACAATAAAAAGGATGTTTAGATTTTGTTTTATTTTGCACCTCTTTAAAATTCTGCAATCATAATTAAAATGCTGTATAAGGATATTTTAATGGTATCTAAGGTATGTTATATACTAAGTTTCGTAACAACAGCTCTGCCCACCCTTGCGTAGTAACAAAAATGAAAAGTCGGATGTGTTCCATTCACATTTATTTCTTTACCTTAGACAAACAAAGCACTCTTACAAAAGAGTATTCGTTTGTTTACCTCATACTAATCGAGATAAGCATTAGCAGAGATGGTCTTACTATTTGATTCCGTATAAGTAGGAGGGAAGTAAGGGACTACAATAGGCTAAACCGATAGTTAAATCTTTTAAGGTGGTCGTATATGAAAAACTGAAATTCGGTTCACTTTGCATTGTGATAGATGAAACTAAAGGTGTCCCCGTCTGAGAAAGATTACGTAGTTTAAAATTGAAGCTAATAAAAAGAAATATCTCCGTTACGGCCAGCTCTACAACAAAAATGTATATGACATAAATTGTGTGTTTTAACGAGGTCTATGGATTTTTGTGCAGTAAGTTTTTGTCCATTTCTTAAGGTTTACCAGTTATGCAAAATTCAATCGAATGAGCAGGTATTCAGAAACTGGTATTTGAGTTTAATATCTTCCCAGGATACGACACGAAGATTTTCAACAGAATCCCCCCAACCCTATCTACCCTTTGCATGGAAATATAGTCGAAAATGTTGATTTTCTCAAAATTGGCTTCTAACGACTTTGATTTAAACACCGTATATTAAAGATACTTACATGACAAATAAAATGTACATCTTGAATTTCCTGGAAATGGCTTGTGAAGACATGTTCATTTTGTATGTTTTTTTTTTTCTGAAGTTCATAAGTAATAACCATAAAAAATAATCAAAGCTTAATACACAAAAAAAATTAGAGTTATTCAAACACATAATTCTGTCATATACATTTTGGCCATAGAATTGACCGTTTCCGAGAGAGTCTTTGTTATTGGTTTCAATTTTAAACTGCCTACGTAACATTTCTCAAAGGGGTCACCTTTCTTTACATCTCTCTTTTGTTTCGCTAGCAATGCAAAGCGAACCGAACTTCAATTGTTTATCGATCGATCAGCTTTTTAAAAGATTTGTAAGATTAGCATAGTGCATTCCCCTATCTCCCTTCTATTTTGTGAGGAAAGTTTGTTTATTGAACAGCTAGAGAAAGTCATGGGGAATGGAGCATATCAGATTTTTTTATGAAGCTTTGTGAAAATATTTCCATGAAAGCATATTTTTCTGCCTGCTTAGGATTAATAACTACAACTAAACCTTTTCAGAAGTAGTTATATTTACACATTTCGTTGTAGATGTGGGATAGAGGAAACTGATTCGGTAGTGAAATGTTAAAAACCTACTCGTCATATTTATAATATTATTTTGCTTCATTTATATGCCGCCTATATATCTAGGTAATATGGCAGCCTTACCTGTAGAATAGTTGCCCATGACAATGGTAGTCACTTAGTGTTTCTATCTTTAGATTATCATCTTTTAAGTTTACACGCACACTTTCAGACTCATTCTATTTCTATACTGTAGAAAGCTTACGGAAAACTCTTGGCTAGAGAAACGTTTCCAACCGCCACCCTGCCAGGCACTGAACGCGGGACATTTTCCAGGTAGTTAGGTGCTCTACCAACTGAGCTACAAGGCGAATACCGCTTACTTTTAATGACATGTAGAGAAAGTGAAAAGCAAGCTCAGCAGGATGATATTGCATACTATGATATCCAGTTGTAATTGTTGTGATATGAATAAACAGCAACCTGTGATGGAAGGAACCGCGCTTAACAATGGTATACATAACCTGAAGTGTGTTTTTCCTTGTATAAAAGGTACCCTCTACAGGTATTATTTATATTCCTCATGTCTTGTTGCCTATCTTTTGTTCACTGCAGATGAAGTGTCTGTAGATATGTTCACATTGGTAGATGCTGGGCCATTCACCTTCTTCAAGGCCTCGGACCTCTCTGCCTCGGGCATCCTCCATTCTTCCTTCCTATTCTCGTAGCATAGACCCATCATGTGCTGTAGTATGTACAGGAACATGTAACTTTCATTTCCATTTGAATTCCACTGACCGCATCTTTGTATTTTTGTGCTATTCCTTCCTTTGAAGTGTGCGGATGATCCATGCATCTTACATGCGTGTCTCTGTGATAAGTCGAGGGATCCAGCTTCTAGCGAAATGTTCTCCACTTAAAAGATCGAATCACAAACCAACACCCGGAGTTCTCTATATCAAGGAATCTAGGAAGTAGATAAGTTCTGATACTTTTATAACAATTGGATGTGCATCACTCACACACTGTCTCTTCATGATCGTTTATTTTTATGTGGCATGTATATATGTATGCACATGTTTCGTTGTACAAGGTGGAAAGAGAAAACGTAAGTGTATTGAGATATTTAAAAGTAGTTGTTATATGCTAGCCTTTACTTCAAGATAGCCAGTTGAATGGTAACAGCGCTTTAAAAATACCGCAGAAGTATTGAACCATTCAAATCGATAACAAGGGAATCACGGAAAGGGTAGTTTCTTTCTTGTTTCTTTTTCTTTTTTTTTCTTTTTCTTTCTTTCTCTGTTTACCCTCCTCGTGTGCAGGACTTACACCCCCCCGAAGACTTGCAGTCAGCCCTTAGGGTCAGATGTTTGTGAGGAGCAAAGGCTCCGGATCTGAAAGAAGCCAGGATTGGTGATCAGCCCAATGCCTGATATGAAAGTAATGATGCGTAAAATGGATTAAAGGAAATATGGTTATGGAGTAATTGGTGGAATGAATGGTGGGGCACACCGGAGGAAAACCGTCCAGGCGACGCTTCGTCCAGCACAAATCTCACATTCAGTCCTCTGGGATCGAACTCGGGCCACCTAGGCGAGAGTCTAGGATTTAACTCCTTGGCCGCTGCGCCACCTTTACACAAAATTAATCGAAATAAACAGTGTTGTAAAAGCTTTAGCCCATCACTTTATCGAGCGAGAAGGCTCTGTGGTAGCGTGTAACACTTGTATTCGGGAGATCCCGGGTTCGATTCCCGCCTACCGCCTACTCTGATCTGGGTTTTGCGTGGTTTTCCCTGGTCTGTAGGCAAATACTGGCAGGTTGCTTATCTATCACGATTTTCTTTATATCCATTCCCCTTCATTCCATTTCCTTCGCATCTTTCAGGTATGCTTCTAGGTTTCATAGTTTATGACGGTACCGGATATATGGCGTACATGCTTGTTTAACGGAAGGAGTACTCTCCGCGGACACCAGAGTGCTGCTTGCTTGACGGGTTGTGCATCCCACATTTAGGCAGCCCCAGTAGTGACATGGTTCTTTGAGCTTGGAAATGTTAGGGACTTCCGCGCATCTTTGTTGCCTGTCTTTGGGGTGGAGATATCCTCTTGAAAATCTTCGTGTCGTATCTTTGGATGGCACCAAACTTAAATACTAAGTTTGGCATTTATGCAAAAATTTGTTTTGGAGTTATCCTGACACGCACACAGACATACATTCAAACGGAGCTTTTCCTACAGGGTCATTATTTAACGTTCGGACGCTCTCTAACAATGCGTGAGAGAGCCGGGAAAACTATGCTGGCAGAGGTGGACTAAAACCCTTACCTTATAATAGATGCTGGAAATGTTGACCTTTTGATTTCAAACAAGCATCGTATCTCTTAATAATGTTGTCGTCCTATAGCACAGGTTTTTCTGAAGTCCAGTATGGATTGTTGTGAGTGTTCACAAGCCCATTTAAGTGAAACCAAGATTTGTCAGAGAAAACAAAAGCTGTGGGTCAATGAAATATCTTTCTACAGATTGGAAAAAACAATTGCAATAATTCACACGTTTACCGGGGTCCATTGTTTTTAAAGCTTGCCTCGTGTGAGGTGATAAGGTTTTAGTTTCAACAGACGTGTTGCATTTCTAGCAGAAATCGGCGATACACCTGCTTGCTGCGCTAATTTTTTCAGCGACTTTCGATGAATACGCTCCAAAGTGGCATCGATTTCATCCAGTTTATTTTCTGTTAATACTGACCTTCTCCTAGAATGTTTCTTGACCAACATTGAACCCAAAGCTTCAAATTGATTGACGACCATATGTATAGTTTTTCTTGCAGTTGGTACAGAGTTTGTAAACTTTTCAGCAAACTCCCTGCGCACACGGCGAGCAGATTCATGCTAAAAGTCACGGGGTGTCTCTTCCCGCATCTTTTTAGCTTGCAGGCCTGCTTTCGAACATGGAGTCGTAGCTATTCAGTACTCTGCCAGTTCGTTTGAGCACGTATTTTCAGATAAAAGTTGCATTTATGATATGATTTGATCACATCCACAATTGAAACAAAATCGTATCTGTAATAATTCACCTCATCTTAGAAACAATAAATATAAGTCTGTCCTTTTTACGGCTAAGTAGCCTAAATATGAATTACGCTTTTCTCTTCAAATATTTTCTAAAACTCTGTAGATATATGGAAATTTAACCTTAAAACATATTATGAGTTTTATTTGGCACGTGACAGGTGTCATTTGCTACTCACAGAAACAGAAAGAGAGCCAGGAAGCAAATATTTGTCCTTAAATTTATTCCGAAGTTCTACGCGTAAACCTTAAAACCACTTTTGTTAGTTTATGTTGTTCGGCTGACTGTATTATGTTAAAAAACAAAGGATGATATTGGTAGACGAATTTTAACAAGGAAAATATCTTCAACGCTTTACGCTCTCGAGTCGTGAACCCTGTTTCAAAATTATAATCGTATGTTTTATTCCTTAAGTATTGGGAAGAATAAACTTAATAAAAGAAACTGTATGTAAATCATGTTATCATGCATATATTTTCTGAACAAAGCATATTTAATAGCCAGGATATTTGAAAACGTGATATATATTTTTTCGGGAAGTAAAACGTCTTTTAAGCAAATGAAACTTTACATGCATACTGAAAAAAGTTTTTACATTACTAGTCTGTGCATCTTTTGACTGACGTGCTCAAGATCAGGATGTTTTGGCGTCATTATTTAGGTAGAAAATGTAATTATATAAACATATGTTTCAGATCTATTTTGTGTACGCAGTTGTTTTCATTGTTAAGTTTATGAATAACAAAATTAATTGCATATAATTCCCACATATTTCTCCGCAATATAATTTTGGAGCAAACTTTCTTCAATATATGTTCGCTATCAACACCCACAAAAAAATGAAACTTTTTGATATCACTGATAGGAAAGTGACTGCTTTTAAAAGAAGATAAAATATTAGTGCACTGCATAGCGATCACTGAAACATAATTTGCATTGTTTTTTTTTTAAAGGAGGTCCAAGGAATTTGCCAATTCTAATTAGGTATTTGCCAATATTAATCAAGGCAAATGCAACAAATTAATGTTAGTTCAGCTTTCCTTCTTCTGAATTACACATGGACATATATGACGCCAAATCGGCTGGAAAGCCCATTGAAAAAAAATCAATATTTTGTGAGCAAATATTGAGGGATGAACATAAGTACACAAAGGAAAAAACGCAAGGTCCCTATTTGAATGACCTAAAGTATTTATAAAAATGATTAAAATGTTTTAAAAATATCTGATTTGTTCCATTCACATGATTTTCTCTGCATCTCTGTAACAAATTATGCTCTGCAGATATTTCTTTTTAGAGCCTATAAGGTCAACTTTCTGGATATGTTGCACCTCCTTAAGGGGGTTTCAAGTTCGCTTTTATGAATATAGAGATAACGGGGTGACTTGCCCGTATATCAGGTTCAACTAAACATCCTAATTACGGTTCATCAATCTATGGTAAGCCGCCTGCAGTCGTGCAATCAAGTCAGTGGTAGGTTATGTTGTCATAACGTTTATTTCGCTTGGATTTTATAAATTTCGTTACACTTTCATCTATGGACTGTAGCAATGCATCTCCCTGCAATGGTTCAGAATTGTAGACTTCCCCAGCATTACGAGACATATGTTCTTATCTTTAACTTTACATTGGATAAACGTTTTACTATGAAACAGATTAAAAATATTAACGTGCTCAACGTCAGTATGATTTACATGGATAAAAGGTTTTAGGATTAGAGTGAAAACTGTACATATTGGTTAAAAGGAATAAGATATGTTAACTCAAAAATAGTTATTATATTTTAACCAATAGGAAAATCTATAGACTGTCCGTGCCGAAGATCGAAAATATGCAAGTAAAATTCTAGCCCAGCAGTTTTTGACTAAAGAATTATTACCAGGCACACTTACGTGAATACTGCAAGCACTCGCTGACACAACGTAATTATCCATGAATGCAATCGTAATTACCCCTGTGTCATCAAAATTTGACTGCAAAAATACACTTGAGTGTAAAAAGCTGATCCATATAGAAAGGGGGCTACTTAGTAGTAGTAGTAGTAGTAGTAGTAGTAGTAGTAGTAGTAGTAGTATTAGTAGTAGTAGTAGAAGTAGTAGTAGTAGTAGTGGTGGTAGAAGTAGTAGTAGTAGTAATAGTAGTAGAAGTTGTAGTAGTAGAAGTAGTAGTAGAAGTAGTATTATTATTAGTATATTATTATTGTTATTATTATATTTATTATTACGATTATTATTATTAGCAGTAGTAGTAGTAGTAGTAGTAGTAGTAATAGTAGTAGTAGTGTACCTGAGTCACTGATTGTGTTTTTTTTACCTTAGGGGAGCCACCGTGGAAGGTCCCTAACAGTTCCAAAGCAGTCCATCGTCTCAACGCGGGGAGCGCTAAGAGCCCACGCTTCAGGTCTGAATAAACGTCCCTGAGTCTACCGATGACACTCAAAGCCATCCGGCGCCAAGAGCTGAATTTCCAAAGCGCAATTACCTACACGAGAGGACGCCAACCCGCAGCCTGACGCTTATAACCCCGAAAGAGATCGGTTGAATGAAATGGGGATTAAACGAAGGGACGAGGGAATGCAGAAACCTTCCCAGCATTCGCCTAGTGACCCGGGAAAACCCCCGAAAAACCCCATTGATCAGTGAGGTCGACCAAGGAGAACCGATCTCATGACTTCCCGAATGCTAGTCCCAGACGAAACGTCTGAACCATCTAGCTTGATATGGGGTACTTAAGAAATTAAATGTGTAGCACCGTCCTCTCCAAGCGTCGCTTCCTATACTTTTGATAAAGGACAATAATCGCAATAAATTGCACATATAATTTGTAGTTGAGTGTCTTTAAATTAATAATAATCACAATAATATTGATAGGGATAACGGTAGGAATCCATTCGTTTAATGAAGCCTTTTAAGTATTATTCGTATCAATGTTAGTATTCGATAATAAAATAGTAATGAATGTCCGTGTCCAAATTAGCTATTAGATGAACACACACATATCCATCACTTTTTCACCTAGAGAATACATACAGTTCTTTGAGGTATGTCACAAAAGAGACTAGACCCTGAACTTCCTCATCCCTAATCGTAGGTTGCAAAATGTTAGCCTCGCTTCCATATCTTAAAAGATACTTTTTATATAATGTTGTGGCTTTTGTGCATTTAAGCTACAGGTAACGCTTTTCTCAGCCAGTGTTAAACTGAAGGGCCGATTAGTTAATTGCAGTACCTTAAACTAATCCTCCTCCGTTTATTTACACAATTGGGAGCACAATTCATTGGGAGAGTTTATGCCTTGTTTGACACCGAATATAACTTGCTGGACCATATGCCTGAGTCAGTTTAATTCTCGGCAGAAAAATAGTAAGCTAACTTTAAGGCAGTAAAGCACTCTTGTGATAAAGTGGAATGCCCACTTACTTTGAATTCAATTAGCTCTGTTTATGTTTACGTGATTCTAGGATCACAATGTAGGGAGGTAGGTTAGATGATGTGGTTATGGTTAGCGTAATATATCTGAATTGGCTGCTTGCTGTTGCGAATGCGGAAATGTAGAAGAAAAGGGGATAGCGTACAGTATAAAAAGGCAATGAAGAGCAATCAGGCGAGATGCATTGTTTGAAAATAATTTTTACAACATATATGATTTATTTCTCTTTATCCATTTAAGGCATACCAGTATTTCTAAAATTACATAAATAGTATTTGAATCCAATAATAAGTCTATTTCCAACTAACAAATAAAATATATGAAACACTCTATCGGTTTTAGAGTACGAGAATAGAGATTAGGATTAGACACAGACGAGCGCAAGCATGGATGGGTTTCTAACTGTTACAGTTAGAACACCTCGGGCCTCCCTAGGCCCTACTATTGGGCCCCGATTCTCAAGGTGGACCCCCAGTGGGCACCCAAAACACGAAGACGGCTTACTGACATAGTGGTTCCGACGACTGTATCATGCGCAATTCATCATCCAACCGCAGCCCACCGAACAGCATCATCTGGTACTTCAATCTTGAAAGAGAGATGATTAGAAAATTATTGGAACAGGAAATGGTTACCGAAAATTTGAGGATGTAATAAACCTACCTAGCATTCGCATCACGACCCGGAGAAACCCCGTAAAAAAAAAAAAAAAAAAAGGTCAGGTAGACGAACAAGGAGATCGACCTCCCACAGGCGAAACCACCTGAGTCATCCCACTTGGCTCAAAGGTGAAATAGCCCAGAATCTATGATTTTCGGTGAGTTTCTCTTTATTTTTTCTCACACACAACCTGCTCTTCTATATGCAAATGTATGCTTCATGTAACTATTTTATACAAAGTGTAAAATGTATCCAGTGAATTCTGAATATTAGCTGAAATAGTTTTCTCAGTATTCAGAGCAGTTGTTTATCCCATCTTGAATGATTGCATTTGACGGGGCGCTATGTGTGAGTAGCTCAGGTTGGTGCTTTCGTAAGCCTTTGCTTAGAAACTTTAGACTTTATTTTTTTCTTCGAGTTTAGGTATTTAAATTTAGCTTCAATATCGGGAATTTCTGCAAGACTGTGGAAATAAAGTTAGGGACTATTTAAATAAATCTCAGCAAAATAAGATCGGGATAACATTCATGACGTTTATACGTTTTTAAAGGCATGCTATTACTTATACGTAATAAAAAATCTAAATAAACTTACATCTACATTTTATAATGAACGTGGCACAAAAACTATACTTCAATAAAAATTGCAACACCAAGATGGTTTAGAACTCTCCTACAGTCACGCACTGCCCGACTTAACTAATTCGATGCAGTGCTTGGTCGCGGACTTGATTTTTATATACGCCGGTGATGCTATCTGAACGTAACTATGTGAACTAATACTAATAAGAATTAGTACCCAAGAATTTTCCAAAGTTTTATCTTTTAAGAATACAGCTTAACCGCTTCCCTGAGGGGAATGTACTATGTACAGAGGTAAACTTCAAACTGCATTACCGGAATAGTTAAAACAGTTCTATGCTTATTACTAGGGACAGGGACACTTTAGCAGTGCACTTCTAATAATATACTAAACTCAAACAAATAGTTAATAGTAACAACAAGAGCAACAACAACAAAAACAACAACAACAATAATAATAATAATAATAAAGTTGCAGAATCCAGCGGGCCTGTTTCAATTTAAAACGGGACAGTGGAGCACTGGCGAGAGTGACCTTCGCTTTACACATCTTGCTACCAGCGAAGACTGTAAGCGAGTCACGCTCATTGTGAAGGATAAAACGAAAGTCGCTCTTGCTCAGTTCTCCACTGGCGGGTATTAACTTGAAATAGCCCCGTTGAGTTCTGCAACCCTTTAAAGCAGCAATGGATATTTGAACACGCCGAATACGGGGCAGCTGGGCTACCCAATATAGGGCTTGAATACATATTAAAGCTGTTCATGCAGTAATGATGCTGTTTAAGACGATATTCCTTTGCTTCTGTACATGACGTCCATGTAGCACATTGTCAGCATTACGCCATATGGTGGGACAGAATCTGACACGAGAAGATCACATGCCAAGAATCCGGTGAGGATCAGACACACAAGCACCATTTCTGCTCTTAACGTCACGGGAATAGGCAATTGATAAGTGTTTTGTATTGTATGATGTTTTCAAGAATACGTATATATGTGAAATGACAAAGAGCTCTGAAATCTTAGCGTTTTTTGTGGTAAAAGGAATTACAATTTGGATTTAGCGTATATGAACATTTATTAGTTTTCAAGGGAAATATATCTTTTTTGATTATCATAATTTATCATTCAGTATTGTCATAGTTCATAGACACAGAATGCTTTCAACTGATGCAAGACTAATGGGCTTCTGCTCAGAAGTTCTAACTAGTGTAAATTAACAAGCGTTTATTATCTAATTAATTCTAAATATATCATAACTAACCCTACAATTAATTGCTGTAGGTGGGAAGAGACTCGACACTGTAACGGTAAGGTTTGTACTAATGTCAAAAATGGGGTTCCCCTTAGAGGGAGGGATGGGGTAACAGGAGACACGGGTGGCGGGAATCAGCACAGCAGGCTCCAGATTGAGACTCTTTGTCGATCCGACAGGTACACCGGTAAACCCTCCCCGTATAGAGGAGTCCTTCGCCCCAAAGGGGAGGTCCTTTTATCCCAGCCCCACCGAAGCACCATCGACAACACTTCCCATCCTGAAAGAGTAATGAGGAGCGTAGGGTGAGAAAAGTATGACGGACCGATAGGGAGAGACAGGAAATTTGGGGGCTGCCATTAGTATATCCAAAAGGGCCAGGCTACTGCTCTGGGTTTACAGACAACATCTTGCCGCTTGGGCTTCGGTCCCCATACAGTGACATGTTACATTTATGTTGCCTAGATCATGTAAAAGGTCGTCTCCTTAGCGCGGTGGTAGCGTTGCTACTTACCAAGCGGGAGACCTGGGTTCGATCCCCAGTACCGGCGTGGGGATTTTTCTCCCGCTGGGAGACCTGGCCCGGGGTGCACTCAGCCTCGTAAGGTCCCTGGGGGGCCAATTGAGGAGCTACTTGATGGAGAAGTAGCGGCTCCAGGTCATGAGGACCGCATTAACCGACCGGGGGGATTCGAGGCGCTGACCACGTCTCACCCTCCAATACTGCACCCCATCCATGACGTCTGTAGTGGACCGAGATGGGGGACGCAGCGGCCGGGCGGTAGGCCAAGGTTCCCCGTGAGCTGTTGTGCCATGGAGTAATAATAGATCATGTAAAAGTTGAAGCACTGTGATCCTGAAGCTTAGCAGGACGCAGATAAGACTGCCCATGAGAATGTTAAGAAACATCTGCGCACAATGTGGAGAGTAAGAGAGTCTCCTAATTACAGGTTGTGAAACTGCCTGCACCTGGGTTTTCACTGTAATGCACTGACAAACAGACGATATAGCTTCTTTGGGAGCTTGCACCCTGAAGTAATTGTGTGTCATAAGCACCTACTTCGGGGACTTCTGAAACTTTTGAACGGCACAGATTAGCTCAACTAGTATAACTGGGAAAGATACCGCACAATAAACCGGTGCGGGGAAGTTGGGCCTGTCCATCTTGTTTAGTGTCCCAGATACCAATCAATCACGGAACCATATGGCGAGACAGAACATTTGGGGGGGGGGTGAAAGAAAACACTCTAGCTTTCGTCTCGAGATCCTGGAAAACCGTTATGGGATGGTTGCGTGGGGATCGAACTCGCGACCACCTGAGTGTAAGTCGCACGCGGTACTGCGGCGCCACCGCACTCGGTTTATTTCTGTAAGTACGAAATGTAAAAATTCAAAATGCAATTATTCAGAATGCAAAAGTAGCTGTCAAATTACTTTAGGAACGACGATACTGAGTGAAAATGCATTATGCGTTAACCGACATGTGACTTTATACAACCATTTAATTTGTAGATACCATGCACATCCTTGCTTGCGAAATTATTTCTTGTTTAAATGTAATCTTGTCGTCAATGAGACCTGTTATAAAACAATTATTACCTTGGACTGTTATGCAGACAGAGGCGTAATTAGGCTGGTGCAACTGATCTACCCAAGCCAGGGGTCCCATTTGGTGACGCCCGCAAACCCAACTAAAGACGGTGATGTTGTGTTTGAAAATATTCTCAAGGTATCTCGTGATAAAAAAGGAAAAGAAAACAGCAACAAATTGCTTAACGTTAACCGAATGAAGGCTGTTCCGTATTATTTTTGCAACAGGACCTGTGGAAATTATGTATTTCGGAAAATATACTGTAATGGCGAAATAGTGGTTGAACAACGGGGGATTCACAGCGCGTCCATCGCGTCCTCAGTATTCCACCTATTTGGTAGTCAGCTGCGCAAGAATTCCAACCACAATGCCCATGCGCCGTTGTTGACTCTAGCTTCATATTATCGCATGGGTGATACTATATACTCAGAACTTGACAATTGGCACCGAACGAGATGGCTCAGGCGTTTTCGTTTGTGGCCCGCATTCGGGAGATCCAGGCTCACTTCTCGTGGCCGGTCTACTTGACCTATGGGGTTTTTCTGGTGATTTCTTCAAGTCGCTAGAGGAATGCTGGGTAGGTTTCTTTCATCCCCCGAATTTCCTGTCAGTGCATGACCTTTCCATCGTCATTTCCTTCATTCTTCATCGCATTGGTTCTTTCAAATTTGGTTCAGGTTCTTCATTGTGGAGGAAGAAAAGGAAACCAACGCCTATATCCCTTGCCGCGCAATCTTTCCAACAAAATTGCAAGAATTCTACATGGTTACAACATCTGCACCATAAACATGCCATCCAGTAAGATCAGAGCCGTGATGCGCTCCGTAAAGGATGACTTAGGACTCAGGACACCAGGGGTGTATGAGATTCCTTGCCAATATGGTCTCTCATACATAGGTTAGATGGGCCGCAGTATCGAAGAGAGATGCCAAGTACATCAATGCCATATTAGGCTGCTATATCCGGAGAAATGTGCTGTGGCAAAACATTCCATCGAAAATGACCACAGGATTCTCTTTGATGAAACATTAGTAGTAATGTTGAAAGCCAATATTCACTGGGACTGTGTCATCAAGGAGAGCATTGAAATTAGGATCCGTGATAATTTGTTTAACAGGGACAAGGGCATACAGCTAAGTGAGGCCTGGCAACCTGTTCTCAACATTATTAAAAGCAAATTGAAAGAATCCTCCTCTCCATCCATCAATTCTCATGTTAATCAATCAATTTTATTTCAATTTTATTTTTTTAATCTTAATTTGAAGACGAGTCTTTTCAGTTAGGGAACCTGGGACTAAGTTTACCAGTTCAATTTTGAAGCTATTTAGTCAAAATGTCTACACATCTCACTTGGATTAAATTAAACCATTTATAAAATTTCAAACTTATAAAGTATGCACGCTGGAAAGGTAATGCCAGACTGGAAAAATGACTGCCATAGCCGGGATTTGAACCACCGACCTCCCGGTTTTTAGCCATTGGCCCTAACACTGGACTACCATGGCAACATGCCAGCACAGCAATAAATTCCCCAAATGACTCGCATGTATATCGGTAAACCACAAGGTGATCTCAAATTATTTTGAGATGGCAAGCCCCAATGGCGACTTACAATGTCGTAACTACTTTCAGTCTCGGCCTTCATTGTGCCAATTAATGTTAATTGATTGCTTTTTTCAAACAAGCCGTGGTAGGACACAGGTCAGAGAGGTAGTCAGACCGAAAAATTCAATGCAAAGCAATGAACCACGGATCTCGGTCTCTATCCGTTTGCTCTAACCACTGAGCTACCATGGCAACATGTGAGGAAAGCATTAAATTCCCCAAGTGACTCATGTGTATATCCACTGGCACCCTACAAAATACTGAATTTTATATATATATATATATTTTCAATATTAAGTTTGAATTAAAACTAAAACAAATAACATATTCTTTGTGTTTTAAGATTAAAAGAATAGACTAGTTATAGGTTTTAAATCTTATGTTTATATTGCGATATTTATTTTAACCACCTTTTAGAGGTTTTAAATGGAAGTTTGTAAGGTTTTATAACTAAAACTGTTATTCTTTAGACAAATAGCATTACTGAGAAAATAATGATAAATTGTGAATATGGCTACTGACATAAAGCATAATATTCTTAATTAAAATTAGTCTACAATTAAGACTATATTAAAAAGTACTTGCTGGAGAAAAAAATGTCTACTAATTGTCTGTTCAATGAGCATTGTTAGCATAGTTTAAACCTGGCATATTGCTAAAAATAACTATAATGCTACATTATATGCGCTACTCTAAACATGATTTATATGTGCATAAGTGTGTAGTTTTGTAATCTTTGGTTGCCAAATTGTTAACTCTTATTTTTTAAGACTAACCTGAAGCTTGTTTTTTCACTTCGATTTTCAGAGTTAAACATTCAATTGTACCGACGCTAATATTCACCCAAGATACAGAAAACTCATTGTGAATGAGTAGGAAAATTGTATAGGTATGTAGAATATACGGACAGGAAGCAAATTTGACACCTGAGATATAATTACTTAATTAAACTATAAAATGGCTAATCTTGGATCTGTGTGTGGCAATATTTAACCTTACCATAGATATATTTCAAAATACCCAACGTATCCACAAATACACAGTGTCAAAGATTGTATTGCACAGAACCAATGTAAATGTAGATGGTTAACAACTCGATGGAAATAAACAGGTTCAAACCATCAAACATTTCCAGCATACGAATAACCTAATGTTCCCGGCTTTTAGGCTAGTTCCCGCCTCATTAAATCACAATATTTTCTTTGTGAATTTACAAGCACATGTATCCAATATGTGGTAATAAAGTTTCCACAACATTAGCTTTGTTCGAAGCGTTTTAACGCTAAATGAAATGGCCTGGCAATTTTTAAAAAGGGTTCACTTTTTAATGAGATAATTGTTACCAACAAAGAGACAAAACTGCATAATCACTATGTCAATTCTATGCCTTCAGCGTAGACTCAACATTTTGGTCTCACGGTTTCCAGCAATTGCCTTGCTTGATAAGAGTATCATGAAAACATTTACAGAAGCTGGAAGAAAAGAGTCATTAACATAAGAATACCGAGGATTTTTATCCATCAAAGTTTTCCCAAACATCAATGTCACTGAGCAGGAAAAACTTTAATATATGCCTTTCAGTATACACTAAAATGGTTAAAATTGTGCATTAAATTGTACATTAAAATTATTCTTGAACTTACTTAGAAAGAGTAAACTATAAAAATAAATTGTGTATAATGTGTGAATAAATAGAGAAAAAAGAATGTGAGACACGAAAGATATTTAAGTCCGAAAGACATCTTTTCGATACAATCGTACTTTAAGAGTTGCTGATGTAGTCCGAACAAATATCGACAAAAGCTTTTGCAGCACTTCTGTCTCAAAAGAATGCAGATTTTCATATTGTATTTACTGGTTGATTTTGGCGGAGACTTGCCGCCGACCCAGTGAAATGTTTGGATCTTCGTCTCTCGAAAGGGCAACCCAAGAGATGAAGTGAGAGATGACACCAGGCACTCCGGGAAGAGGAGTGACGAAATAGAAATGACAGGGCCCCTGAAGCTTCCAGATTGAGACGCTCTGGCTGTCGGAGAGAAAACCCTTGTAGCACGATGGTCAGAATGGGCGGTCGCCGGGGATCAAACCCGATAGATCCCAAAAGCGACTCGCACACGATGCCGCGGCACTACTTTGTATGGTTAGTTTTTCAGTAACTACATGACTGTAAAGAAAACCAAATGTTGAACATCGTAATTTGTAACTGAGGGAAAGTTCAGGAAAAGGAACTCACTAAGGAAATTGGGAATGAAATATTACAAAATGTCATAAATTTTTATGTTCAAAATGCTATGATAAACGGTTTCATGGTTTATTTCAAAAAAGTACTCGAAAATAGTGTGTTTTAAAAACATAATTAAAGTATGAAAAATACCTTAATGTTCAATTTCGAATAACTTGATGTTTTTTTAATAAAAATCAATGTCATTGTGAGCATTTGTGCTAGAGAGATGTTTTCCTTATTGATATTGTTATTGGAGGCCATGCAGATGCCTTGCACCACACGGTTTGGAAACGTTCTCTAAATGTTTTCTTTTTGCAAGTAAATGCAAATATATTTTTCGTAAACAGTTTTGGTTACTTATATTAACCTTAACCTATAAGTGTTTTTTGTTTTAAATAAGATTTTCTTTGTAAATTTCATATTCTCAGAAGCTATTGAACTTAGAAAAACAAAACTTGAAACATAAATTGCTTATCTAGGTTTGCACTTCTAAAATTAGATTGCCTTCATAAATTAATTAGGAGCGATTTCCTCACCGAAATTCTGGCAGAATATGTGTTAAAAGCTAGTAAATTTGTATAATAAAAGTTTAAGGTTTCAACTGACTGACACTACTTCTGTTTGTCCCTGATTATGGAAATTTCATGGACCGAAATTCACTATATTGTGAACAATAAATAATGAGAAATTGACACCTTAAAATGTCAATTCTACAATGGTAAGACAGAGTAACTCCAATCACAGTTAAAGTATTCCTCTGTGGTCTAGGTGTAAAACGCTCGCCTGTGGTTCCCACTCAAGATTTCAAATTCGGTGGAGGACAATGGATTTTTTTCGGGCTTCCTTCTGAAGGGAAGTAAAGTCGTTGGTCCCGTGTCGAAGACTTAACACACATAAAGATCTTCAAGTCTATAAAGAGGCATATGAGCAAAATTAGACGGTATTTCACGCCCAATATAGAATTGGACATTGATTACCACAGCACTTAAAGAACTTACATAAATAAAACTAAATTTCATTACATTTATTTAGTCATTTTAAAGACTTTCAAATCGTCTTCTTGTCCCTCAATAATAATGCAAATTTCTATAAACAACTTTAACTTTGTTAATACAGCAATTTAAACTTTACGCAAATCTTTAAATAATCACGTATTTTAGCCTCAGTTTCACATCGAAAGAATTGTCATCCATTCTGCCAATTATCTTTCTAGCAAACTTTAACGGAAAAAAATATATATATATATAACTCACACCACAAACATCACATATCTTCACAATATTTCCATAATTGCCCTAATTACATAAAAAAATTGACTGTAAATTGAATTAAAAATGTGCACCAATCAATATGCCTTTATGTGCAACTTTGTATTCACAGTTTAAAATGTTTCATAACAAACACTTTTAAATTTTGTATGTACAGAAAGAGAATGAATAAACATTTACATTTCTAAATCATTCGAGACATGACATATAATTATTTTGGCAACCGAAGATAAACATAAATAAAAATTCTTATTTAAAGTATTGTTTAAAAGTAACATGTATCAGTTTATTTTATGCAACAACCAGATGAGTAACGACAATTCTGCATGCCCGTTTTCTTTGTTAGCGTACACTACTATAATAATAGTCAATATTTCGTTTTTAACCATAATTGTTTTTCTTATCGGATATTTTTTACGAATTGGCGCACAATTTAATAAAATTTATTTTTATAAAACACTGTTAAATATATCTAGATGGAATTGAAAATATGTTTACATTTACGGTACAGCAGTTTCGGATAAAATTTGGAACATAGTTGATATAACTCTAAGATTAAGATATGTAACTTGTGCCAGTTTTTAAACCGTGCAATGAATTTTATTATGAAATATAGTAGCACAAATATTTGTGTACTAAAACCAAAAACAACTCCTATTTAATACATTCACATAACCTTGTCTACCCACTATTGTTTAATGTTGTTCAGGCTGTTTCGAAACCGCACCGAACGAACACAACTGTCTTGCAGCTTAAACTTGAAATACTCTGAAGTTTGATATCGTAGCTTGAAAATTCTTTTATTATGCGTTTATATATCGATCCTAAGCAGTGAGATTTATGGTGGACAAAGCGGCGCAGGGGCGGGTTATCTCCGGGTTCTCCGGTTCCCATACCATCGCATTCCGCAGTGCTCTATCTTCATTCCATGTATCATCAGTGTCACCGTCTGCAATGCATATGTAGTCAAAGCGGGCGCTGAGCACTATAAAAAACAACAAAAATTGAATACAATCGCATCTAACGTTATTTGATATGTTTTATTTTTTAACAGAGCTACCTTTTATATAGTACATAGGTTTTTGTCTATCTCTTAACGTTCACCAACTATACAGAATTAGACAAAATTCCTTCTGAATGAAGTGAACTTCACAAGCCAGTCCGGAAAAATTCAGGACACTCATTTGTTTTTGTTGTTGTTTTTTTGGCCATGCTAATTTCTTATTTGTAGGTATTTTAACCCAAATCGTTAGAGTTATTTTGGTTAAAAATAAGACAATATTTTAAAAATGTTCTGGGCATAGGGTAGCTAGAGGTGGGGAATTTTGCCGAAAATATAATTTGAAAGATGCTGAATCTAAGTAGTAAGTTTAGTATTTACCGGAAAATTTGTTTTTGAGCTATGCTAGTCGTCACAAACTATTTCCTCTTTGGGTAAAGCAAAGAGAGCAAATTTACTTGATGCTCCTGCGAATGGTTTACTGTGCACTGCGTGATCAACTGAGCAAAAAGCAAGAAAACAAAATTCCGTCAGTCATGTGGCAGTGTGCAACATTTTTGGTTTGAAATAGGTAATCCACCTTTCAAAGGTTAAATACACCCATTGTAGGTTCATTATTGGTAGAACAATTGCTCTGTTCTGCATTGATATATATACTTCGGATGTGAACATACATATATTTTCATAAGTTTGGTGGTAAGTGGTAGTCGTAAAAAAAAAAACAGTGCACCAAACAATAGAACTTTTTTTAGTATTTACCTAATAAACCAACAAGCTGCTTAACTTGGTGAATACCATTGTAATCCCATTATAACGTCAAGAGCATGAGAATTAATTGGTAATGAAAAACTTTCACATTTATAGCAGGGCCTCTTGGTAATTAATCCGTATCGAACATAATTTGAAAGAAACGTTCTTCTCGTCTGTACTGTCGTACTCGTACGCATGGATTCCGTAATGACGCTGCAAAATGAATTTTCTGAGCGCAGATCTCAAGGCAAACTAAACATTTATTGCAGCACTTTCTACAAATATTAATACGTCCTCCTAGGCAGCCATAAACATAGGAGTCGATGGCTTGGGTTGCTTTCTGTTCCCGATATTATAAACAGACACAGGGCATACTGCACTAGGAACAGAGACAATTCCTGTCGTCGCGTGTTTACCCACTGCATGCACGGAGCAAGTCTGCGGCACAAAGTCTGCAACTTGGTGAAGCTTGGGTTATGCTGCTCATACACTTGTAATTTTTTGAATTCAGGAGGCTTCAATACGTTTGCTTCCTGTGAAATACTGATATTGCATTTTTGGATGGAATACAATACATTCTCTGAAGTACTATAACACGAAGGCCAACTCAATACCTAGAATTACATTTTTAAAAGATGTTGCATAGGAAAAGATTATGAACATAATAACTGTGATAAGTGTTATTATTTAAAAATTATAATCGGGTGAATGTTTAAGATATTATTCTGCTGCAGTTATTGCTATACACAAACCAGTTACTTTGAGGAGCAATACATTTCTTATTAAATAATAAGCACGAGGAAGAAGCACAAGTTGATATACTATTAATGCTAATATTTATGTCTTAATATTTTTAACACACCATAAAGGTTTTATTATTGGCTTTAAAAACCTCATGATGTATGTAGTGCAAGAATGGAGAAATTACAGAGGGGGAGATGAGGGTAGGGGAGGGAAAGATGGTGTAGGCGAACAAAAGGGAGAGAAAAGTTTTACCCTCGCACTCTCCTCAGCAACATCTGGAATCGAAAACTATACCAAAACTACACTGTAGGTGTCCGATTAACTTTTTAGGTTAGTGACTAAGAGTTATTTATTTGTCTTCAAACCTCCCAAATGAAGTGAACACAAGTCCTTCAGGCTGCAGACAAATTACGCACACAGAATTTAAACAAAAGTATGTGCAAAATTAATTTTTGTTATTATTAGACATGATTTTAAGCTAAATATCTAAGATTTTATGTATGAATAATCTAAGACTAGTTCAGTATCTATAAAATTATACAAAACAAAAATGTATGAAAAGAGTATCTTGATGAATAATTTGATTTTTTTGGACACTAAGACGTATTTTAAGATTTAAGAGCCTAAGAGTGACTATTTTAATATTCTTATTGTTTCTTTGATTTTTTCATGCAGCAATGAAAGATTAAATAGGTATAGATTTCATGGGATTGGTTCTAATACAAAATTGCAATAGCTTGGTTGCAGAAACAAGTTATTTCAGGGAAAATACTGGTAGAGTGCTGGATTTGTAAAAGAGAAACCAATACCTAAATCTCTTTGTTATCGTTTGCTAGTGGTCGGTTACTTTGGTCCGGTAGAAAATCATTGCAAAGGGCCAGTACGTTCAGTGGCACATTTCCCATCATGTTATGACCGCATATCTCGTCCCATTCAACTTTTGTAATGCAATATTCCCTAAATTTCTCTAGATTTCTCTGTGGCTTTCTCAAATCTATTTCGAACAGTTCTCTTGCACTGTTATTTGTAACGAGTTATTAGTTTTTGCATCCATTTTGTAAAGCGGCCACACATAAATTCTAGAACGTCTGAGTAATAATTTTATACGTGCTAATAGGGGAATAAGTGCGGATATTTATATTTGGTTTTTAAGAACAATGTATTGAACAATTGCATCAATATTTGCTTCATTTACAGTTTGTAAAGCGGCCAGATATAAATTCTAGAACGGCTGAGTAATAATTTTATACGTGCTAATAGGGGAATAAGTGCGGATATTTATATTTGGTTTTTAAGAACAATGTATTGAACAATTGCATCAATATTTGCTTCATTTACAGTTTTATAATTTTGCTTATTAAGAGCAGTATGTTTTCAGATTGGTTAATGCTTCCAAGTAGGTGTGGCACACACGAGACTTATGTGTTCATTTTCCCTGAGACCGCGGGTCAGAAGGCGTAACCTTGGGTGGGCAAGCTTCGCTATAATGAATCTTGTATCGAAACTGAATTTGAATGCTTTCTTCATGGCCAATGGCTCCCACACTAGCTAGTCCAGCAGGTCAGTATTGGGGTTTGAAAACTTTGGAAACACAACAGATATTCTATACTGACAGGCGTTGTTCATTTCGCAGCGAACTAAGATCATGCAAAAAATATCAGGTAGTAAATGGTGTGACTAGTTTGTGATAAAACAACTAACCGAAGTGGATGTGCTTTAATGTATCATCTATCAAATTATTGTACCTTCATCGTATCTGTATCTGTACCTTCATCGCCCTGTATTTGTTGTTTAATGGTGCAGTTCCACTGTGAGTTATTCTATAAGTTTGAGAATGTCTCTTCTACAACTTTATAAGCTGAAATTATTCCTCAACACAAATAAATGTATAATTTAAGAGATAATAAAATATTTCTAGCCATAATAACGTAACAGATTTGTTGTTACTGTGTGATTTTTAATGCTTACAAATTAATTGCATTTTAAAACCTATGAAGAAATAGAAAGGAAGTACACTACAGATATATAAAGTACATATAAATGTTTAGGAACTGTGTTTTAGGTGCCTTGATATAGGTTTTTAAAGGTCTAGAAATTCGCGGTGTAACTTATACGGATATGTTCTGTTACAGAAGTTTAGTTACGACACTACGTGACAAACTTCATGTACATAGTCTAATGGAACGAAAACGGACTGTTTTCAGTTACTGATAGCATACCAAGTTTTATTGTATTAAAAGCTTGTTTCATTTGTTCTGCAGAAATGCTTAGTTTGGACTTGGCGCGGTATGTTGGTATTATGTCCCTGCATTCACCTTTCTGACTGCCGTGTATGATACGTCTGTTGAAAATGAACAGTAATAAAACTCCTGAAGCAGGAATCGTTCAATGAAGCCTAGATTCCTCAAAAGAATACACCAGTCTTTGCTGCTTTGTTACTTACTAATATATCGAGGTAGGTATTTAACAACAAGGGTTTGTTTTCACAAAAAGGTTCATTTCTAATTGACGCATTTAGCATCAGCATCTTCGATCCCCGTTTCTTCTCCTTAAAATACTTAATTCTTACAAGCTATCCATTTTTTATTATGTATGTAATGTCTACACATCTTATGCATTGGCAAGCATGTAAATCCGTACTTGTAACGCTGGTTGAATTACTTGCTTAATTTGAACGAACACAGCATAGCTGTTCGGCAATAGTGTACACACCTAAAAGAGACTTTTGAAATGTATAATATTTAAATGTCTTTATAAATAATTTGTCAGAGCAGAATCTCTGTGTGTACTCTAACAAATGTGTAACACATTGCAGTCCTATTTGATGAATATTTAATTATGTTATTAACTAGCAGGCTTCCCGAAAGCTACAGGATCAACTTTTTAAAACCGAATGCGAATTAATCAATTTCATGTATCTCCCCCTTTTTATGAAACTGTACAATCAAACAGAGGATTTTTATTTTGAATCCTCCGCTTTGCTTCATCTAATTGTAATTTCGTACAGCCGCGTGTAATAACCAATAAAAAATGTTGGCCAATATTTGGTAAAAGATCAGATAAAGAGACTGGTGGATGGGCGGGGTGATAGGTGCCAAATTAATAAAGTTATTGGATTAATTGTTTTTTCACACAAGCCGTGAGTGGGACAGGAGTTGGATGGGTAGAGTTTGACTGAAAAATTCAATACCATAGCCGGGATTTGAACCACGGATCTCCTGATCTCTAGCCAGTTGCTCTGCCATTGAGCTACCACGGCAACATGCCGTATAGCATTGCATTTCTCAAGTGACTCGCATGTTTCCCGGTAAACCACAAATTATTTTTGAGATGACATACCCCAATGGCAACTTACAATGTTGTAAGTACTGTCCCAGGATTCATAGTATAGTAAAGTTATTACCCAAATGTCACCCTGCGTGGTGTAGTGGTTACTAAGCTAGCCTCTATTAGCCAAGGTTCCGCGCTCAAACCGGGCGGAGAGTGATGGCGTTCTTCGGAAAGGAAGTAAACTGTTAATCCCGTGTAATCTCTATATTCTCGTAAAAGAACCCCATACGTTAAAGGAAAGGTCCCTGGAATAAATTCACTATTTTAACGTCCCAAAGTCCTGAGTTCTAATTATAGTGGGCGATCAGTTGATCCATTGTCACCATAGGCACGGCGGCGAACTAGAAATTTCCTCATCAAGAAACCACTATAAAGGTGGCCCAATATACACCGACATGGCGTGATGGAACTTGAACTGGATTGAAATTAATTATATATAAACGGGATAAATTTCCTTTAACTTACAGAACAAATTTGACTTGGCCATGGCTCTTAAGCCATGGAATTTCCCATATTTTACCAGTTCTTATGTTCAGCCTACAGATTCCAACATGTCATTCTCCTTCTTAGCTGGGCTGGAATTTTTCCTTTAGTTTAATTGATCTGAGGTTCTCTACCTATGCTTATTCCGCCAAAACATGTTCCCAATCTGCATCCAACCGCAAATGGGAGATTCTGCTTCAAGAATCGTTAGTTATTTTCTGTGCCAGCCTCCTACTCTAATGCCTGTCATTCCTAACCTTTCCTTTCTTCCTAAAATATTTGCTCCTGTACTCCAATTCAGTTTTATTTCATTAGCTAGACCTCAAGAAAGTTTAATTTTACAATCTGATTCAATTTCCTCTTGACTGACATTTATTAATACTTTTGACAAATTTCCATATGATTTTGTTATGTATTTACTTTGTTAATTATTTGTTTTCTTTAGCACAATCCAATAGCAGGATAGGAGGTGGAAGGTAGAGTCAAGACTGAAAAAATTCAATGCTATGGCCGGGATCTGAACCTTGGATCTCGCGGTCTCCGTTCGGTTGCTCTGATCACTGAGCTGTCATAGTAGCATGCCACCCAACATTAAATTCCCAAACTGACCCAGGAGATCTCAAACTATTTTGAGATGACGTACCCCGTTGGCGACTTACAATCTCGTAAGTACTTTTTCCAAGACTGTACGAGTATAGTCAATCAACTATTGCGATAATTGGTGTTAAATAAATAATTGTTTTACAGAAATTCCGTGTGTAGGAAAAGAGTCGGATAGGTAGAGCCAGATTGAAATATTCAATGCCACAGCCAGGATTTGAACAATGGATCCCTCTTTTTTTGTCCAGTTGTTCTAACCAATGAGCATCCAGATACTGCACCGAACCGATACTAAATTATTCAGCCCTACTCGAATGGCCCTGTGGATTACCGGGAATAATTAGAGTTATTTGGGACATTTAATGCCGGCTCGGCATGTTGCTATGGTAGCTCAGTGGTTAGAACAGCCGGACTGAGATCGGAAATTCAAATCTCGGCTTTGACGTTTTTTTGTGCTGACTGTAACTATTCAACTCCTTTCCTATACACCGATTGTGTCGAAAAACACAATTAGTTAACACTAATTAACCCAATAGTGGGTTAAAAACACTATCCTGGTCTAAGTACATATGAGATTTTAAGTCACTATTGGGGTACGTCACTTCAAAATAAGGGTTAACAATACAACCCTGGTCTAAGTACATATGAGATTTTAAGTCACTATTGGGGTACGTCACTTCAAAATAAGGGTTAACAATACAACCCTGGTCTAAGTACATATGAGATTTTAAGTCACTATTGGGGTACGTCACTTCAAAATAAGGGTTAACAATACAACCCTGGTCTAAGTACATATGAGATTTTAAGTCACTATTGGGGTACGTCACTTCAAAATAAGGGTTAACAATACAACCCTGGTCTAAGTACATATGAGATTTTAAGTCACTATTGGGGTACGTCACTTCAAAATAAATTGAGATCCCCTTGTGGTTTACTGGGATCAATTCGAATCAGTTGGGGAATTTAATATCTTGCTGGCATGTAGCCATGGCAGCTCAGTGGTTAGAGCTGTTCGATGGAGACCGATAGATTCGTGGTTCCAATCCTGTCTGAATTTTCATTCTGACTCTGTCAATTTATTTATTTATTTATTTCGCATCTTTGCCATACAAACATTCTCCTCAAGCCTCTATGAAGATGATTTGTCCAAAACAACGGAGAAAATTAGTAATTGGAGCGCAGTGTGGAGTTATTTTCTTGCATTAGTCTCAGCCAGTATTTAATACTCTTATTTTACTGTTCTCATTGCTCCAGAATTGTATGTACCATGTGCATACAATTGTTACCTGCATTTTATTTACATTCTCTGCTCTTTCTCATCCCCAAATGTCACTTTCGTGTAACAAAATCGACTTTATCATAGAATTGTACATCTTTCCTAATATAGCTACCGGCGCATTAAGTATACACGTGAGAGTACATACTATTTCGTTCGCGTGACCTCGCAGCCCTCCGTGCTGTAGTGGTTACCATGCTAACTTCATGTACCCAAGGTTGCGGGTTCGAACCCGGCTGAGGACGATGGATTTTTTTCGGGTGTAAAAATCCTTAGCATGTCTTCCTTCGGAAGGGAAGTAAAGCCGTTGGTCCCACGTCGTAGATTTATGACACGTAAAATAACCTCAAGCCTGATAGAGAGAAAAATATTGTTCTTCTCACTCTTGTTGGAATCGCAAGGTTCCTTTCCGTTTTCTTGACTTCGAGACAGCCATATCATATAAATTGAAACTGAGTTATATTTATGGATGCTCTTTAGCTGTTGCGGTTCTCAGCGTCTCGTTCTATATTACGCATGAAAGGCCGCTTAATTTTGCTCAGAGGCCTCTTGAGGTTCTTTTACTTGCTGTAAATCTATGACAACGGGATCATTGGATTCACTTCCCTTCCGAAGGAAGCCATGCTATGAATTATACCTACGGCCTTCGGAACCAGAGGCTAGCGTGTTACCCCTATACCACGGAGGACAACATATCGCATCAATGCGGTGTATAGCACTGCTTGTTTGCCTTTCACGCGTGCTGGTTGAAACCGCTGCCGGTAGCCGCGCTCGCTAACATGCTTCGCTTTGTTGCTTCGTGGCGCAAGGGGTCGTGGGTTCGAGTCCCGCTGTGGACATGGGTGTTTCTGTGTTTGTGAATGTGTATTTGTAAAAGGAAAACGTTAATAATTAATAGGTCAACTAAGGAAATTTAGGAAACTGAAAAAAAAACAGAGGAAAAAGGAATACAGCGTCGGAGTCCTGACAAGCCTCCGGAACTGTAATTTTTTATATTATAGTATAAATTTTCCGAATGCTTTACCCCTTAGAATTGTAATGCCATAGATCCCCGACTATTCCGAATAATGGATAAAAAGTCCTGTTATTTTAACGCAAAAGAATATAATGCATTACCGGAATCACTGACTTAAAATGTAAATGGCGTGTTATTTATGGACGCCCTTTAACTGCTGTGGTTCTCAGCGTCCCATTCTAAATTGGGCGTGAAAGACCGCTTAATTTTGCTCAGAGGCCTCTCTATCAGGCTTGAGGTTCTTTTACGTGCCGCAAATCTACCACACGGGACCAACTTTACTTCCCTTCCGAAGGGAGCCATGCTAAGGATTCTCCGACGGGTTTGAACCCGCAATCTTGAATCACTGACTTCCTTAAGCTTCTTCCGTCTTCCAAGTTTTGCAAAAGGTACATTCTAGTTTCTTTAAGTACCTTTGTCTTTGCTACAGATATCTATCGGAATATTTGAATACTACGCACTTGCACTTTTTCTTGGGCACTAGTTTTTCAGGATAGCGAGGTTACGGGGAAGAAGAACTTGCTCATCCGGCTATGTTTCCGCAATGTAGTCATCCAAATAAAGTTTCTTTTTTTGAGGCTCTCAGATATTATGGTAAGTAGGTTATCTAATTTACTGTGAAGTACCTGACTTATTTAACAAAACACAACGTACGTGCATGTGTGTGAATTCTGGAATCTAGACACATTGAAGCCACTATATTTCGGGGTGTATAGCGTACTTCATGCCTCAGTGTTGTTGCTCTTCTCTACTTCCAAAATTGCGCCAAACCTACCAAGTGAAGACAAGGAAACTGAGCGCCCAAGGAAAGTTGCGCTCTTGGTAATTATTTGGACAATTACAGTAGGTAATATGATAAATATTTAAACATCCTCTTTGGTCCCATAATTATATAATAAGCATTAAATAACGTTATAGCATAAAAGCTACACATGTTCACAAAGTGCATACACATAACTTCTACCACAAAATAGAGGAGAAGCTCATGAATAACATGGTTAATCATTCTCAGGCCCCGAAATTAAACTACTTGGGGAAAACTTAAAACCTGGACCATCTAGAAAATGTCTTCGCATTTTTAATTTAAAATATTGGTTCACTGTTTATTAATGTTACCAATTTTCTCTTTGGATATTTAGCATGCCTTTCTAAAGAAATTAATTACAATAAATGTTTAAAGGCAATAACTAATTTCTTACAAGAGGGTTATTAGAGTGCCATTTATAAATTCTAGGATAAGAATAGGATAAAAAGTTTGTTCACAAGTTTTGATACTGTTTCATTACACACACACACACACACACACACACACACACACACACATTTTGATAAATGGGATTAAATAGTAAACATAACATGTGATTGGTGTCATCATAACCAAGATCAATTATCGCTTCTTTAGCTCTGCTTTATGCTTGCTTAAGAGATACATCATATTCATCTGTTTATATTCATTGAAATAAAATGTAATAGACTTTTATTTGTAGATGCATTCTCATCAGCTCACCGGCTTTTTTTGCTACATGAATTCTCTAAAGAGTGCACCAACTTCTTTATACTCCATGGACTTCTCAATGAAGTATTTCTAAATCATTTTCAGTCTTTTAGTAATTTGTGAACTGAAACTAGACGATTTTTAGAGACCCTTTCCAATCAAAATAACAAAACTTTTCAAAAGGGAAAGAGTGATCAGCTTCGACTGAATGGCATGTGAAGTTGCTTTACATACACTTGCACCTTTGCAATAAAGGAAGAAGATTGAAAATACAAAACAAAGTCGAGTATTTTTACTTTCAAGTTTGTTCAAAATACTTAACGTAAATATATTGTTCTATGTGTTTCGACGCTAGTGAATGATTGAAGCCTTTACGGGGAAATAAAATGCATTACTGTCAGGTGTTCAAAAGCTCGTATATAATATTTCACCAGGCTTACCTCTGTGAACTGTTGAACGATTAGTCATATCTATAGTCATATCAATAACTGGCAAAATTCTAGCAAATATAAATATATTGCACAATAAATGTGCACTTTAATAGTTGCAGATTAAATTCATTTTATTAATGTCTACCAAAAAAAGGCGGGAAGGAAGAAACGCATGAACTTCAGGAATTTCCACTTTCTACGCATGATAATATGAGTGGGAAGTGTGTAAAAACACACCATTTTGGGGGGGGGGACTTTTGATGGACGTTATGTTGTTCAGAATCTTAATCTAAGAAATATTTGACTGGTATATTCTGACCCTTGCTGTCCTTCGGCGTTCATTAGCACTGTAGTAAATTCCAATAAGCATTTGGCTGAACTAAATTCAGTTTTAGGTGTTCTGAATATCTAATGAGTCATCGCAGATAGATGAAAAGAATTACATAGGAAACAAAGCATTTCCAACTGTTTTCTATAAAACTAGCTGCTTCTATAGAACAGGAAATGAAATGAAATGGAGTTTTATTCATGGAAACTCTTTAACTACTGTAATTCTCAGCGTCTCATTCTATGTGAAAGACAGCTTAATTTTTCTCAGAGGCTTCTTTATCAGGCTTGGGGTTCTTTTACGTGCCGTAAATCTACGACACGGGACCAACGGATTTACTTCTCTTCCGAAGCCATGGTAAGGAATTAACGCTGAGGACATCAATCGTCTACGCCGGGTTTGAGCACGCGACCGTAGGTACAAGTGGCTGGCATGGTAACTCCTACACCACCGAAGAACAGTAACACCAATATATGGATTTCAGTTATGTAAAATTCAATGCTAATTAAGGGGATTTAAACAATCACTTACAGAACATTAAAAATACCAATTTTAGCCATTTATACAAATTATTTCATTATCATGCACCTATGGAATTGTAATACAAAACGTAAGTACTGTTTTATAATATAGCGAGTAGAATCCAAGAAAATGTGTTAAACTCGTATTCAGAGATCCTGGGCTTGAATCGATCCCACTGCTCATTCTGGCCTTTTTTTTATTTTATAATGTGTTTCCATAGTTGGGAGGTGAATGCTGGGATGTATTATTCTTATCTACCCCGATTTTGTTTCCCTAATTTCCGTTTCATTCCGTTTTCTTTCCACATTTCAGGTGTGATTTTAGGTTTCGTGGTGTGAGGCGTTACCGGACAAATGGCGGATGTTTGATCTAAGAAGACAGTAATACTCGTGAACACTACAGGCCTATCTTGTTGGACGAGTGTTCGTGGTCTTCCTTGGGCAACTTTAGTGGTGGGACAGGTCTTCTGCGCATCTCTGTGGCCTTGCAGTCTATAGCCTCCTGTCGTTCTTTCACTTTATCCTTGACCTGTGGGGTGGTAGCCGCTGTAGATCTTACGTTGTGTGCAAACTGTCCTTCGTTTTATACACCGTACCCTATAGAGTTTTTTAAAGGAACTTGAAAGAAATCTTTTACAATTCCAAGGTTTCTCTTCCATGGGAAAATTCCTTGAGAGCCTTAGCGTTCTGTCCTTCAAGGATGCTTCACTTAAGAAAATTGTTTCTGAAGATGGACTGAGTCGTTCTGCGAAATAAAGGTTAAATGGAGGTAGCAATTTAATTATAAGAAAATGTGATGTGTTCCATTCAAATGAGTGTTCTGTCTGTTCTGCAAACAACCCATACTTACAAAGATTATTATTTTATCTACACAATGCTAATTGATATAAGCAGTAGAAATGACCATGGTATTTGTTTCCTTGTAAGTATAAAGGAAATTAGGGAGTACATTAGGCTATTTATATCATATGTTTTAAAGGTTGTCGCTATGTAATGTTCATTGAAATTCGGTTGTTTCTATAGACAGGAGTTCAATAAAAGAAATATGATACGGACGAGGATTTACGGTTTGAGAAAAGTTTTTAAGTATTTAAAACCTGAAACCAATAACAGGGAATATCTCGGAAATGGTTAGATCTACATAAAGCTTACATGTAACAAATTGCGTTTAAACGAGCTCTAGATTTTTTATGTAGTAAGGCTTTGTCTACTTTTTACGTTCACAAATTATGCAAAAGTCATTCACAATGAAGAAGACATCAGAGGCTATTCCCAAGATATATACGATGCACATCTTATTTGTGATGTAAATATCTTTAATCCAGAACCTTAGAGCCATTTTTAGAAAATAAAACTGTTGAAATTTAGAAATTTTCTATGCAAAGGGTAGTTTGGAGTGGGGAGATTTTCCTGAAAGTCTTCGTGTCGCATTCTGAACTACACTAAGTTTGGTATTTAACCGAGTTCTTGTTTTGAGCCATGCTTTCCCAGACACACAGACACACACGGACCTTTTTCTAAAAAAAAATCTTTTTGGATTCAGGGGTCTCAAAACATGTAAAATCTCGGTATTGAATTTTTGGGTGGCGTAAGCACGGACAGTCTCTCTAAGGGTTCCAGAATGAGTGCCCCTGACGCCGTCCGGGCCCAACGCACAAGAATCCTGCCTCCGGGATGCGCCGAATGATCCACCGATAATCGCCCGAAAGCTCGCGAAGGTGCGTCCCGATAGAATGCTCCCGAAACAACGTGGTTAGACCATTCTTCTCTCACCGAGGTTGTTCGAGTTCGATACCAAGCGACCGCATGTGTGATTTAAGGTGGACAAAGCGGCCCAGGGGCTGGTTTTCTCCGTATTCTTCGGTTTCCCCCGCCATCACATTCCATCAGTGCTCCATTTTCAATCCATGTGCCATCAGTGTCATCGCCTGCGCTGCCATAGTAGTAAAAACAAAAAACAAACAAACAAACGACAGAAATAGACCTCCACATGCGCAAGCCACAGCCAGCCGCAACCAACCGAACGCCATCGCCTGATCCTTCAACTCTGAAACAAGCGATAAGGATATAATGTTAACAGGAGGGTTCCAGGGGATGTAATGAACCCTCCCAGCATTCGCCAGATTATCAGCAGGATAACATTTAAAAAGAGCAAATGAATCAGCAAGGTTTCATTTTGTTACATGAACAGAACCACGATGTAAATTATGCTAACGAAAAATGTCCATTGATTAGCATAGGAAAAAAAAAAAAAACAATAAAAAAAGGATGATTTTTAACCAACCTTAATTTCACGCTAGAAAAGATACGTTATGTTTGGGTAATACTATGTTCATAACCACCTTTTATTAAATACGTAACGAAAGGTGAATATGCAAAACTTAAAGAGGTTAAACGTGGCAAATAAATGATTACGTTGACATTAGAAAGATGTTACAGTATTATTTTATAGTACAATAAACCTCGCTAGATTTCTCCGACGCGTATCATTGGCACCATAGTTATGGATGGATCCATTATTTCAGGCTTCAGGTTTCTGGCAGCGTATGCATGAGTTGAGTGAGTTTCGGAGCGTACAGTAATAGCGGCAGCCGCCGAGCGTCGAAAGAGAGTCGTTGCGAAAGCATCAAGGAAAGACACCCATTTGAGAATATATTTTTATTTTTAATCAGAGGAAGCAATTAATAGTTATTTTTGGTGAAATAAAACTGAGTATTTTTATGCTTTAGTTCGGCACAAAGTTGAAAAATAAGATCAGAAGAGCAGATAAGTTACACAGCCTTACTAGTCGTGGGTGGACAGTGAGTGTACCAATCCCACATCTTGCCCTTGAAGTCTTTAATCCCAATAGCGCTTGCGACCCCTCAAACGATTTCCCGTCTTCTCTCTGCTTATAGCATAAACATTATCTACATTAAGCTTGTGTTTTAAAGGAATCTATATGTTTATGTAGTACGTTTTTGTTTATCGCTTAGCTTCACAGAATATTCCCAGAAAATTCAATATATAAATTTTATCTGTCATGTAAATATCTTTAATATACGTTCTTGTGATCAAAATCGCTAGAACCATTTATGAGAAAAATTCAAATTTCGAAAAATGTTGCATTTAATGGATAGTTTGGCATGGAGGGATTTTCTTAAAAATCTTCATTTTGCAACTTTGAAGGTGCTAAGTACCAAGTTTAGTACACATTTATACGACTTTCGTTTTTAGTTAACCCATTTACAAACACTTAGAGACCTTTTCCTAAAAGTTATTCTTACTTCCTCTAGCGCATAGATATGTACAACGCACATAGTAGACACCCAAAAATCGATACCGAGGTTCCATCGGAAATATATGGTTTGAGGTCCCCTGAATCAAGAAAAATAGCTTTTTTAGGAAAAAGGCCAGTGTATTTGTGTGTGTGTGTTTGAAGTTTTCTATTTCCCAAGCATGCAGCACGAACATTTTGAAGAAAATACCTCCACTCCAAACTATCCTTTATATAGAAAAATTTTCGAATGTTTTGATTTTCTCAAAAATGGCTCAAAGGATTTTGATTAACATATCGTATATTATAGATATTTATAAGATAAAACAAAATGTTTGTCCCGAATTTTCTAGGAATAGCCTCTGAAGAGCCTCTTTATTCTGGATTGACTTTTGTATAACTTGTAAGAGATAGACAAACACCTACCACAAAAATGTAGATCTCGTTAAAACACACGGTTTATGTCATATATACTTTTTGTAGAGTTAACGTTTTTGAGATATTCCGCGATATAGATTTCAATTTTAAGCTACGCCTTTCTCTTCGTCCTTCTTTCGTTACACTCCAAGCAAGCAAAAATAATGAGAATTCAGCTGCTTCACATTTGACTATCGTTTTAGCTGGTGCATGCATTCCCTTATTGTTCTTCTATTTACAAATAAGCAATAAAAAAGAGCAATTCTGTTAATGTTTGTCTGGATTAATATGATGTAGATAAAAGAATAATCTTTTGTAATAGAAGTTTGTTTCCGGAAATTCATGTGAATGGAAAACATTAGATTTTTATTCAGGGATCCCAAAACATGTGTTTCCGATAACATTTCGGTACCGAATCTTTGGATGGAATGCAATGTGTCTGTATCTAATGTGTACGGAGTAGTGAAAGTAGAAACGGAGGTGTCAGGAGGGTAATTTTGAAAAACATTTACCTAAATTCAAAGTTCGTTTTCATCCTAATTTTAATCATTATTCTACCTCCCAAGTACAAACATCTTGGGCTCTTGCACTTTCTTTTTAACTGATGGGTTGTTACATTTTTACTTTCTTTAGTTCGTATGTACAATGTACGTAGTGGATAGATAAATTACTGTATTCCACTAAAAATTCGATGTCGAGTTTTCACCAGAAGTATATTTTTGAGATCCCCTGAGTCCAAAAAAGTGCATTTTCAGAAACAGATCCCTGTTTGTGTGTGCCTGTGTGTGTGTTTGTTCTATGTGTCTATGGACAGCATGGCTCAAAAACGAAAAGTTCGTTACATACTAAACTAGGTATTTAACTTTAATATCTCCTAAGGATGCGACACGAAGATCTTCATGAAAAACCACCACTCCCAACTAAACTATACATGGAAAGTTTTTCTAAAGTTTTGATTTCCCCCCCAAAAAATGGCTCCAGTGATTTTGATTAAAATATCATATTAAAGATATTTACATCACAAATAATATGTATATCCTGAATTTTCTGGGAATAACCTCTAAAGATCTCCTTATTCTGAATGAATGTTGCTGACTTTTGTATAACTGGTAAACCGTAAGAGGTAGACAAAAGCTTATCACACAAAAAATGTAAATCTGGTTAAAACAAATAATTTATATACGTCTTTTTTGTAGAACTGTCCGCTTCTGCGGTATTATCTATTATTGGTTTTAGCTTTAAGATACTTATTCTTTCTCAAATGGGACCATACAAAGCGAACCGAGCCTCAATTGTTTTACACATCGACGAGCCTTTAAAAGTTTTGACTATCGCTTTAAGCTAATGTATTCCCTTATTTCCCTTCTACTTGAAAGGAAGCAAATAATAAGACCAGTTATCCTAATATGTATCGTGAATGGCACGATGTAGATAAAAGAATAATCTTTTGTAAAAATAGTTTGTACTTGGAACAGCTAGAGAAAGTTATGTGAACAAAATCGATTTTTTTTCTAATATGTCACGTTGAAGTCATAAATGCTGATGAATGAAGTAAGAATGCTTATAGTTATCCAGGAAACAGTTAAGTAGCGGAAGTGCAATAAAACTCAGAGATGAAAGATACAGTGCAGAAGTGAGCATTATAGCCCGAGAATGTCAACCATCTCCAAAGTGACCTTGACCCTTGCCGAGTTTGTCAAGCCTTGATTGCTTTGCAGAATGGCGAGGAGCTGTAGATGTTAGCTTCAACGGCAACGCTGTATTTCGGGAATATTGTCTATAAATTATGGCTGGCCATCATGATTGTTCGCCATGGCAACTGTGACGTAGGCATTCCGCGAGTCAGCTCACTTAGCATTAACTATGAAACATTTAGAGTGTGAGACAGGTTATCCATAATTTATTAACGTACCTATTCGTCCGGAGAGCGGTTCCCGGCCATGTTGCTTGGAGCTTTAATGGATAAGGCAATGGACAGGTGACTCTTCTGTCTCTTTCCCACTCGTACCCAATATAGATACTCCGGAGCACAAGGTCGGCTGTCAGAACATCAGGCTTGGTAGCCTCCATGTCACCTCGCCGTACATTCCCGCTCCCCTGAATTTTCGCGCAGCATTTCCATGTCCACAGTTCACGAGTTAGAATGTCATTCAAAATGACTTTAATAAAGAAGGACATTTTACGGTTTATTTTTCCATTCAGATAATGCTATGTAACAAACCGATGACTCGAGCACATATATAACGTTATCACATCAGTGTGAGTCACATTTTGGCGTAATGCAAATTCATCTGAAATAAACAATTACGTGTGTAAGTGGCATAAATCTGTGATTCCCATTCGCTTTAGAATTGTGGATCATCTTTTATTGCCAAATATATATACAGACAGCACATCTTTAAATTCCACTACTTATCTGCGTTAGCTACAATGAAATTTCTGAAACTTTACAATTGTTATAAGCATACGATATAAACATACGGATACACTACAATCTACATAGATATTATGAAGAAAAAGAAAAGCATCATAGCTCTTTTTGATTCTGGCGATTCCTTCTACATATTCTTCAACATTTTTTTACCTCTGGACTTAAATAGGCTCCTACAAAGAGACGATTTCTACGTTTGTTATTCCAAAAACAAGCAAAGAAGGTATTTGTTGTAATTAATTGTTCTTTCACATAATCCTTGTATAGGACAAGATTAGAAAAGCTAAAATCAAACTGAAAAATTTAATGACATAGCTGGGATTTCAACCACGGATTTTCTGGTCTCCTTCTGATAGCTCTAGCCAACTGAGCTACCGTGACAACAAGCCTACACTGAATCACAACACTGATTGACCTATTAGTTTGTTAAACTATGCCCTTGACTTCTTCCTCCTTGGTGTTCGCAATGTTCTTTACACGTACACAAAACGCTCCACTCAGAAACACATGCATAATTTACAGTTCGTTTAATAATGCTATGCCCAACGACAATTGGATCCCCTTCTCTAGTTTCTTAAATATATTCAACATAATTAATTTTTATCGTATGAATATAGAATATGGGTGAGTGACCGTGAACAGAACTAAACCTAACTATATTTAGTTTAAATAAATATGTTATTTATTATTTCTTATTAATAAAAGGTTTCCCACGATGTTTAATGAACATACTTCTCAAAACTCACAGATATTTGCGCGTATTTAAGGTACTATATGTTATGGTTTACACTGAATTCGCGCTTATCGTAGAGTAGTTAATGACATCATTGGTATACATCAGATGTGGTTCTATGAGTGGAGCGATAGTACGGGTATAGAGAAGCATAAAGGAACCTTTGTATGGAAAATGTAAAAATAGTAAATTTTGAAGATTCACATTACCGATTACTTAAGACGGAATAAAATGATCAAATTATATTGAGCTGAGGGTATTGTCCTTATATTCGTACTGTTAAATGTAGCATAACGATAAACTGAACAGCGGATTTTTCCCAACCATGACACTGGATAAAGTTTAAACCATTAATAGCAAGATAATTAAAAATAAGTAAAAATGCGCTTGCATCATCTTAAAACATTTCATGAGTAAACGTTTGATTATACAACACTGAGTCGAAAGCTTCGATACGATTAAACATTTGTTTGCTTTCCAAAATGTCCCCCGTAATAAATTTCAAACATCTATTTCAAGCATCACAATATATATACATATATATTTAAATTCTGTAAATAGCTTTTTGTGAAGGTCGATATATACATAGGGTTCATTAGGTAATTTTATTCTGGGGCTCACGGATAAACTCCGTTAGATATTTTCAAAACATCCAAAAATTAGTTTTTATGTCCTAAGAATACCTTGAAGTTTAAGCTTCAAATACTTCTTATGGGTCTCACTCTTAGAGATTTTTAATGCTTCAATTGCTGACCATTTAAATGCTCATGAGCTAAGAGCAAGTACCCTATTTGCTTCTAAGGTCTTTTACATGATTTCGATTTTGCTTACACGTTCGCGTTTTAAAGATGTACCACTTGATGAAGTTTGTAACAATCTTATTCAACTTTTCATAAAATAAAACTCAGGGACGATCAAACCAGCAGAAACATAAGGGCAAAAATAAGCAAAACTGGTGTTAACTCGTATATAGTTTCGTTGTTTTACTGGTTTTTCTTTTTCCTATTATATTTTTGACCTGAAATTCAGACTTATTTGTAATCCGTTTATATGTATCTTTATGTTTTCATTTCAATTTGAAGCTGTTATTGTCAGGTGTGATTTGTGCATGGTGGCAACTGGTTCCTGATTTCGCTGGTTCAAACCCGGTGGAGGTCGATGAACCTTTTCGGGCGTAAAAATCCTTAGAATGGTTTCCTTCCTAAGGAAAGTAAAACCGCTGGGTCCATGCTGTAGATTTAAGGCATGTAAAAGAACATCAAATTTGATAAAGAGGCCTCTGAGCACAATTAATTGGTCTTTGATGCCCAATATAGAATGGCACGCTGAGAACCAGAGCAGTTAAATAGCGATCATAAAAATACTTAATTTAATTTTTCACAGTACCAGAAAGTACTGCAAGTTCTGATGCAGCAAACAATAAATAAAAAAGAAGGCTTTGGAGCATATCAACAAATCCGATTGTTGCTTCTATTACCGAGTCTCTGATTTCTCATTTACTGAAATCTTGTCCACTTATGTACCTGGTGCCCCAACTCCCGTATTTGACGTATGCAGATATCTCTCCATGCGTTAAAAGAGTTGCAGAAATTAACGGACTATTTCAAGTTAAATCTCTCCAGTGGAGAACTGGCATATTCCTGGAATTAAGTATAAGCGGCTTTTTCTGTACTTTACAGTCATTTTCTCTGAAGTAACAGTATTTTATATGCCATGGTATTATTAATTAAAACTCAGTCACTTTCAAAACCATGTTCGTTTATGACAAATGTTCTAATATGTAAGCCTGATTAATTATTTTCAGTCTTTTAGACATTTAGCAGTTTAAGCTAAATGTTATTCTACGCCTTTCAAAGGCGAGAGAATTATCAAATTCGGTTTAATGGCATCTGGCACCCTACACCACAAACGACCGTACCCCTCATATTTTCTGTGCGCAAGATTTTAAGGGCATAGATCCATATGTTTTGATAAATGATATTTTCATGTGTATTCACTCGGTGTGTTAGTTTTTTTTTTTTTTTTCCCTAGAGAGCACAACAGTTCTCCCACAAAACAATAATATTTACTACCTGATGTCTTTGCATGGTCTTAAGTGTGTCACGAAATGAACATCGCCTGTCCGTTTTGCTTCCACGTTTTCATACCTCAATACGTGACCTGCTGTAGTGTAGGTAGTGTCATTGGCCTTTCAGAAAGCATTCAAAATCCGTTCCATTACAACATTCAATCTCGCGAGACCTGCGCTCTCAAGGCTACGCCATCAGCCCCGCTCTCTAGGGTAAAACAAATACGTACGTCTTGTGTGTGCCCGCCTACCTGGAGGTACTAACCAACCTGAAAATTCAGTACTAAGTAAAACAATAAATCCACAATGAAGCAAATATTAATGTACTGTTATTCATTATACTGTCCTCAATTATTTAGCCTGCTGTTTCCTGTAACTTTTAAGCGGAGCATAGTGCATCGTTACGATGTTTCCATGATCGCATTTAAATTTCTAGTATGTGAATTTGCCGCTATGTGCCATGGTGACGATGGATGAGCTCGTCACCCACAGACGGCATTGTAGGACGAAATCACGATTTGCGGTTGCAAAATGGCAGAGTTTTCCATAGGAACCTTCTTCTTACTGGTATGGGCTTCTTTTACGCGTAGAAAACGTTACACGGGACTACCAACTTACTTCCCTCGATGGAAGCATTGCTAAGTATTTTACGACCGAAAAAATCCATCACCCTCCACCAGGTTTGAAGTTGCAATCTTGGGTCTTAGAGACTAGTATGGTAGCCACTATACCACGGAGGGCGACCTGTTCTCAATTACCAATACAAATATCTGACTCATACGTTTAACAGTCTGGATGCACATCATATTGGAATAATATGAATGTGTAAAATAAACACAGCATATTTTAAATGCATAATTTGTCATTGAAGGATATGAAAGGCTTTTAAGAATATTATATAATTAAGGTTTTTCGGAGAAATATGGTTTTCAGCTAAAAAATACAATAAAAGGAAAATGCTCTATGAACTCAGAATCCCCCTTTTGTATCAAAGTTAGAGGTGAGAGGAAATGTAAATGTTTCACAACATCGATGAGAAAGTGGGTGACCACCACTCATCCTGTCAAGCCAAGCGCACTATCTACCCTATAAAAGCAAAGTTGATCGGAGTACGCGCGTCTTCGTTGCCATCATGCTGACGTCATGCGCCGGAAATACACGCTTTGGGGATGAGAAAGATAGCATCAAGTTTAAAAAATTAATTCAATTCCACTAGGCTTGTACACGGAACGCCCGTGAATAAAACAAAAGTTAACTACGGGGCAATTCGTTAATTACCAACTGGAAAAGCCAAACGCTGTTTTGGCTCCAAGAGACCATGACACAAAGATATGTATAAAACACTCGCTGTGACGCAAAACTAAATCTGCATTTTGTTCTTGAAATTTCTCAACTCAACTTTGGTAGGTACATTACATTTCCAACTATGTTATCGCTGACAAGCAATTAAACTAAGAGCCAAAGTATTAACGTGTTTATTCCATACTGAAGCCATTTGCAATATTTGTACTAGAAAATCCACAATGGACGTACCAAGCTCATTAAAGTAAGCGTAGGTAAATGGAAAACAAACCAAATGTTTTAATATTAATTGTGACATATTTAAACTTGCCATACATTAATAGTACCACTTTCAATCAATGTTTCTAACAAAAGAATATTTCCAACAAAGAAAGTAAGAACGGGTACACGGAAACATGCTGATGTTTGTGGTTTCCCATTATGTTTTTCTTTATTGAATTTTGGCAAAAACTACTTATCATCTGTGATCCAAATCAGTAAGCCAATCTTTTGCTGGTTTGAATTCAAATATGAAATATACGCATTATCCTATGAATAAAGATGAGCTCTAGGTGAGCGGTGAAAGGGGAGAGGTAGAGAATCGTATCACTTCAGTGGCTGAAAGGCATGCTCCGTTACCACAGACAACGTCAGCATCTGTATTAGTCAATTTCTTATTACTTTAATGTCAAAAGGTCTAGCACTCAAACATTAACTTATGAACATAGGACCATTTTAGGCTCAAAAGCGAAATAAAAGTATTAAGTAAGACAAACATTAAGCGCTGTGCTAAAACCAGGAGAGGCCCGTGCCAATGGCGATTTAGTATTCCTTAACATAAACCATTGCGCCTTATATCGCCATGTACTTTCCTTCAAACACAAAACAGCATAAAAAGTAGCTAAAATCATAAATCACTCGCACAAAAATGGTGGTATTAGTCCTGCTAAGCATAATTATGCGCATTACTGTAGTAGACATTTCATCACACCACACCACACCAAAGTCTAGAGAGTAAAGCGAAAAGTCAATATATCAATTTATCAGGACATTAAACAAAGTGAAGTGCCGCGCGGTTAGACCGCTCGTCTCTCACCAAGGCGTCCCAGGTTCGATCCCAGGTGGTCGAATTTGGGATTTGTGGTGGACAAAGCGGCGCTGGGACGGATTTTTTCCATCGCATTCCACCGGTGTTCCATCTTCATTCCATGTATCATCAGTGTCATCGCCTGCGGTGCCATAATAGTAAAAGCGGGGTTAAACACTATAAAGAAAAATTAAAAAAAAAAAAAAAAAAAAAAAAAAAAAAAAAACAAATGCCGATTTAAACCTCAGCTCGCATCAACTGTGTAACAATACCTTTGCTTAAATATTTACAATAACAGAATTATTTTTGTACTGACCTAGTAACATTGCAGAGCCATTCGAATTACATTATCAAACCATGTCAAGAACCTGACAATATATTTTCGTCTTCAGTGGCAATTTCTTCACCGTAATATTTTTATTAGGATACGTTTATCTAAAAGTATATGGCTTGACTGCGAATCTCGCAGTGACAAACGATTACGATTATTATTCTTCAACGATGAACTAGAAAAACATTTCATGTATTACTTCCATAATGTTTGCGCTTTGCTTGCCTCCAAATGACTATTTTCTGGACTGCTGCTTCACGTTTCTTTGAAACATTGAGCCGAAAATGTCGTGTGTCTCTCGCAAACAAATATATGCCTGTGATATAATTCTTCACCATTGATAAAGCCTGATTCCCTGTATCTACAGGCTGCAACACACAGACTGTAATTATCTCTTCTCTATGTGACTAGTATGGACAATGAAGAATTTCATAATATGAAAAATATTATGTAAGTAAGTTGACTTTGGTCCTTATTCCTGTTTCACTTTCTTTACACAGTTTTGACAAATACGTGATACACTTCTATGGCCCTCGTTGTAATTAAAATGGTAAAATATCTCATAAAATGGACCGTGCCGTGGGCGAGTGTTTAGACCACTCACCTCTCACCTAGACGGCCCGGGTTCGATCCCAAGCGTCCGCATGTGAAATGTGTGGTGGACAAAGCGGCGCGGAGGTGGATTTTCTCCTAGTTCTCCGGTTTCCCCCTCCATCGCATTCCATCGGTGCTCCATCCTCATTCCATGTTTCACCAGTGTCATCACCTGCGGTGCCACAAATAGTAAAAGCGGGCGTTAAACACTATCTAAAGAAATCTCATAATGTACCATATTCAGCCTTAAAATTGCTTAATAAAATAATCGATTGAGGGGAAATTGTCAACCATTTCATACATTTATAATGCCCTGCCCACATTGCAAATTGCCAATAGTGAACTGACCATAAGTTGCCCTTGACCTATTGATTGCGACATTACATACAGTTTAAATTATTGTATTTCTATATAAATATGGTAGTTGTCTCCCAGGAGTTGACTTTTGTTGCCTTGGAATTGGATTTCGTTCGAATGCACTTATAGAATCTAATAACATTGCCGTAGGAGTTGAAGTCACAGCTGTAATGAACTTCATCAATGTTCTCCTGTACACTGGCATCAATACCTCTATATGCTTGACCTCAACATTTCGAGTGGAGATGCTCATATTCACCTTGGCTTGATGGTTCCTTGTGCTACTGAAACAGCAAACTCCAGGTATGGGCTCTTCCTGATCTTGAAAATCAATCTATCTACAAAGTATAACTATTATATTTCTGTGTCATCCCCATTGCACTTATGAGATATTATTTCACAAAATTCCAGTTAGGTTTCCATAGTCGGAACGCCAAAACATCACCTCTAATATTTCCATAATTTTTATGGAAGTAATTCGCCTCTTAATAGAAATGCACATATTTTACACACTGTGCCAGAATTAAACACTCAAGAGACAAAGTTATCCAACTGTAGCTTTCATTAAATAGAATGGGTAGTTAGTGCAGGCACAAACTATAATATGCCACGTCAAATGGCAACTACAAGCAAACTACAACTGAGTTTTGAATAAAAATTACCCCTACCACTGTGGTGAATGGCTTGCATTTTGAGCACGTTTTTGACTGATCCTAATCTTTAAGTTCTGGTAGTACCCTTGTTAAGTTTCCAAAGTACAAATTAATGCTTTCATTATAATAATATAAAAAGCCAAAAGAATAACCATCAGCTTTTGCAGAGTTTAGTAAGCTAGATAATATTTTTATTACGCACTGCATTTATTGTCTCTGAAGATATATTTATCCCTGTGCTGAAGAAAACCTTTCAGGTTGTGTCGAATGAGTGTACCATATGACTTTATTGTTTAGGCAACAGGAAATATTTGATCCGTCTGTTTGTGTCATTATAGATTCATACTTTTGTCTTTTCTGGAACAAGCTTTGATTTTGAACACTAGAGAGAGCTGTGACATCCCTGATTATCGCTCTGTTTTACTTTATCCAGCACATATGTGCAATGTACCTTTTAGGTATTGAAAGCATTGCATTCCACCCAAAAATTCGATACACGATACAGGAAATATATGTTTTGAAGATCCTTGAAACCAAAGAAGGCATTTTAAGAAAAGTTATGCGCGCGCGCGTTTGTGTGTGGACAGCATAACTCAAAAACAAAAAACCGGTTAAACACCAAATGTGGTATTTACATTAGCATCTTCTAAGGATTTCACACTAAGATTTTCAGGAAAATGCCCCAACCACAATTACCCTTTACATGGAACATTTTTCGCAATACTACATTTCTACTTTCTCTAGCACGTATGTACAATGAACATAGTAGCTACAGAACATATCGATTTCCACCCAAAATTTCCATACGGAAATTTCACCGGAAGTACATGTTTTTAGGACCCCTAATCTCAAAAAAACATTTTTAGAGAAATTACATTGTGTGTCTGTGTGTGTGCGTGCGTCTTTGGACAGCATAACTAAAGGCAATAAGTCATTGAATACCATACTTAATATCTACATTTAGTATCTTCCAAGGATGCGACACTAAGATTCTCCCCAACACAAATTATACTCTACACGAAACTATTTTCAAAATTTTCGATTTTATAAACAATGACTATCTTTATAAAAACATCGTATATTAACGTTGTTTCCATGGGGAATAAAGTGTATATCCTGAATAACACAGAAGTCTTCTGCATTCTGAATGATTTTTTAACTGGTAAACCGTAAGAGATAGACAAAAAATACTACACAAAAAACCACATATCTTGTTAAAACACAAAATTTATTATTATACATATATTGGCATATATATATATATGAGCTAACCATTTCAGAGGTACTCTCTGTATTTTTTTCAGTATTAAAATACTCTTCTCAAACGGATAGCCTTCATCAGTTTCATATTTCTTTTGTTTTACTCCCGGCCATGGCAAGAGAACTGGATTTGAAAGGTAATCGCATAGCGACAGATTTTAAAAAATATAACTGTGGCTTCAACCTATTATCATTATATGGATAAGAGAGTGATCTATTGGAAAAACAGTTTATTTGCAGAACAGCTAGAGAAGCCCAAATGCGAGTGGAACACATAACACTATTTTAAAACTGCCTTTAACGATTTTGATTAACATGTCAAATGTTTGAAAATGTTCTATTGCAAATGAAATATATATTCTGATTTTTTTTAGGAATATCCTTTAAAGGCTTGTTAATGCTCTATGGATCTTGCGCAACTGGTAAACCATAACAGATAGACTAAAGCTTACTATAGAAAAACTATAGATTTCGTCAAAATGCATAATTTTATCATATACATTTTTTTGTGGAGTTAAGAATTTCCGAGATATTTCTTGTTATTGGTTTCAATTTTAAACTACTTAAACTTTTCTCAACGCGATGTTGTCATTCGTTTCACACCTCTTTTGTTTTACTCCTGATACCATGTAGATAGGACTGACATTCAATTTATATCACACAGCGACAAGCTTTCAATGGATTATGCTATCACTTTAGCCTTGTGCATTCTCTTATTTTCCTTTTAATTACAAGGAAGACCATTTCTGTTAAAGTTTATCTAGATCAGTATGGTGTAGATAAACTAATGGTCTTTTGTAGGAATAGTTTGTTTGCAGAACAGATGGAGAATGTCATGTGAATCAAACACAACCGATTTTTATTCACTGAATGCAAAGTCTTCCACGTGGGCTGTGTTGTTGCACGCTTTTCATTTCAAATGTTTACAATCGTAAGAGTCTCTCCCCAGATACAAATACATGCTTAACATAACATTGTAGAGAAGCATAGCAAGGTGGTGTAAAATAATATGTGAGAACGTATCTATCTACAAAAAAAAAAAAAAAAAAAAAAAAAAAAAAGGGAAAAAAAGAAATCCGTTTTGTAAATACGGCCAAAGTAATTAAATTTATATTATTCGTAATTTTACATCAATAAATGCATTATCTCTGTATAAGCTACACGCAGAAATCACTAAGTTTCCTTACAGCGTTCTTCAGCGTCTATTACTTTTTTGCCCTTTTATTATGTTTTATTACATAACAATGTATAGGAAACAGTAAAAGAAATGTTGAACCCGAACAATGGAACTAAAAGCATTTTTATTTATTGATAGTGTTCCCTGCTTTACCACAACAATGTCGTTTTGAATGGCACGCAGAACAGCTGAGTTTGCGTCGTACCCAGATAAGTGGTGATGACGATGAGTTCTCTTCATTTCGTTTGAAGTGTATCCACATTCTAAAAACGCACAATTGGGAATTCGTTATCAAATACATGTTAGAAATATGAGATCCATATCAGAGGCTTAACTCGGAGATTGTTTTTAGTTACCAATTTCCTGAGCACAGAAAATCCACACGTTCGTTTCAACAAAAGTCAGTCTACCGGGAGTGAATGTCTGATGTTGGACTCTCTTCTAGAAGTTTCAAAGCGCTCTTATTCTTCGAAGGTACAGTTACTAGGCGCCGGGTATCCGGAAACGCTAAGCACACCAATTGTTCCAGCTATATGTTCACTTTATAGACCGTGAGTTCTTCTACCAACAGGATCGGCCACCCCACCCCCACACTGCCGAGCAACAGGCTTTCTTGGATGAGAATCTGCAGAAACTCTGGTGATAACGAAGAGAAACATTTGACGTCTAACACGTCCATCAGATGCAACGCCACTGAAGTTTTACCTTTGGAAATGTTACAGGATTCCGTGTATCGCAAGAACTCACATATGCTAGAGGCTCTTTTTCATTATTATGAGGCAACATGTGCGGAAATTCCCGCACACACAGAACTAACGTTGTTGAGGCAACCATTAGCCGCTGTGCTATTTGTCAGGCCGCTGACGGCAACCATATATGAACTAAAAGAAACTGAATATCTACAGGTATTTCCGTCCTATGCCTGTGAAACAATAATCACTTCAGGCATACGGTAACAATTTCGTGTTCATCAAAGTATGTAAACGCTTATCTTTTGTTTTCTAATTTGCAGAAGCCGTATATTTTATGTTTATACGTAGTAGACATACAAAAAATTTTTGCTACGAAAAGTTCTGATTATCTAAATTATATTATCTTTCTTATATAATTTATCGCACAAATTATATATTTATAGTTTCAAAAGACACAGAAAGTGTAAAAAAATAAAAAATAAAAAAAAAAAACCTTAAAGCAGCCATGGCTCCAGAAGGTATACGTCTCTACTCTAGTAGGCTAATTCACACAAAGAATATTCCTATTTTTGATATTGGGAAACAAGAATATACCGATTTAAGAGATTTAGAGTTTTTCAGATGTTTCATTTAATTATTTTAGAACTGTATTCTTGTACGATATTCACAACATTAGTTCAAACGCATTTAATTTAAACCAAAGATGTAAGGCATCTTTTTCGTTTCCACCTTCGTAGATCAATAAGTGTGCATCATGATGATAAATATCCAATAAAATAAATTATAATATGGATACTAATAATACTGCCATTCTTAAGCGGGACCGAAAATGTTTCTCTTGATGTCAACCAAATATGACTTAGCCGAGAAAGAAATGTATGAAGTCGAAAAACCTTGATAAATTCCAGACATAAATGTACTTCATTCACCATATTAAAACCATTTGCACCGCAGTTTTGAATATTATATACATGCTGTTAGAGGTATAGGTACACATATTTAACGTCCCCCATGGTCTAGGGGTAACACGTTAGCCTCTAGTTTCCAAGGTCGGGGGTTCGAACCTGGCGGAGGGCGAGGATTTTTTTCGTGCGTAAAAATTCGGAAGGGAAGTAATGCCGTTGGTCCCATATCATCCCATAGATTTGTGGCATGTAAAATAACATTAAGTCTGATAAAGAGGCATCTGAACAAAATTAAGTGGTTCTCACGTCCAATATAGGATGGTACGCTAAAAGCCGTAGCAATTAAAGAGCGTCCATAAATAACACTCAATTTAATTTAATACAGATATTTTGATATATGTTAAATTCATATGTAACCACTTTGGAGTGTCAGTTTTTTTTTCTCCTCGTCTAAGTTTTCCTACAAACCAAAAACATAGTTTACTATCTGATGTGATTTTCATGGTCTTAACGAAATGAACAACGCCTGTCAGTATAGTCTAGCATTTTGCTTCCACGTTTTCACACTTCAATAGGTGATTTGCTGGCCCAGATAGCGTGAAGTCATTCCCCTTGCAGAAAGCATTCAAACTCGGTCCCGATACAACATTAGTTATAGTGAGACCTACCCACTGAAGGTTACGCCTTCCAAACCGCGGTCTCAGGGAAAGTAAACACGTATGTCTTGGGTTTGCTACGCCTAACCAACCTCAAAGCATACTACTCTTAATAAGTAAAATTATAATTCCGCAAATGAAGTGAATATGGATACAATGTGCTCATTACACTAATCTTAGTTAACAATACAAATATCTACACTTACACCCCTAACAGCCTGCATAGTACAATGTATAACTGTACAATTTATTGTGAATTGTCTACCTTTCTTTGTCATCTCACAAAGTTCTTACTGGCACTTCACTAATGTGATCCTCATATATAACATATTTAGTGCATTTACCTGAATGCTCAACGTCTCTATTAGCTAACCTACTAGTCCCAAAGTCGTGGATTAAAACCCGGCCCTGACCGATGGTTTTTAAGTGTGCTTAAACGCAGCATACCCATACTACATATAGTATATGCCAGCTATGTTCTTTGTTGAGTGGAGATACGATGGCTATCAGCAGCGTGTAGCGACTTAATTCGTTAAATACTGATGAAGTTGAGCACATTTTCTGCTTCGTAAGACAGTAATAGTGTGCCCTCAACCATGGTAGGTCCAATATAGAGGTCCTGAGTAATTAAAATAAATTAACTTTCTCTTAAATTACTACCTTGCCCACAGGACATTTAGAGTAATAAACCGTATTTAAACAACATTCAAATATTGAAGTATCCTCTTTACTCCCAGAAAGTACTATATTGATTTCGATTTTGTTCATTCCTGAATAAAAGAAGTCCTCAGGGTTCCTTGATTTCAAGCACCAGAACTGGGTCGCTCCTATACTGAGCGACTTGCTTCTTTCTTCTTTTTTCTTTATTCCCCTGTCGGCAATGGTGTTAACTCGTGTATTGATGTCATTGGGTTTCTATTTTCTCTTTAATTTTTACTTTATCTGGCACGCATGTACAATGTACATAGTAGGTAAAGAGAGTATTGCATTCCACCCAAAACTATGATAACTCGTTTTCACCAGAAATACATATTATAGAGCACCTTGAATTAAAAAAAGCACTTTTACAAAAAGTTCGGTGAATATATATATATATATATATATATATATATATATATATATATATATAAGATAAGTTGTCCACAGACACACACAATATATATATATATGTGTGTGTGTGTGTGTGTGTGTGTGTGTGTGTGTGCTTGGTATTAAGGTTCAATATCTTCCAACGATACGATATGAAAATTTCCAGTAAAATCCCCCCCACACAACTACCTTTTACATGGAAGAATTTTTGAAAAATGTTATTATCTCAAAAATGTCTCTAACGTTTTTTGAATACAATACTACATATTTAAGATATTTATATGATATATGGCCCTGCGGACGTAATCACCGAACCTATCTGAACAGCTTGCTTTGTAAGCCATAACAATTTGTCATTCGTTAATCCACAGGTGTACCGGCAAAAAGTTATTTTGACGTCGAAGCCGTGATTGTTACACATGTGCGAATGAACTGGTGTGCTCTCTGAAGGCTCTCCGACGTCGAAGCTCGCATTGTTACATCTGTGTGTTTGTAACACTTGCGGTGGTTTTGCATGTACTGTTATTTCTGGAAAATGCCTGTCACGTGATCGACAGGTATAAAAAGGGTAAAGAAACCATGCTCTGAGTGCAGTTTTTACTGGGAGTGCATAGTGAGCAGCAGTTGGCTGAGGTTCAACGGGAAATTCGTAGCGAGCAGAAGTAGTCGGAAGGAAACTATACGGCAGAGTTTTCTACGAAAGCATTGAAGAACGAAAGTAATTTGTGAGCAAATTCTGATTGTAATCAGTTTGTGGAAGAAATAAAGAGCTGTTTATTTGAGGGAAATGAGAGGATTTGTTATCATTTCTCGAAGTTTCTGGGCATATCCTCTGAAGCCTCCTCATTCTGGACGACTTTTGTATACCCGGTAAACCGCAAGAGACAGACAGAAACTTACTGCACAAAAAATATAGTTCTCATTAAAATACATGCTTTATTCGTATACATTTTTTCTAGAGTTAGCCGTTGTCGAAATATTCCTTGTTGTTGGTTTCCATTTTATTACTTAAACTTTTCTTAAGCTGGAAGTCAACTTTTGTTTCATTCTTCTTTTCGTTTTACTCTCAGGAATGCAAAAGGAACCGAATTTCAATTGTTTATCATAGCGACGAAGTTTTAGCAAAGTGTACTCCCTTATTTCACTTCTGCTTAAAAGGAAACAAGTAATAAGAACATTTTTGCTAATATTATCTCGATTAGCACGATACAGGTAATAGAGAAATTATTTGTAAGAATAAGTAATAGAGAAAATCATGTGAATATAACAAATCAGATTTTTGGTCATTAGACCAGACACACGTTCACACTTATAATTTCAGACTATGGTGCGGAAAGATAGTTTGAGCTAGAGAAAAATCTCTACCACCAGCCGGGAATTTAACCAGGAACCCGTCGCAAACTAGGCAGCTGTTCTACCGAGTGAGCTAAGGGCAGCCACCTTTCTTTATGGAGGTTCGAGGGAATGAAGAGATATTCCCAGCGTCCGCCTAGTGACCCGGGATCCTCGGAGCAACCCATGGGCCAGAGAGGTTGGCCGAAGGAATCGAACCCACGACCTCCTGAATGCCAGTCCCAAACGAAAAGCCTGAGCCATCAGACTTGATTCTCATTCCGGCGATCCCAGATTTGATTCTCGGAGACCGAGTTTCATCCATGTATTTTTCTTCTTTTTTGATGGAGCTTCCCTCATCAGGCTCATTCTGGAGTGGTTTCGCTAATCCCCCAAATTTCCTGCTTCTCTATATCCATCCGTTATACATATCATTCATTGTAAGCCCCGTTTAGTCTGTTTCAAAGTTGGAACTGTCGACGATGATGTTTCAGTGGAGTGTGGCAGGTAAAAAAGTGCTCTCTTGGAACGGTCCCTATCCGTCGAACTTTGGTTGGTTGTCAAGGTATACGAACCGCCCCCTTTAGGTAGGGATGTCATCCTGCTGTCCGATACTGCGGCGTCACATTCTGTAAACTGCTTGGACCCTGTCATTGCTGTGCTGTCACTTCTGTTTCCGGCCGACCGGTGTCTCCTTTCACCTTATCCCACCGGGACGTCCCTTCGAGTAGCATAGCTACAATATCCTCATACGTATAGCTCATATAACATTAAACATAAGTTACCCGTTACATCATTCATTCTTTAAACCCTTCCTACAACTATTTGTTTCACTAAAATCCACGTATTCATGTAATAAACCATTAGAGCATTTTCTTACAGAACAATGAACAATTAGCCAATTTGAATGTAACATATAGCCAACAGAAGTAGAGTGCGATCCATAAAAACCTGAGCTATTTTAATGGATCATGATTTCCCACTGAAAGCTCGTAGGAATGTGATTTTTTTTTCTTAATAATGTACTGAGAGCTGCTGTACCGCTACCCATTGTTGAGGTTTTGGTTGATTTCGATGTTAATTACGAGCATTGTTGACTATTTAGTTGATTTCGAAGGCAATTACAAACATTGGTTACATTGTTGGCAGTCTTTAGTTTGTAGTCGTAAGAGAAGCATGCAGTACATGCAGTCTGAGAGCCTGTTTTTATTGTGAAAACGTATTGAAAGACAAATTCATTGATAACAATACAACGCAAATGTTAAAGCAAATTCAATGTACGCGACGTTCCAACAAATGTAACAGTTTCATCGATAGTGAAGAAAAGCTGGAGACAACTGGTGTACTCGCGAGTAGGATTGGAAAACATAGACCATCATTGAATGCAAATCTGTTGATAATGTTCGAAGACACTTAGTGAGCCCTCCAAACTAATCGTAGCGTCCACACCCTTTGAACCAGGAGACAGTCCATTGGTATGGCATATGTCAAAGGGCTAGGAAGAAATTGCGATAGGGATCATATAGAGTGCAAATTCTGCAACAATTGAAAGAAGCAGAATGCTTCCAGGCATTCTCTCCATACCGTAGTTTACTGTAGAGGCATGGTTTCATTGCCCAGCTAAATCAACACAACAGCAGACACTGGGCTACTGTAAAGCCCCATAGCATCCGTGAAACACCACTGTATGATGAAAAAGTTGGAGTATGGATTGTTTGATACATTTTTCTTGATACGACAATAAATATTGCAATTTATAGGAGCATCTGTAGTATATTCGTGGAGTAGTACTATAGTATCGAATAGACAGAAGGTTATTTCTAGCAAGAAGGAGCAATATGTCATATATCTAACTCCTCTACAACTTGTAACCAGTTCCTTTGGTAATAGAATTACCTCAAAAGGCCTATGGCCCCCCAGATCACCTAACCTTACCTCGCAGGACTTCTTCTTACGGGGGCACAAATAGAATGTATAGGAATAGACCTCGGACAACTGTTAAATTTTGTGAATCCAATAGTAACGAAGTAAGCAACATTGGCGAGAAAACTCTTTGTAGAACGTCACAGAATATTATGAAACGAGTGCACATATGTATGGATGGCGTTGGTGGATGCTTCCAACATTTATTCTGCGGAAGAATCAACAAGTGATTTGCCAGTTGTGTATTATACTCTCCCAAAGTTGCACATATGTCCCATTATTGGCTATTCAAAAGTTATGGCTCATTAAAGTGGTTCAGATTTATATGGATCGCACTGTAGAATAATAGCTTTAGGCGTTTATTTACGTAAAAGTAACTGGACTAGAGATTATTCGGTATAAGGAAACATCTCTTTTGATCATTAAATCTAGCTGTCATAATTACTGTTGTGTACTATTGGATGCTAAAGTTCAACCCCAAAGCATTATATTTCGTGTAGCAGTTTTCAATCTTTGCATGACAGGATTTATCGCCTTTCTGCTAAAATATTTTAAAATACGAACTGACTGAACTTCACAAAGGCAACTGAATCATCTTTGTAAAACAATATCTAATTTCTTTAGAGTTACATAAACTACTAAAGTAGAGATTTAAAACAGTATATATTAGGAACACTCTTAACGCTTATTGCAAATAGCTTGGTTGACAAATAAATTTTAAGCGTATCTTAAAAGTTCTTCAGGAAATTAAATCACGAATATTTATTACCTATACTTCAATATCATAAAATAATAATGTGAGAACGGTTTCCATCGGAGAGAGTTTACAATATACACATACAGTTGAGTGCACATAAAGCGTGCAGATGCATTGGTCTCCGGTAGTGTTTTTATCTATTTAACATCGTCATCGTATTTCAACCCATTTCTGGGTGAAGCAATTTCTTATCGATCGGAATTTATGTCACACACACACACACACACACACACACACACACACACACACACGCACACGCACGCGCGCGCGCCACATATTAAACCCTCTCATAAGTGGCTGGAAGGGATTCTTCGCAACGACAGTCCATACCAGCCCCTGATGAGTCTGTCTCGTATTCCTTTGGTGGCAAAACTCTGGCACTCAAACATTAACGTGTGAATCCAGTTCGGTTTCAGGCTCAAGAGCGAAGGAAAAGGGAGAGGAAAGTGGAATCTCTAGAATCAGATAAAAGGCTGGAGATAGGAGTAGTAGACGTGGCTTAATATTTCCTTACCAACACAAACCACTGCGCATTATATGGAAACGATTCCATGCACTCATTTATACACTCCAGTGTTTGGTGCTTCATCAAAATGAGACTTTTTAAAACATCTACATTTGAAAATCCTCAGTACAGGCCAACAACACCCAACAACGCTACAACAACAGAAAAGAACAGCAAACTAAATACTTTCATAGATTATGATACCTTAATAAGTCTGATTAAGCAAGTGAGCAAATACAGCGTATAATAATATTAATAGTCATGTTACTATTATTCTAAAATTTGTGCTACTGCGATAAATTTAAGACGAGAATTTCAAGGAATGGACAAAGCCAATGTGTTTCTCTGATTAACGGTTTCACAGAACAAGTCAATGAACTTTAACGACACTTAAAGTCTTTGGATACCGTAAATTGAGCTAACAGAATTTTGTAGTGAACTCTTATAAAAGTAAATACAAATGAGTTTTATAAAAGATACTGAGAGTTTGTTCTGTTCTGATGGAATTTTCTTTAAGGGTACCTACTCTATTTAGAATTCAAAATACTGAAGAAATAACATGTTTTTTATAAAAGAAGGCGCTTAATCTAGAATCAGCTCCCAGTTTCGATGTTGTTGTTGGGACATTTTAAATGTCCAAAGGCGCAGCTCGTTGAAAATAACTGATTAAATGTGTAAAACTTAATAAATTGAGATCAATTACTAGGAATATCTCGGAAATGGTTAACTCTACAAAAATGTATGTGGCAAATTGTGTGTTACAGCGATATGTACATTTTATGCAGTAGATTTTTCTCTATTTCTTGCGGTTTACCAACAATATAAAAGTCATCTAGAATGAAGAGGTCTTGAGAGGTATTCGCAGAAAAATCAAGATATACATTTTCTTTGTCATGAAAATATCTTAAAATATGGTATATTGATTAAAATCATTAGAACCATTTTTAAGAAACTCAAAAGTTCCTAAAAATGTTCCATGTAAAGTGTAATTGAGTGTGAGAGACTTTCCTGAAAATCTTCGTATCGTATCCTTCGAAAATACTGAATTCAAATACTGAGTTTGGCATTTTACCGAAGTTTTGTTTATGTGTTATGCTGTCCACAGACACACGGGCCTTTTTCTAAATATGTTGTTTTTACTCAGAGGATTCAAAACATGCATTGCCGGTGAAATCTCGGCATCAAATTTTTGGGTGGAATACGATACCGCCTCTACCTGCTATGTACATAGTACGTGTGAAGAAAGTAAAAATAGTCATGTTGAAACGATCACGGAGGAAGAGCGCCCTCAAAATAGATTTTACTTGCCTCCTCATGCTGCTAAGAAAGAAGCTCGCAGTGAATCAATTGGAGAATAATTTTTGACGCTTCTTCACACAAGCACAACACACGATCTGTCAATGATATCCTTGAACCTGTTAAGAAAGAAACTCACGGTGAATCAAATGGAGAATACTTTTTGACGCTTCTTCACTCAAGTACAACACACATCTGTCAATGATGTCCTTGAACATGTCCAATGGTCCTAATTTCTTACCCGAAATACGTTTTAACACTACTACGTTTTTCTGACAAACAAACAACCAGGAAGATAATTAGTAGGTGGTTTCCCTGTACAGTAACAAAGAATGCATTTGGACAAATAATCGAGGCACATCTTCTACTTGACAGAGTCAAACCATTAAAACCATTCCGAGCTGATTTTGCTGGCTCTGTTTACCTATCTCGCGCTGTTAGCCTGTCACACAATTCGTGCTGCACATTTGGAATTGTGTCTTTCCATGAGCACAGACAGTTTCATTTCCTCATTCCAGCGACTCGCAAGCAGAAGCGGGTTGCTTCACAGCATTTACTCTGACAATCCATAAACCTTCCACTCTTCAAGTAGAGAATTAGCGGATACTCTTTGTTTACTGTCTCTTTGTTTAGTCTCTCTCTCTCTCTCTCTCTCTCTCTCTCTCTCTCTCCATGATGTGACAGGTGTAAATTTACCTTTCATTCGAGTGCTCATATATCGGATTACTATTGCAAGTCCCTCTTTTGACTCTCTGAATGTAAAAAGCGTAATCTTGATTAACCATCTAAACATTACTGTTAAGAGTGAACGATACTTACATTTTTTAGCATGCATACATAGTAGGTGGAGAAGCTATAGTATTCCGCCCGAAAATTCGGCATCAAAATTTCACCGGATCCCTGTGACCAAAAAGTATTTTAGAAAAACAAGAACCGTATGTATATGTGTTTCTGTGAACAGTGGAACTCAAAAAACCGGAAAGTCAGCTAAATACCAAACACAGTACTTCAGTTCAATTTCTTTCAAGGATGAGACATGACCATTTTCAGGAAAATCCCCCACCCACAAATACCCTTTACAGGTAACATTTTTCCGTCTCAATAATGCTTCTGCCTCACATTTAATAGGTCGTGACTTCGAATCTTGCTTAGTATGATTTAACCGCCCGGATAAGGGTTTTTTCGGGACTTTCCCTTATCCTGCGAAGACGAATGTCAAGTAACGTTAGCCTCCATGGACCCAGAGTTTACTTGAGCATAATTTCATCGATTTCATTCATCATCTAATATCACCAATCAGGTTAAACAACGTTAAGTTACAAAAAAGAAATATTTTTCGAAATTTTTTAATACTTCAAAAGTGTTTGTAACGATTTTGATTAAAACACCACATGCTTATGATATTTTTATTATAAATGAAGTGTATACCGTGAGTTTTCTGGAAATAGCCTCTGAAGGCCTGTTCATTCTGGGTGACATTTTTTATTACCTACTGATAAACCGTAAGATATAGACAAAAACTTGCTCTGGAAAAATATAGATTCCTTAAAACACATACATTCTTATGTATATGTTTGAACATGTCAATGGTTTTCGAGACATTCCTTCTTAGCGGCTTCAGTTTTAAACTGCTTAAATTTTTCTCCAGCAGGAAGCCCTCTTTCGTTTCATGTCTCATTTTTACTCCTATCCATGGAAAAGTATTTCTAACACATTTCAATTGTTTCATAGAGCGACCAGATTTTAAAAGAATTGACTATCGCTTTAGCCGTGTATTCCCTTATTTTCTTTCTGCTTAGAAGGAAGTAAGTAATAAGACAATTTCTGGTAACGCTTATTTCGATTAGCGTGATGTAGATAAAGAATAATCTTTTGTAGGAATAGTTTGTTTACAGAGCAGATAGAGAAAGTCATGCGCATGAAACACATTAACATTTTTAAACAAACTTGTAACGTTACGTATTTATCCCTAATGTGTAGTAAGGTATCCACGTTTTGGATTCTAATCTTAATTTTTAAAGTTGATTATCTCAGGTAATGTTCCTAGAGATTTGGCGAATTTACAGCAGTAGTTATAATTACAAAACAATCAATCGCGTATAAATAGTTTAAGATAATGAGTAGAGTTCAGTTTTGGGTTGCGAAGTACACACAGTTACGAACCCACAGAGCAGCCAGTGGTTTAAAGAGATGGAAGGGGCAGGAGTTTTTAGCATGAACATGCACACGTTGAGGTATAATTTTTTTCCAAAAGTAGCTCATTAGATGCATTGACATTATATATATGGTTCTAATTCACTAATTAACACAATAAAGCAATTATTTCATAATATGATTAGTAAATAAAAGCACCTACTACTTTTACAAACTAAAGTATAAAGCTTGATGCAAAAAATTAAGGATAATAATCTGCAGAGCTTTGAAAAGAATGCACATAAATCAACCAAACTCTCTCGGAATTCATTGCAGTGAATTAAAAAGTACGTCTTTACTGTAACGAAAGAAAATGTTCTCTTCCTGTCACTGAAAAGATGTTTGAATCATTCACAAGCTTGTTAAGTGTCAAACGCCTACTCTTTCGCATATTTTTCTTTTTTAATCTGCGCTGTCTTTCAGTGTTACGATTTATCTACTAGCAGGAACTGAACGGGGTCATGCAGTGAGCAATGCTAGGCAGTGCAACACGTTTCGATACGGGCTGTACAGACCACGCCTACTCCATCACGTCATAGTTATAGTATGCACCCGAACCCCTAATCCGGCAATTTTGTGACCCCAGGCCGAGCTCTAATATTGAGGTCCTGGTTCGAATGTACCTAACTTTCAATGCCTTTAACTTTTTTATTAAAGTGTTAAGGACCGCCTTTACCACTGTTTAACCGTTGCATATTTTGCTATATCGCTGAGATTAATGGCGGAAAGTGATTAGGTATAGGCGTATTTAACATGTAGAGTTAAGATCATAGACACGTTTGTTCCTAATGGGCTCGGTTCAAACCTCGTTCGAAGGCATTTATTTATAAACTAGCGCAAATACCCGGCCTTGCCCGTGGTTTGACGGTTTAACCATACCACATTTAGCCTTAGGTTGCACTTTTCCAATAGCCGTGCGTTTCTTAGGACGTATTTAGAAATTATTGATTAACACACTCAAACAAATGTACCCAGGCTACTATAAAGAAAGAAAACGACTGAAAAAACAATATGTAAAAGCACGTTGAACAACCACAAATATCACAGTTTATAATGTTGGTTTCGTATGAATGCAGCTGTGACTTTGTGTTTTCAAATTTGGGTGACTCGTCACTATTTAAGGAGAAAATCTCAGTTGAGAAAAAGTAATACCAGTTTAAGTAAGGCCAATATACCCTTATTTATTCTCAGTAGCCAACATTTATAAAACTACTAGAAAAAAGAAGAAATAAAAAAAAAAAACAAAGCAATAAAATTAACAATTAAGATGATGGTTTAATGTTATTGCTGGTATTTATGCCCATTTATCATTTTATATGCCATTGGATTTGTTTTTCTGCATAAAGCACCACAAACTTCCCACAGAGAAAGAAACCCGCTGGTTACAAAAACTGAGAAACCACAAATTATAAGCGAATGCCCAAACATCAGAGTGTGGTTACAGAATGCGTGGATGTTGATATCGACTTATTTATTACTCCATGTTTGTTATGTTTGAGTACCATAGAACTTTTTGCATCAATGCAATTATATTGAGTCATTTTGTTATATTTTATATATAAATATAATATAAATATAAGTATAAAATAAACAATCATATGAAGAGAGCTAAGATAAGAATGAGGAAATTTATTTTGTCTGGCTTGATGTTGTTGCTTTTTTTTTACACTCTAATATAATGTAGTTCGAAAGTTTATCTTTCAAACATTCCATTATATTGCCTTTGCATCTGTGCAAGCATAATAGCTGTTGTAATTATTTGATTGTTTTATTACTCCTTGTTGGACCATAGTAGATTAACGAATAATATGTAAGCTCTTTGTTACTCTTTTATTTTGTCAGGTCGTGAAAGCCTAGGTAGGTAATTATTTTTATTATATTACCAATGTTGCAGATATTAGAGCAATCGTTGGGAAAGATGCAGATAGTGTTGCAAGCTTTGTAGCCATTAAATGAAATGAAATAATAATTAATTCTGTAAAACGGGACGGGATTTTCAATTCTAAGGTAGACAGTAAATTTTTGCCTTCTATAGCAGTAGTAGTAGTAGTAGTAGTAGTAGTAGTAGTAGTAGTAGTAGTAGTAGTAGTAGTAGTAGTAGTAGTTGTAGTAGTACTATAGTAGTAGTAATATTATAGTAGTAGTATAGTAATAGTATTATAGTAGTATTATAGTAGTAGTAGTATAGTAGTAGTAGTAGTTGTAGTAGTAGTACTATAGTAGTAGTAGTATTATAGTAGTAGTAGTAGTAGTAGTATAGTAGTAGTATTATAGTAGTAGTAGTAGCAACAGTAGTAGTAGTAGTAGTAGTAATACTATTTCCTGTATCTTCAAAGTGGAACAAAGAGCATATTTACGACGTTTCCGTGACCGGATTTGAATTTCCAGTTCGTGAGTTCGGCAGCGTGCGCCATGCTGACAAGAGATCAGTTCGTCGCCCACAGATGGCATTAAAGGACGAAATCATGACCTGCGGACGCAAAATGCGGAACATTTTGCCCTTCTTTTTTCAAGAATGGGATTCCTTTACGTGCAAGTAAACATTATACTGGGCCATCGGCTTGACTTCTCTTCTGATGGAAGCCATGCTAAGGACTTTTGCGTCCAAAAATAACCATTACCCTCCGCCAGGTTTGAACCTGCTATCTTGGCTAGCATGGTAACCACTACACCACGGATGGTGACCACGACACTCCATTAAAAAACACATGTTTCGGGAGGCTTAAAGATGAAGCAAGTTGAAAAACCATACAGCACTTTGTCGGACTTACACCTAAGATTTATGCCTTCGATATCGATGGTGGTGTGATCAACAAATTAAAAGCATAAAACGTAGAGTTATTAAGCAGTAAATTTGACAGCTATGTAAATTGCTTAACAATTATATAATAATATCTCCGATGAATCTGTTCATATCACAACATATTATTTCCTCTGTGGAAATTAACAGCATCTCATGATGATAAAGCAGTGATTGCAAATAGATACTATATCTATGTAAATTTATGGACATAGCAGCGTTGTCAACGCATCATGAGAAAATGGGAGATAAATTGGCTATCACTGTGAGTTTGATATCAGAAAAAGACGGTTTACTCAACTATTGCTCTTATGCACCTAGCAAACGCCTGATGAGACACTAATTAGAATAAGCGAAGGCATGAACTCTGCCATTAGGACAGTTTTCCAATGCTGGTGGCAAGTCCACATAAAAGAGGAGAGGCGCCTTTCCTCCCACGCTATATTAATTCTATGTTAGTTAAATGCATATAAAATCAGAAAAATAATAGCAATGGAAATCTGAAAAATATGCCTAATGTGCTCTAAACTGTAACTACTAGAACAATGTATAGAGCATTTTCTAGATTTAATCTTGAAAGTTTGAGAAAAGGAAGAGGGTGAGGGAATAAAAAAGGCCAATATAAACTAGCAATAGCCCTAAAGACATATAACATTAAGTTAGGTTAAGTTATTTGAACATGCCTCTAAAAAAACTGCAAATCATACCCAGCTAATCAATTCGCTTCAATTTGATAGCATCTGAACAAACATAAGTTTACAAAAGGATACAATATAGTCCTTAAGCAGAGAAAAAATATTGTAAAATACACAAAGTGTTACTAAAATATCCAAAATGAATATAAAATAGGTAGAATACCTACTGTAAAATCAGTGCAGTCTATAAATAAATACCAAATCATCCTACACACTTTGGAAATCGTATAAAAGGGAAGAAGTACAGGAATGCCTTTCAATTACCATGAAAACACCCCAACTATTATAAAATGACAGAAATTTAAGGAGAAATACAACGGGTGTTTCAAATGCGGCTCAGCAGTGAGGTGAATGCGTTCAGTCATGACCTGTCAGTTAGCAGCGAATCCCGGTAATTATTGCTGGGTATAAATATGAACTGACTTGAAATTGAGAATAATTATTTATCACTATCACAGAAGATGTTAGAAATGCTTGCCCCATCCCTGTAGGCAGAGTTCGACTCTTTTGCTCTTGTTTAAGACACTATGTAGAGTTTCCCACATAATCATGTATACACAATTTGTGATTTCTTGCTTTAGTTCATCTTGTTTTCGGGGTACTTTGCATTTATCGGGACGCAATTCTATTTTCGTAGTAATAGATCTATGTGCCGTCTGCACAGAAACAGTGGTTTCCTGGGCTGATTTCCGCATTCTTTAGTGGGGCTTCTTAGCATTACATCTGAATTTCACCCAGTTTAGCTTGTGTTAAAAACTTAGGCCTGCCGCTTTTCGACTATCATGTACAAAGCCGGTTTCACGGAATTTAGTAACTCAATCAGTTACGTTTCGCGATGAAGATATACCGAATATGCAAACGTTCCAGAAATTTACGTTTTACATTTTCCGAAATATTATCAGCATCAAAGAATACGTCAACTGAAAACGTTCTCTCCTCAATAGTTAAGTTTTTGACTTCGTCTCACAAACACCACCACACAGTATTGACCTCAAGCACACAGTTCTCACAGTATTATTCAAGGAGGGTAAGGGAGGACAAACCTGCTCAAAGCAATGCTCCCCCTCCATAGTTCCGTTACCAACGTAAGCTCAGTTACAACCATCCGAGTTCGCTGCGGAGAGTCTTTTGAGGCACCCGATGGTAAAACAAGGGAACAAAAAAGTATGAAAAAATCCATCCAAAGTACAGAGCCTAGGAAGTCTAGGATAGGTCAAGTGTTGAAAGCTTAGGGTAGAGATAGGTACATTCATCATAGAAAGCCCTTACGTCATTCATATATGATATACTTCGTTCAAGATATCCTAACAACGATCATGTTATACATGAGCGTATACAAATATCCAGCAACCCATAAACGTTAAGTTGTTCCTTAGGATGACCCTCGTACACTTTCAATCCCTCCTCTCTCCTTGCTCCTAGTATTCCCTAGATTACGCATGGCCGCCATCTTAAAGATTAGCTCCTGTGTTAAAACCTATTCCACTTAACTACTCATAACTTCCAAACTTTCAGTGCATGATCTTTGAAGGCAGTACTTTGAACCGTATGGACCATATAGGTTCTTTTTTGATTTAGAGATATAAGTATTTCACTTATGAACGTTGTTTGGAAAATTAAAGATTCTGCATTCTTCAAATTTTCCATTAAAAACTACACAACATTTCATACTCGATTGTAAAGAACTACATTTTAGGAGTAATAATATACAGAGTGCAATTGCTAAGAATTTTCAACTTTTCATCACATGAGACTCGATGTGATTCTTCTAAAATTATTTTGCGTGAAGTTAGGTGTTTGAATGTTCATTTTCACATACGTTATGCTGAAAAAATCTGTGATAACAAGCTCACCAAATTTCAGTACTGATTATCCTTAGGCACTATGTTAGGGTGTATAGTGTACTTCATGTCTCAATGTTGTAGCTCCGCTCTGCTTCCGACATTGTGCGAAACATACCGAATGAAGACGGGAGACGAGCGCTCAAGAAAAGCTGAGCGCATAGTATCTGCGCATAAGACCGTATTGAAGATAAATACAACCAAGATTCCAAGTAGCGAAAAGAAAATCGCCTACGGTATGTTTAAGTTTAAGGAAGTGACGGGTGCCTCCAAGAAAAAACAACAACAACAAAACACAACTGTAGCTTCTTATTCTTTAAGTTCTCTCGTTCAATACCTTTAACACCAGCTACAAGAAATTAGATACTATCAGTGATTCTTTTGAATTTACAAATAATAATTTTCTTCCTCTTCTGGACCTATGAAAAAGAAAGCCAGGACACTGGTGCCGAGCTCCATCTGTAATATAAATGTGACAATGTCCCCTTGAAAGCTCAAATTAAAGACTTCGGACAAATAGGACAACTCATAGGATTCAAGGGGCATTTCTCACTATAGTATCTGTGTTAGCAACAGTTTAACAAAGCTCGTTAGGATGTTCTGTATGTGTTTTATACTCTGAGTATACAACAAAAATCTGATGTGTCTCATTCACATGACTTTCTCTGTCTGCTTTACAAATAAACTATTCTTACAAAACATTATTCTTTTCTCTACATAATGCTAATCAACACAAAATGTTCTTATTGCTTTGTTTCTTATAAGTAGAAGGAAAATATGGAACTACACTAGGCTAAAGAGACTCCCAAATCTGGCTGTCGTTATGGGTTTGTCATTGAAATCCGGTTCTCTTTCCACGGTCAGGAGTAAAACAAAAGGCATATGAACCGAAAGAAGGCTTCCCGTTTAAGAAAAGTTTTAAGAACTTTAAAATTAAAACCAATAATAAGGAATAGCTCTAAAATACTTAGCTCTACAAAAAAACTGTATAATACATGCATCGTGTGTTTTAACGAGATCTACAGTTTTTGTGTAGTAGTTCTTACGGTTAATGAGTTATTCAAAAGTCATCCAAAATGCAGAGAACTTCAGAGGCTATTCCCAAAAAAATTTTACATTTATTTGCCATTAAATATTTTTAATATACTACATTTTAATCAAAATCGTTAGAGCTATTTTTAGAAAATCGAACTTTTCGAAAAATCTTCCATGTAAAGAATAGTTTGCGGTGGGGAAATTTTCCTGAAAAGCTTTGTATCGCAGCCTTGGAAGATACAGAACTTAAATACTAGGTTTGGTATTTAATGAACTTTTCATTTTTGAGTTATGCGGTCCACAGTCACTCACATACACACAGACATATACACGGATCTTTTTCTAAAAATCCTTTTTTTTTTTTTTTGGTTCAGGAACATCCAAAACATGTATCTCCGCTGAAATCTCGGTGTCACAATTTGAGTGGAATACAATACCTTCTCTACCTAATGTGTAAATGCTAGAGAAGGTAAAATTCAAATCAGAGGAAAACTGTGGATACTTTTATTTTCACAGTTACATTGGCCTAGGCTAATAGTTGTTGCATTTCAAACTGCAGCTTTAGGTTGAATTCCCGTTGGTTGATGCTAGCTATGCTATCTTGAAGATTTTTCTGTAGTTTTCTTTCGCTACGAACAGAAGAATTTTCGGGCGCACAATTACAAAAGATGACAAAATGTACTGCTGTGAAAAATAATGAATTGAAGATTACAGAAGCAGTTCTTCGTGGATTCATAGTGATTGGAAGAGAAAGAATTCATCTTCCTCTCATCCCCTTCAATCTGATAGAGGGGGGGGGGAGAACTGATGTTCCCTCACTATCTCATTTGGTCATGGGGAATCGAGCGCGCGCGCACGAGCGCATGCAGGGCAGGAAGGCTCCTTTACACTCTTATGAAATCCGCACACTATTTATCCAAACGTTTCCAAGATAAACCTTCAATGTCAATGTAGAAGCAGCGGAGAAATGCACGTATGTCAATTACTTACCTTTCAGTTTAAGAAACTCCCGTCAATCGAAATCCAAACCACAAGGGGCTTGCACATAAGAATTTCCGTTCTGCTGGTCTGAAGAACCCGTCTTTCAAAGGCGGGCGCACACTCTTCAGTGACAGTAACGCAAAAAGGAGTTGCTAGGAAAGGCACAGAATATAAAACTTCCAGTCAATGTCCTAGTTATACGTGTCTCATAAACACAGTGTGCTAAATAGTGCAAACCCTTGCCTGTGACACCACACAGAATTTGTTTTAGCATAGGGTCTCTCTAAAACAATTGCTTCTCGGACTGTTAGCGCGTTATAAAATAGAACTTCATTGGTCTTGCCCGCTAACGTAGTCACGGAAACTTTTAGCGGAGTAGTAAACAAATCTAGATTTCTGTGGCAGCCTAAGCAGCTTTACAAAATCAATATAGATACGCTTTTTATAGAATACACATCACTAATTGCTTCGATTAGAGGCTAATTCAGTTTTTACCTAGATCAAAGCATTCGATCTCTTCTTTTGTACTTCTCATAATAATTTTAAGAAAAGCGATTAATTAACAGATATATGTAAAAATAAGTTTAAGCATTGCGTGTTTAGACCATAGAGAGGCAGCTTCATCGAAAAAAGCCAGTATCACATCTTCGTTTACAAGAGAAATACGTTTTCCAATGCAAGAGTCTTTAAACACAATATATTCCTTCCTCATACTGGTGCCAAGATTTTGTTGTCAGCAGCTTCATTTCAATGTTTCCGGCTTGAATTGATGTTTGCTCGGGATTTTCAGCCATATCTTTACTCACATGCTTCTTGTTTACATACGAGCATTTAGAAATGTGTATGACCCACCTGTTGTCTACATAATGACTACCCGGAGTTGGTGGGTCTGCACGAAGTTAGCTGAATACATATCTCCCTCAACATGCTTTTCAGTGCTGGTGGAAAACAATTTTCTTTAGCCAAGATATATTGAATCAACACGGCATCATGCTTTTGGGTCGAATGCTTTGGCGATTACACGCCTGACTGGCATTCTTCGATGGCGTTTGTTTGTGGAAGTGTCAGACTTGCATTTGATGTGGGATGGGTCCTGGGAGAGATCTCTCTGTTGGGAAAGGTACGCCTGTGGGGAATTTCGTCAGTGTCAGGAGCTGGAGACGTTAGTGATTTCGCCTGTGGCCGAGCATAGTTGAACATCTTGTTCCTGGAGGTTTCCAGAAGCACAATAGGAACAACAAAGTTTAGTTGTTGAAATATTCCTCTGATTCCTAATAAACCACTCTGTGTCTTAAAAGTTTGTGTGTGTGTTTTTTGGTAGTGTTTAACGCTCGTTTTTACTACTCGTGGTGCCGCAGGCGATGACACTGGTGATATATAAAATGAATATGGAGCACCGGTGGAATGCGATGGTGGCAGAAGCCGGAGAGCCAGGAGAAAGCCCGCTCCTGCGCCGCTTTGTTCACCACAAATCTCCAAGCGGTAGTTTGGGATCGAACGCGGGCCGTCTAGGTGAGATGTGTGTGTGTGTTTATGTGTGAGAGAGAGAGAGAAGGGAGAGAGAGAGAGAGAGAGAGAGAGTGCTCAAAACCAGAAGTTCTATAGATACACAAGTTCATACAAACGTCCTGAGAAGGTTTTTCCACCTCAAGCAATAGGTAGGTACTTTAACAGGAAACATTTTAGTGGATATATGTGTTTCCTAAAATTTATTGATAGTATTATGAAAAGATTCTGTGTAATATTATATCCTGGCCTTTAAAATAACCAGATATTAACCACAAGATATACTATAGATAGAAACCAAGATCATTTTCCGATTATTCCAATTTAGCAAATTTGGAATTCTTATATGCCACTCACAGTTAGAGATCAATAGCATTAGGCTAAAAGTATTTTAGGACTTTGAATCCCATATTCGTAAATTTGAGAGCAATGATGAAGAAAATCTATGGAAGGAATCAAATTATAAGCATTTCTCTCGTAACTGTTATTAAGATATTAAATTCAGATCAAAACTAAGTAACCTGGATATTTTATGGTCGTATAATATTCTCTCCACTGTAAAAAATGTGCTTTCACAGCTTTACTCCAGCTTTTTTTCCAACTTCAATTAATTGAAATTACCAGAGAATTAAATCTCCAGGGAGTTTTGCAGACAATGATTTAGCAAAAGGAAGTGGCATTTAGAAAACGCTTGTTCTAATATTTAGCGACAAATTTTCACCGGAAAACAAACACTGCAACCAAGTAGAGTGTCCAAATAAAACAAAGTAAAACCCTCTGACGCTTAACTCCTTATAGATATGCACTTAAAACTGTTATTTGTATATCAAATACGCAAAGTAATGCTTTAGCAGACGCTCTAATACTCGACGGGTCTGCTAAAGGTTTTATGCACACAATGCATACCATAGTTTCTCGTAAAAGTTCTCTAAGTAAAAACAAATTAATATAAGCACTTACAAATAAAAAGGCGGGTTTTCACTGGTTCAACAATCAACAAAACAATTTGATTCAACACGACAAGCTCAACATGTTGGCGGTTAACAAGTGTCTTGCCTTCTTGTGAAACAATTTGATTCAACATATCTTGGTTAAACAAAACTTTTTCAACGGTACATCAAAACATGCATCATCTTTGCAGCTAACTTCCCGCCGACTAAATTCGATTACACATGTACATGGCCCATGTTTAGCCCATGTTTACAGCGAGGAGAAAATGGAATGGACGAAAGAAAGCAGCTGTTAATTGTTGAAATACATCTGTGATATATTCCCAAGAGACCATAGAAATAAAATCAAACCGAGTGCACGTGAGCCTGATTTGTTTTATTTTCTCTCCCCCCCTTTTTTTAAAGAGGGTATAAGGGAAAATATGTTAAACCTAACCTCAATTCAATGCTGTTCTGAAAATCATCTCCTATTTTGCAATTGTTGGTGAAGCTGTAAACAGATTGAAAGCTTCTTCCGGCATTCTTAGAAAGTTCTTGAAGCCGAATCTAGCCTCAACTTTGAGCACGATGATCATGCTATTTACATTGCTTCTGTTGTTTAGAAAAACGCGCACGCACAAGCTTTTACTTTCTCTTCCACGTACATAACAGATAGAGAAGCTGTTGATTTCTATAAAATAAGTTCAATACCGAGATTTCATCGGATATACACGTTTTGAGGACCCCTGAAACAAAGGAAAAAAACTTTAGAAAACAGTCGTGTGTGTTCTTGTGGGTGTCTGTCGTGTGAAAAATATAACTCAAAAATGAAAAGACTGATAAATACCAAACTTGGTATTTGTGTTTAATATCTTACAAAGATGCGACATACGTTTTTCAATAAGTTCCTCCATACTCCCAACTTCCCTTATATGGAACGTTTTTTGAATGTTTTTAATTTCACAGAAATGACTAACGGTCTTATTTAAAATCAATAAATTAAAAATATTTATATGATGAGCAAAATGCATATCTTGGATTTTCTGGAGTCGAAACGTGAGGTCTACTTTGTTGTCAAGTAATTGTGTATAATCTGCACAAACATTTCTCCACAAAAATTTTAGGATATCCTTAAAACATACAATATACTCCAAATAACCTTTTCTGTGATACTTCCTTTACCGAGATTTCCCTTACTGATGTTGCGAATTGTTCAATACTTTGTCATGCTTCTAAAGCCCTGTCGAGTTTTAGTTGTTTCGCACGAAGGCATGGAAAGAGAATGGAATTTTAAGGCCAACGTATAGCATCTAGTACTTAAATATTTGAATATCGCTATTCTCTTTGGTTCTATAATTAAATGTATGGTAAACGTATTTCTGGAAATGTCATATTAAAGTGAAGTAGTTAAAATTATAAGCGTTTGTATGAATACCTTTTATTGCCACTTATAAATGCTAGAGGGTAGAGAAGGTCATGTACACATGTAACATGAAAGTAACACATCATATGTTTTTCTCTTACGCTTGCGGGTCTTCCGCCAAGTACACATTGGGACCACAGGGGCAATAATCACTATTTATGTCATTATTGATGTTAACAAATGTAACATGGTGAGTGGAGACAGAATGGTGGTGGAAATTCCAACAACACGCATGATCAACATGTTTCGCATTACATATTTTTTAAGTTGTGTATACTATAAAGTTGAGTGTTAATTGTTGAGCAAGTATAGAGCTGACAGAATAGGCCTAAACAGTTATTTGTTGACATAGTCCGACAACCACCTGAATTCTTCACTATGACGCATCATTTTTATGTAATAGTTTTGAATTTGCTAAGAAATGTAATTTTTCTCCCGTTACGAAATAAATCATCCAGTCTGTGTTGACAAATATTTGTTTATATTCACGAGTAGCTTTATGGAAAATACTGATAATGTTTATGATTGGCACTTACAATTTTAGCTTATATTTATCTTGTAATCAAGTATTTTGTTTAAAATACCGTTAAGTTGGTATCATCGTTTAGTGCCATCCAAGATTTATTAATTACGCCGCTAAAGGTTGCCATGCCTATGCCGCTAAAGTATTATTTTTTCACGGTGTTAACAGTCCGAAAGGCAGCTGTTTTATAAAGCCTGTACTAAAAATAACTTTTTGTAGTAAATATGGAAAATATTAACACCATATTCCTGCTGAAATTTAGAAAGGCATGGAAACATGTGTATGTGTGTAGTAATATTAACTGAAGTAAGGCGTCTAACTTTGCAGATTTAATGCACATTACCTGGCTTATTATCCTCGATCCTAACATCCATAATGAATTGAATTACACTCCGGAACTTGATGGTTAAAAGCTTTTCTAACTTTGTTAATTTGCTCCCCAAAATGTGGGTTCTCGCATAATAGCTACCCGTTGACACCATCCACAGGTATGATTCACATGCTGCCCCATTTTGTGCAGCCACCTCTAAGGGGGCAGTGTCCTGTAAAAGGCTTGTTGACCAAGAGAGCTTTTCCATACTTAAATTCTCGCGACTTGATCTCTATAAGACAGCCTTGAAATGTCTGAAACCTACATGCCCCGGTACCCACATCAACTGAACTGAATTGTGGGTAGACAGTGCCATGAGGAAATTGTGGCATTTTTAGGTCATCTTGGAATTAACAAAGCTGTCATCAACCGTCTGGAATATACATTAAATTTGCTCTGACCTGACAGCCATCTTAAAATATATTTGCAATAACACAAACACAAAATTATAATGATTATCATTAAAAAAAAATGATGTGTTTCATTCTCTACATTTTAATTTTTTTTGGTTTAACATCCTTTAACCTGGTTGGTCATATAGGATGACGAATGAAATTGGTGAAATGATGCTCAAATGATCTAGAGTCCCTGGAGCTTAAAGTTATTCGACATTCGTCTTCTCAGGATAAGGGAAAACTCCGAAAAAAAACTTATCCGGGAAACTCACCCTAAGCGAGATTCGAACTCACGATCTTTTGAATATGAGACAGACATACTATGCAAACTATTGTTACAAAAGAGTATTCCATTACCTACATCTTGGTAACCCAGATAAACAGTAGCAAAAATGACTGTATTGCTCCTTCTAAGGATAAGGGAGATAGGGTAATGCTAAATCTTTTAAAAAGCCGGTCGATATGTGAAACAATTGAAATGTTCATTTTGCTTTGCACGACCAGAGTATTAACCAGAGAGAGAGAGAGAGAGAGAGAGAGAGAGAGAGAGAGAGAGAGAGAGAGAGATGAAGCGAAAGACGACCTCCCATTTGAGAAACGTTTTGAAACCAATAAGTATATGACATAAATTGTGTGTTGTAACGCGACCTACCTGCGAGATCTCTTCTATTTCTTAGGGCTTACTAGTTACGCAAAATGTATCCAGAATGAAGAAATCTTCAGAGGCTTCTCCCAGAAAATTCAGAAATCGTTAGAGCCAATTTTCAAAAAAGTCAAAATTTCAAAAAATGTTCCATGTATAAGATAGTCTGGGATGGGGGGATTTACTTGAAAATCTTCGTGTCACATCCTTGTAACATACTAAACGTAAATACCAAATTTGCTAATTAACGTTTTTTTTATTCGTTTTTGAGCTATGCTATCCACACACACACAAAAAAAAAAAAAAAACACAGACACATAGAGACATACAGATACTTACATACACTGACCATTTTTCTAAAAATCACTTTTTGGATTCAAGGGGTCTCAAAACATGTGATCCCGGTGAAACCTCGATACAGAATTTTTGGGTGGAATACAGTAGCTTTTCTATACACTATACACACAGTACGTGAACAGAAAGTAACATATTCATCTTATATAAAAAGGTTGTATATAACTAATACATAAGTCTATAACTTATTCACTGTATTACACATTAAGACTCAAAGTTATTCAAAACTACCATTCACACCTTCAGAAGTGATATACACTATTGAACTAAAAAATGTTGCTTTAAGTGTTTTAGCTTCTTTTTTTCAGAAATTAAAAGTTAATATTTTTACAAAGACTGGCGTTATTATTGAAAATTACGGGTAAAGATTTTACTACAAGAGATAAACAGCTTAAAGTTTTAAAATTTTAAGCGTACCTACATCCCTTTAATTGTGGTACTCTTAGTTATTTTAATACTGGCTGAATGTTTAATTTTGGTTTTGGATATTACAAAGTAAACACTAGTTACTATCATTGGTTTTGGTAAACTTCTAAAACATATTTAATGTTTTTGTTTATATTTTCAAAGAGCATTCTATCATAGAATTTTCAGTAATATATATTCATTCAATATACTTAATTTTAAAAACACTGTACAGAAGTATCCATTCCATAGGTAAAAACAATTCTCCAATAGTTATCTAATTCTAAAGACTACACACAAGAAAAAACTAAACACACCTCTAATATTTTATAAACTCAGAGAAATGATTATTTTGATTATTTATAGCAGAAAACCAAGCGTTTCTTTCCTTTACGTTCCACATAGAACAGATGTTAGAGAGTATCCTAGCTACTCTCTCCAGAGGAGTGTTTCATGAAGAGCGATTTCAACAACTCAAAATATCCCGATATCGATCCATAACAGAAGTACATATACGTAATGTTCCTGAGGAGTTTGTTATTTATAACACACTGATAGGATGAAAGTTTTGAGAAATGTTCCCAGTTTATCATTTTAATTATTCGTAAATGTAAACTAAGCACCATGAAGTCAAGATTTTTCCGGTCTCATAATCAAAAGGAACAGGCGCGAGTTTGGTTGTTACTAAAACTGCACTTGTGTTAGTTATCAGCTCGCGGAAATAAAAATGTTATTGCCGTTTTTTGAACATTACGTTACAGGTACTTTACACAGAGCGGTAGATAAAACTGAGAAAGTGGCGGAGGGAGAAGTTAGAGGTAAGACGGGAGGTAGCTCTGAACTCTTGCATAAAGCGAATTATGAAATAAATTGAAAAAACAAATCGTGCTTTGTATTCTCGCGCCGTAATTGAATTGCTAATAATATGTTGTAAATATTTGTGTGTTTTAATTTTCAGCCTTGAACACATTATTCTTTGGAGAATATTTTCCTCTGTCATATTATATCATTTTTGAGCCACTATAGATTTTATGGGCCCAAATTCCCCCCCCCCCAAATGATGCAAAATTATTTGTGGCTTAGCTGGAGTAAATTAGAGTGCCGATACCTTGAATTCTCTGGCTTTAATAAATTACTATTATACTTTTTAAATATTGGGTGACCTTCGTTTGATACAGAGCTGTGCGGATGTTGCAATGACAACCTGACGCGTAGTAACATCTTGGGTATGACGGACCTGCAGGCCTCCCTGATTAGTTGCTGAAGGTGACTAATGTTATTCAGCTGTTTGTTTTAAAATACCCCATCAGAAGTAATCAAGTGGCGTAAGACCAGTAGATCTGGCAGGCCACGAGATAGGTCCTCGCCTACTAATCCATTTTTGAGGATGTAAGCCATGCATATAGTTTACGGAGAACCTGGGCTGGTGCGGTGGAGCACCATCATGCTGAAACCACATCCATAACCTTTCATTTAATTTTATATGCTCCAGCAACGAAGGGAGTTCATTTTGGAGGAAATGAAGGTAGCGTGCTTCCGCAAGGCGTCCTTCGAAAAATGTGGCCCGATAAGATGATCACCCAAAATGCCTCACCATACATTAATTTCCCACTGGTCTTGAAAACCTGCCTGTCTTACCCTATGAGAGTAATCGACACTCCAATAGTGCATGTTGTGACGTTTCACAATGCCATTGTTCTGAAACCGCGATTCATCTGAAAACAGAACTTTAGATAAAAAAAACTGCATCACGGTTCAAACTGCGTAATACCCACTGGCAGAAATTTACTTGAGCTTCAAAGTCACGACCATGGAGCTCCTGGTGTAGCTGTAAGGGGTAAGGGTGGAATGTATTGTTATGCAGTATTCGCATAACTATTCTCCTACTTATGTTTGTGTCTTGTGCCAGTGCTCACATGCTAATATAGGGATTATTTAAGACAGCGTCTAAAATCATATCTTCATTGTGCCCAGAGATGACTGGTGCCTCTCTAGCAGGACCCTGTCCTTTCAAATGCTCCTGATATACGCAAACATCTTTTTTTTTTTCTTTTTTTTTTTTAAAGTATCGGTGTCTGATCAGGACTCTGGCGCTGTATCCCCGTTTATATTCCCCCCCCCCTAAATTTGCTGTATGATTACTGGTTTTACTGTTCCTTTACGCAAACATATACACGTTGCACAAACATATAACACCCATGCCCAAGGCGGGACTCGAACCCACGATCCCCTGCCCACGTCCTTCAGCATTCCGAAAAGTATTGTGTGCAGGTTGTCGCCTTGCTGGAAATGCATTTCCATACAGGCGTTCCGTTGAGCTTCTCCGTAAATAAGCAACATGTCAACGTGCTCATCGCTGGAGTACATGGCGAGTTCACGACCGACTGTCTGCCTATCTAATGGGCTGTGAGGTATAGCTGTAGGTATAGCACGTACTTACAAGTTTACATTGTGAATTTGCATCTAATGGGGCATATCACATCTTCCGTTAGTATTCGCTAACCCACCGAGGGTTCCAGCTGGCAAAATTTTGTGGAGAACATTCTCTAACTACGAAGAACAATCGATAACAGGTCAAGTGTTCTTGTATTTTGCAAATGTTTATATTAACTTCATAGGTTTGGAATATTTCCTTCGCTATTTAATGTCTTAGTGATGTTTCTTTTTCAACATAATTAGAATTAAGGATCCAAAACTGAAGGACACGTAAAATGAGCAGTCGTTTGTTGTTCATTCGTTAAAAAAAATATTAGAATGACAAACACTGAACTAGCTTTGTACCCTGTTGGATAATACATGAAGAAGAAGAAGAGGAGGAAGAAAGTGCATTCAGTCTGAGTGACTCGAACCGCTGACACCCTCTTAGGTAATGAGGGAACGTGAATTTAACCAGTTGAGCTAGTCACCAAGCCCAGGTTTTCCGTTAAAACTTGTAGGTATAGTCTCCCTCCCTCTCCGCTACTGATTTCTTTATAACTGTTGTGGACCCCTTTTTGTAGCTTAAGCCGTTCATTTTGCCTTCATTCATTATAATTTACGTTGCAGAACTTATGACAGCAATCCTATTGATATAACATAGGAGTTATTTAGCTACGACATTCGCTAAGTTTGAAACGGACTTCGCTGGATATCTACAGAAAATGCAACATAGATATGCGTATATTTTATTCCACTTACCAAAAGAATCAAAATCATTAAATCTATTTCTGAGAAGTTAAAAAATTAACGGAAGTATTTTGATATAATGAGAGTTTGAGATGAGGCAATTTTGGGCTTTTTGCTTAGAAATACGTTGGACCTAATACGGAGTTTGCAATTGAATTTCGTGGCAGACACTACACAAACGCGTGGTGCACCCGTGGACTGAAGGGGGTAATACAATTTAATCAACACTACACATAACGAACCTACATTTGCTTCTGTTGTTCATGCAATGTCCATATTTTGAAGGGAGTGTTGTACTTGTGCTAACGAGCTATTCGTGTTCATCAATTCCATTCCTAATTTTAATAGTTTAATCGCTTGATGCTCCAGTAAATGAATAATTGTTCATGTAAACTGGAAGTGATACGTTGACATATCTCTCTGTATTTTCTGTGCATTATTGGTTCATTCTAAAGACATATTCTGTGCTCCCGTTATTAATATGGAGAATATAAACTAGATGTTGGTACTCTTCATATAAGCTTTAACCTTACTAAGCAATCCCTCATGATAGATTGCAGGATTCAGGGTGTTTATAAAGACAAGTATTTGAAAATAAATGGAGTGAGAAAAACACGCATTCATACAAACTTAGCTGCGCTGTAACTTATGATCTCAATGGCTCTGTGAGAATCGATATTGGTAACCAATACTGTGGGAGCCAATACTGTGGCTGCCTTATGAGTAGTTTCGTCGGTTGTTAATTACCAGTTTCCAGTCTCTAATTTTGGACTCACAAACTAACATGTAGTTGTGAGTTCGGCAGTGAATTTTGCTTGTTTTTTTTTTTTTTTATTTTGGTAGACACATCAGTTGATTGAAGCACAACGGGCAGTTCGAAGACAACAACATTCTATAATGCTCCAGCAAGGTCAATAATTGTAACAGAGCAAAAATGCTGGAGAGTTTCTCTGCTCAGCGATACTGGATAAATGAAATACCTCCAGTGCTTCAAGATCGCCATGATGACGTTCGAGAACGTTTAGTGACAAACAAAGAAATCATTGTGCCAATTTCGCTACTTATACAGCACATGTCGGAGCAATAAAGAAAATGGGTGCACGAGTTTACCGAGTGCATATAATGCATTAATTGAACGATCCAAATGCATAAAAGCAGATGAGTTCTTGTCAATGGCTTTAGATTGTTCTTATGTAAACCCCAGAATTTTTCTCCATAACCTGATTTACGCTGAAGCGTGATTTCAGCTCTCAGGCTACATGAACAAGCAAAACAGGATATACTAAATTTCTGAGAACCGGAAGATCATCAACGAAGCTTCATTGCATTTGGAAAAGTTGGGAATCTGGTGCACCTAATCAGTTATAATGATTGCTGGCCCCATTTTCTATGACCATACAATTTAGGATATATATTAAATCCATTTATGGAGCTACTAGACGACATTGAATTTACAGGAAGTAATTTCAAGCAGGTGGTAATATGTCTAATGATTCCATAAGACTTTTATGTAGCTTCTTCAGAGATTGTCCTAGGTTAATGCAATTAAAGATGTTAATATGAGAGAGTAAAACCACCGTTAAATTCACTTTAGAGCCCATTCTGCTGTGGCTAGCCATGAGTTTGCTGTTGTTGATAGTGTTTAACACCCGCTTTTACTACATATGGCACCGCAGGCGATGACACTGACGATATATGGAATGAAGAATGAACACCAGTGGAATGCGATTGCGGGGGAAACCGGAGAACCCGGAGAAAATTCCACCCTGCGCTGCTTTGTCCACCACAAATCTCACATGCGGTCGCTGGGGGTCAAACCCGGGCAGGCTAGGTGAGAGACGAGTGTTCTAGTCACTCAGCCAAAGCGCAGCCCATCATTCAGCTTTCTGCCTGTTGAAGAAATTCCAAGATGCTTCACCTTTTGGCATGTGTGATATTGAGTGTTGCTGTCAATTAGTTTGGGGTGTCTTAGGGTGACAAGGTTTGCCTTTTGACAGAGGTTTCCATGGGATTTAAAAAGGTGGAACATTCATGAGTAATGCTATTTTCTGATAAAGCAAGTTCTGAAATTTAAAAAAAATCATTTTTGGCTCAAATTCTTAACATTTCTGTCATCGATCAGTACCGTTAAGAGCTGAGTATATAAAAATAGCGGGGTCACTTGAATACCATGAGGCAATTAGGAGTAAAATCAGAAGCATTAATGATAATATGCTTCAGAAAACGCCATAGAATACGGTGCAACGAGTTCAGTATTGTGCCATAGCGTATAGAAAGAAAAGCATAATCTTTCCTGTTTGTCACCGTAAGCCAAAAGAAGAAAGCGTTGGTCGCCCGAAGCAATGGCAGCACATTCGCTTGCGAGGGCGGGCATGCTGGTTAACCATATAAATAAGCGTGTTGATCCCTTTATAGTGAATAAATACTACGAGGGCCGTTTTTTTTTTTTTTGCTTTTTTTTTTGTTTTTTTTTTCAACCTCTGATAGGGTATAAATAATAGACAAGTTCATAGAAAAGAATTATTTTATTACGAAAAGTTTTGATTACTTATGGTTACTTTTCAACATAATCACCGAAAAGATTGAGACACTTATCGTACCTGTGTACAAGCTTTGCAATACCCGATTCAAAAAATGTTGCTGCCAATAACTTCAATTGAGCATTGACGTTGTTTTGAAGATCTTCGTTGGTTTGAAAGTGCTGCCCTCCTAGCCAGGTCTTCAGTTCAGGGAAAAGGTGAAAGTCGCTGGGTGCCAGGTCAGGACTGTACGGCGGATGATGGAGCGGATGTTCAAAGAGCCGATGGGTTGTACCAGCAGTGTGTGGACGAGCGTTGTCATGGTACATCACAAATCCTGAAGTCAGCATTCCTCTTCGTTTGTTTTGAATGTCTCTCCTCAAACGTCGTCGACAGAGATGGAAATTAAAGTCAGATCAGTTATAAGCATGTTTCCTAATTTGCCAAAGTAATTTTTAAAAGATATTTTATTATGAAACTCAAGTATCCCGTGAAAAAAATTAGAATTGTTGGTGTAAACCCTGCGTTCGACAGTATCCTTTCTACACATAGGTACAAAAATGCAAATGAACCTGAAAATGAAAAAGATGTCATGGTTGCTGATGCTGTGTTGAAGAAAAAACTATAGACCGAAAAATAAACGTCACTACGGCTCAATGTAAACTTCAAATCGTCAAAGTTAAAATAAATATATTTTGGATAGCATTGTAGATGCAAAATCATATACGGTTTTAACAATTCAAGACGTTTTTCATACAGATATTTTGATAAATGGTAATGTGTCAATCTTGAAGTGTTAGTTGCTTTTTCCTTTCCTCTCTCAGTCCCCCCCCCCCCAAATCAATCACATAATTTACTAACTGATGATTTTGCATGCTCGTTGCTGCGCCGCGAAATGAACAACGCATTCCAGTATAGACTATCCATTTTGTTTGCCTATGATCGCGCCTCAATACGTCACCTGCTGGCCTAGGTAGTGTGGAGATATTGGCCTTGCAGGAAGTATTGGCACTCGGTTTAATAAACATTCGTTATAGCAAGACCTATCTGCTCTACCGTTACGCCTTCTACCCGATCTCTCAGGGAAAACAATTATGGCTTGTGAGTGCTAAGCCTACTTGAAATACGAACCAACCTGAAAACACAGTACTCTTAATAAGTAAAATGAAGTTTGCAAATTAACCGAATATTTCTTTAATGTTATTTCCACTGTCCTCAATTACCAATACAAATATCTGCACTTATAACCCTAACAGCTGTATTTTCCTCAGAGCTACAGTCCAAGTCTAAGCCATTTGTTTCCACTTTTCTCTGAAGCTTACTTAAGAAAGTTAGTAACTTTTTTTTTTATTGTCATTATGGTATGTACTAATATTATACAAATACGATGAACCTTATGCATACCTACGAGGTTTGCTTTATCTAAAGCGGGAAATTGTAAAAACTACTCTGAACTCCCCCCTTGCCCCTTTTGTAAACCCAATGCGTTATATTGCAGAATTAACTGAAAACAAAACTCTTGTAGTAAGGACACAAATTGAATACAAAATTGAGATTGTTGACACGAAGTTCATGTTCCGGACTGGAACAATGATGTGTCGAGCGTAACTGAAATTAATGCTGGTAATGAATATTTGATTTATTATTTAACCGGATACATTTTACGACAATTATATATATATAAACATGCAACCTGTGCTCCACAATCTACAGAAAATATGCCTGTTTCTTCAATGATAAATTATTAAAGACTCAGTTCCTGCAATGAGCATGTATATATATATATATATATATATATATATATATACTGCGCTTTTTTCCCTGCAGATATATTGACTGACAAAAAATAGTTGTCATGACTTATAAAATTACCCTCAGATATGATTGAAAGTCACTGGAAAGTTCCTCTCAATGCTGGTACTAAATTGGGATCTACAAGGGATTATGGTACGGGACATTGAATAATGCACAAATAGTGATCATTGTTTTATTCGTATTGCATATGCACAAAAGAGTACGCGTACGTACGCGTAATATTCTTACGTGCTAAAGACCTTCAAAATAATCCCCCAAAGCTTCCACACATCTTTGACACTCACCAGCAATTCTACCACGCAGAAATGCAAATTTATGTATGCTCGTTGTTCAACTTTACTGACGTTCTTCCTGGAACACAGCCTCTAGGATACTAATGTTTGCTCGTGTCTACTAGCACCTACCAATGCACTCAGACGTCATCTGGTGGGGACATTCCATTCTGTGTACAACATGTTTTCAAATGTATATATTACAATAACTGCATATACAGTTATTCGGAATATATAAAACAGTTGCCATGACTTTTGAGATGACCCTAATATATAAGCAGCGTTTTCGATGTATTGTTATGTGTGGAAAACATTGTCTCTGAAAGTTATCGTTGTGTAAATCCTGGATGGCTTAAAAGTGATTGAAGTTAAGTGGCCGCAGTTAAATTGCTATGAAAAACTTGTGATATGTCTTCTTGTGTTTCATTACTGGAAATGCAGATTTATCTTTCGCATTAAAGAAATAAGAGGGAGATCTCTACATAGCACGACAATGTTATTCTCGGAAATACCCAAATATTTCCAATTTCTTGAAAACGATAGTTACTAGTGTTTTATGACACATTGTCAACAGCCAACGCATTGTTTCGTTCCATCGCGTTCAAGCAGCAGCGGTGCCATCTAGGTGGTGGACGATAGTAGCTTTGGGATAGCCATCACGTCTCCTTCTATGCGCTATGGCTGTGAATGTATGGAGGCGGAAGACACTTTCAGCATTTATATCAGGAGTTTCCAAAAGTAATTTGTAATTCAGAACAGACTATAAACGGATTCTATTATTGGCTTAGAAGGTATGTCTTTAAACATATTCAGTTTGTATAGAACGGCAAGAGCCTTCTAAGTGCTAACGTATGTTGCAATTATGTGAATTACATTCTTGTTTGAGTGGACGTTAGCCGATTCGAGCACTTCTGCATAAGACTGGCGGGTCCTTCAATTGCATGCACATTTAATATATATGACACCGCCGGCAATGAACCTGATTATGTAATGAACATAGAGCACTGTGGAATGCGATGGCGAGGGAAACCGGAGGACCCGGAGAAAACCCTCCCCTACGCAGCTTTGTTCACCACTGGACGCCTGGGATCGAACACGGGCCACCTAGGGGAGAGGCGGGTGGTCTACCACTTGGCGCACCTTGTGAGGCAGCGTTATTTTTCTTCGAATCTATGTTAACATAGCAGCGAAGGGTGCAGATGTGAATGGAATGCTTTTGAGTCCATCAATAAATACGAATTATTAACAATAGGTTTTCATGTACGGATCACGCAAATATATATTCTTGCAGGAATATTAGAAGAATATTTGTAGGAGATCCCAAGGTGAGCGTCCTCCAAGCAGAAAAACAATACATTTAGTTTAGGAAGGCGAACTAACCAACTCGCTTGGTTTTGTCTAAGGCTTGGTCCATGCACGCTGTGGTTAAACAGGTCAGGGCAATGCTTGCGTAGTCTGTCGTGTGTAAGTTATAATGTCGGAACAGAAAGCAATCTAACACGTAGGTCATCGACTACTACGTTTATGCCTGCCTAGAATGAACCTTTCACAAAGATGAATAAGTGTTCAGTTTGCGGCAAAGTTCTGCACTCAGTCAGAGAGTCCAGTTCATTAGGAAACTCTGCAGGTGCGTTTGGCAGATACCATCAAGAAGGACGTTTCTTTCGAATGGTGTTGGATACCAATCAATTGCAAGATACCTGTTCATATACATTGCTATAAATGGAAACGTTTTTCGTTACAAATGATTAGCGTTACGATACGATTGCATTGGTATTAACCAAGTTATGTTTTACAATTATGTTATGACTATCAATTACGACTAAGCCTATGAAAATATGTATATGTTCAGAAATATAGACACTAATGTAAGAGATATTATAGTAGGGTAACTGTTCTAGCAGTAGTAACTTAAAATAGCTATATTAAAATATGAAAATATTTTAAGGAGCCAAATGACGATAATTCTACAGAAACAACTACTACCCCTAAATAAAAGGAAAGGGCTTTTTAATTAAAGCAATATTGATAGGAAATAATACAACAGACCCTAGGGTTTCAATGCAAACATATGTACGAGGCGTTTTTTTAAAAATGTATGCAGTCTTCAACACCATAAAACTAAAGCTTTAAAACTGTTCTCTATCCAATGACATGCAGAATATTTTTCTTTCTTTCACAGTTTCTATGATGTGCAGTTTTGTCATACGTCAAACGTTTTATTTAACATAAATTTGAAAGACGACTACATTTTAAAACATATTTTTGGATATTGATATATACCAAGGTCTTGTAATTAGAAACAAAGAGCTACATTTACCAATCGATTGCATATTCCGGCATTTTACTTGGTAGCAAAAACCACATAGAAAGGAACGCATTCATGCATTTAATATTTAAGCCTTTCAACTGTGTCCTAATCCGGCAAGTCTTCAGTTATACAAAATGTCCGCTGTTTGAATCACTTTTGCTCTGGCTCATTTGTATTTCCATAGAAGCTTTTTTCAGAGCGCTTCTCATAACTTTGACAGTTCCAGAGCGCGCCAAATGTTTGCGGTGAGTGACAGTTAGACCATTTTACAAGCTATGGCACTCACGCGGTATAATAGCTGAATGATAAAATATTCAAAAATGAAATAATTAAACATACCTCTCTGCCATTTCAGTCTCTCAATTTAATACCGTGCAGAACGGATAAAGGTGAGTGCCAAGCTCAAAACTTTGATGCTATACACATGGAGAGAATAAACCCACACGAACTAATCTCGCCTGAAAAACAAGTAAACATTTTTGAAGTTGCGAACTACATGCACGTGACACTTCTGTCAGCTATTTGATTCTATGATTTACCAAACACTGTTTCTATGCTTGGCTGTGCAGTGAATATTTACCCAGCTACATATCTACAATACATGCTGACGCAGGTTTCACGCGAATAAGGAAAAATAATCGTTTATCAATATAGCAGCGGACGAGTTCACTTTGATCTTAGTCAATGCATTAAATTGGACTGCTATGTATTATTTCTATAGCGTGTTTCTTAAAATATCCGAAAATGTTATCGCATGTGAGGGATATGGCCTGATTTTAAACAAAAAAATTATGCGACAGTCTCTGAACTCCTATCAAACGTAAAAGTGACCTTATTAAGGTGACAGTCAAGGGAAAATCCTAAATTTTTTATTACATTCTCTAGTGCATATATACACCGCACACAGTAGATAGAAAAGGTGATATATACCATCCAAAAATTTGATGCTGAAAATTCAGCTTAAATACATGTCTTGAGACCCGCTGAATCCAAAAAGAGCATTTTTACTTTCTCTAGCCCATATGCACAATGTACGTACTGGATAGAGAAAGTATTGTATTTTACACAGAAATTATATACAGGGATTTTACCGGAAATACATGTTTTAGGGTCCTCTGCATAAAAAAAACAGTTTTAGATAAAGGTCCCTGTATGTGTCATTTGGCAGTATAGCTCAAAACCAAACAGTCGGATAAATACCTAACAAACTTGGTATTTAACATCAGTACATTTGGAGGATGCGACACGGAGATTTTCAAGAAAATCCTCCTCCAGACAACTAACCTTTACATTGAACATTTTTGGAAAATGTTGAAGATTCTCGAAACTGCCTCCAACGATTTCGATTAAAATACCATATGCTTGAGGTATTTTCATGAGAAATGAAATGTATATCTTAAATTTTCTGTGAATAGCCTCTGAGGACCTCTTCATTCTGGACGACTTTTGTATAACTGGTAAACCGTAAGAGATAAACAAAAGCTTACTATACACGGTCTGTAGATCTAGTCAAGACTCACAATTAATGTCATACACATTTTTTTGCAGAATTAACCGTTTTCGAGGTATTCCGAGATATTGATTTCAGTTTTAAGCTACCTAAACTTTTCTCAAACGGGAAGGAGATCTTTCTTTTCGTCTCTCTTCTGTCTACACCTAGCAAGTAAAGAGAACCGAATGTGTATTGCTTCACTTAACGACCAACTTCTAAAGGACTTGACTATACTTTAGCTTATGCATTCCCTTATTTCTCTTCAACTTGCAAAGAAGCAAGTAATTAGACCAATTCTGATGTTTATCTTGATTGGCATGATGCAGATAAAAGAATACTCTTTTGTAAGAAACATTTGTGTGCAGAACAGCTAGAGAAAGTAATGTGAATGGAATAGATCAGATTTTCAGACAGAAATGTCAGAGTTTGGGTGTGTGTGTATGTGTGTGTGTGTGTGTGTTTGTTTGTTTTCTGCTGACAGCATAGCTCAAAAAACGAAAATGTCTAAAAACCAAATTTTATATTGAAGTTTAGTATCTCCCAAGGAAGCGACACGAAGATATTCAAGAAAGTCACCCCACACCAAACTACTCTTTACATGTACATTTTTAGAAAATTTTGATTTTCTAAAAAATCGAGCGAACGATTTTGATTAAATTACCATATACTAAAGATATTTACATGAAAAATAAAATGTGTATCTCGAATTTCCTGGAAATAGCATCTGAAGTTCTGTTCATTATGAATGACTTTTGCATAACTCGTAATCCGTAAGACATAGACAAAAACTTACTGCACATAAATGTAGACCTCGTTAAAACACAATTTATGTCCCTTATATTTTTCTTCTGGAGGCAACCGTTTCCGAGATATTCCTTGTTATTGATTTCAATTTTTAAACAACAGCATAGTGACAGCTTTTAAAACATTTGAGTAGAGCTTTATCTTAGTGCATTCCTTTAGTTCCCTTATACTTAGGAACTATGTAATATGACCATTCATTTAACAGTTATCTGATTAGCATGGTGTAGAATATATAATGCATTTTGTAAGAAGTTAGTTTTCAGAACAGTTAGAGAAAGTCATATGACTGTAACGCATCAGACCTTTTTAAATATAGTAATTTTAAATTTTGTGTATTTAATATTTTTACTTTCTCTATACGCACTATGTACATAGTGTATAGAGAAGGTATTGTAATGCACCCAAAAATTCGATACAGAGATTTCACCGGAAATATGTTTTGAGACCTCCTAAATTCAAAAACGGCCTTTATAGAAAAAGGTCCGTGTGTGTCTGTGGTGAGCATAGCTCAAAAACTAAAAGACCGTTAAATACCAAACTTGTTATTTAAGTGTATTATCTTCCAAGGATGCAATAAGAACATTTTCAAGAAAATCCCCCACCCCAAACTACCCTTTACATGGGAAAAGTTTTGAAAATTTTGTTCTCCTCAAAACTGGCTCTATCAGTTTTGATTAAAATGGCGCATATTAAGGATATTCACAACTAAAATAAAACGTATATTTTGAATATTCCGGGAATAGCCTCTGAAGAGCACTTTTTGATTGATTTTGCAGAATTTTGCATAACGGTTAAGCCGTAAGAAATAGACTTAATCTTACTACACAGAAATTGTAGATCTTGTTAAGGCACACAATTTATGTGATACTTATTTTTGTTATAGAGTTGACCGTCTCTAAGATATTACTTATTATTGGTTTCAGTTTTAAAATACTCACACTTTTCTGAGACAGGAGGTATTCGTTTTTCTTTTGTTCTACTCCTGGCCAAAGACGCCAATTTCAATTACAATCCCATAATGATAGCTTTTAAAACATTTTTCCATCGCTTTAGCATAGCTCATTCCTTTAGTTCCCCTCTAATTATAAGGAAATAAGTGATAAGTACATTCTGCTAATGATTATCTCGATTAGCATGGTTAGGAAGAAGATTAATTGTCTTTTGTTAAGAAGTCTGTTTGAACAGTTAGTAAACGTCATGTGAATGTAACATTATAAATTCAATTGCCTGACATAAAATCTCTTTAGGGAACAGTTTTCTTGTTTGACATATAATAACTGGTAATCATGTTCTTAATGACGTACAAATAAGGTTGGCTTGGATTTTGGCGTAAAATGAAAACTAAAGCTTTAGGAACTTTTTATATTTGAGATTTTTAATTTAAAAATAACGTTTTAATATTGACTGTCTTATAAATGCTCAACTAATTAATTCTCTAAAAAACCCAGGCCAGTATGTAAAAAAGGTTTTAAGGAAACTGAGCATGAAATTTTTACTACAATTATTCAAAAGATCGAAAGGTGCTTTTTTATAGAAAATAGTTCCTGAAACCTTTGTGCATCTATGGAGAATCAACATTTAGATGTCCTCCCCTTGCTTTGGGCTCTACCGCCATTTAAATATCGAACAAGACACATGTTTCTTAGCATACTGTTTCATAAATCAGGCGTTTTTTTCTCAAAATTACATATTCGCACCTCTAAAATATGCCACCGTCTCAGTTTCTATTTAAATGCAACTAAAATTTCCCAGAATGTGCAGAAATATCTATTATAAAATTCAAAATGACAAAATTGTCCTAACTCAAATATTAGATTAGCTGTTTTCTGTAAAATTATTAATTTCAGAAATATTTGTAGCCTTTTAAAAAAGTGTAATAATTCAGAAATAAAATTTATTGAAATATCACAGCCTAAAGTTTGTGTTTGTGGTTCAAAGCTCCAATTTGGAAAATAACCAATTTTCTTAAATTTTGCGGCACGCGGAACATTTTGACTGTGCAATATATTTGTATAATAAATTGTGTGAAATAATTTATATCTGGCAAAATATTTATTCAATTTAAAATTAAATTTGGTATTCCTATTAGCAGAACATCAATGAGTCACAGGTTTTCAGAAATAAAAAAATAAGCAGAAATATAGAAATTTGAAAGTTGGTTACAGTGTCCCTTAACAGAACTTATATTCTAAATTTCGTAACAATCTTGTCTTCTCCGCAAGGAACTTTTTATGCCAAATGTATTGTTGAAAAATGAAGGAAATAAGAATGCGTTGATCACTAGAAGTGACGTGCACTCTAATGTTTAAATGTCGTAAAAGGTGCAGAGTAAAAACGGTGTACCAACTTTAAATAGATAAGGCAAGAATGTTTCTTAAATAATAAAAACAGAACATCACAAATGTGGTCCAAAACCCCGGATTTTCAGTTGACTGTCCCCTTAAAAAGCAAACAGCACCTTGCCTTTGTCAAAATGGCTACACTTTATGCTATAAATTATTTCGTACACTTCTTCTATGTGGTTTAATCGAGCGAGATGGTTCCGCGATATATGAGCCTCGTATGCAGGTTACCATTGTTCAATTTCCGTGGGGCCCGGTACTCTGACCATATTCTTTTGGTTTTCCACGTTATCTCCAACCCCTATCATTTATTTTCGCCTCCTTCATCTCACTCATTTCAGGATTGTAAGACGAGGCGAGCCGGCGAATGGTACATTGCGACAGGACGGTGAAATTTGCGTACTGGGAAATATTTCGGATCTTCAATCTTTCCTTCTAGTGGTGTTATTGGAAGCACAGCGGGATCCCATGGCCTAGGAAGGAGCTGCTCCCCAATTACAGGAAACCCCTCCGTCTGAGTACTCCTAACTCTATGAGGTTTTTTGGATTCTATTAACACTTAAAGTTGCCTTCAGCTAAATGAGAGATGGTCACATCGGCTAAAAGTAGACAGTTCACAAATCTCACTAACGGCTGCGTAAAACATGCCGGCGCCGAGGAATAGAAGCAATGACCACGTGGAACCTGGAAGGCGAAAGAGTGCGATAGCAGGTGAAAAACACAGAAAATATTGTTACACTGGTCAACTGACTGGGCGCATAGCTCAATCGATAGAGCATGTGCCTGCTGTTTGAGTGATCCAGGGTTGGATTCCCAGCTGCGGGATAGGGAATGTGTGAATGCGAGTGTGATTTAGGAATTAAAATTAGAGATGAATACAAGTCTAATGACTGCAGAACATGGGTCAACACCAATACAGGCAGGGAAATGCTGCCGATATAACCAAGTTGTTAAAAATAACTGTCAATTATTACATATGTCTGAGTTAATAACAATATGTTTAACAGCATCTTCATCGCTGTCATTATTAACTCAAGGATACGTTCTCGTGAATGTGATCCGACAACATTCAAACCCACCCACAGGCAAGACGTCGTGAATCCAAAATTGAATAAAATAGAAGAATAAGCCTGGTGAACTGGATGCTGTGTGTTTAGACTTCCAATTAGTTCCTTTGATCAAGTGACATTGCTATCCACTGTAAAGAAGCGCTTCTGAAATGATTTATATATTGAAAATTTCATTAGACATAACCATCTTTAGCTGAGGGTCATTCAGGCGCGTAAAACCTCACGCATGCAAACCTAGGTGCAGAATTCCTGTGCACCGTGCATCGGTCCGACTTATCTCGGCTTCGCAGTGAGGAAGAAGCCGCGGTAAAGGCGAGGAAGGAGCAGGCAGGAAGAGCGATAGCGGAAAGCATGAGGAAAGAGAGAGAGGGGGTTGCGCTTTGGTCAAGGAAGCGAATTCGTCTCTTGCAGCATGCACCAGCATATGCATCCTAAGAGGCCCTGCTTTAAGATCTTCACTAAAGTAATTTTTAGGCATCTGAAGTTAGTTTGCGTTTGTTCTACGTTTAAAACTTTGGATCGGTACAGAACTTAAGAGTGCCTTATAAGTCGGGAGAGGCAAAAATAGAAGACCATTTTGCTAAAAAACAAAAATATGAAGAAACTTCCTAAAATATAATGAAAAAAAAAATATACACATATTTTTTTAAAAATAAAAACCTCTTATACGTTAAAGATTTGGAGATATTTACTTCATTATTTAAACATATGTTTTATATATTGTTCTGTACACACTTAATAATAAACTATCAAATGGAATATAACAAATGCTTAGAGATTATAGATTTTATAATTCTGAAACCTTTAAACAAAGGAGGGGGGAATAAAATAAGTTATTGTTTATCCTTGCTTAACACTATTTACAGTATAAGAAAAAAAAAACCGCTACGTGAAAATAAATGTTCTTCCAAAATAAAGAGAACTTAATTTCGCAATATTACAGTATGTCTCTCACCTGCTGGTAAGAGTTTCTTCAAACGCAGATCCTGGAAGAAATGGCTTGAATTTTCTAAATGTGTTGCACTGATCATTGTTAAATGAAATTATTTTGAGAGCAAAACATCTTAAATTTTACAATATGAGGAAGTATGAAGACCCTGATAAAATAGAGTTTTCTGAAACGTTTTGAAAAATGTAATTTTCGTCACCTGCATTCAATTCAGTAGAATTCTAAAATCGTAAACATTGACTCATAATATGCAATTTTATATTTTTCGTGTATTTTCTTATAAGTAGCGTAGCTGCAGAAGAGCTAATTTTTAGGCAAAAGGTGTGCAGTATAATATATGGGCTGCACAACTAGGGGTGGCTAATTCATATAGTAGAGTCATTAATTCAGCTTAAAACCTACTGTAAATTGTTTTGCGACAACCACTGTAGGGCTCGAAACAAAGGAGGAAATAAAACCAAGAACATGTTCAGAATGTGGAATACTAATTAAATGATGCATTTATACTGTCAACATCTTTAAAATGTGTTCTATAATGTCAAAAATAAGCTAGACGCTAGTTGTTTAAGTTGGTATTGCCAAATATGTCTCCATCCCATTACCATTTGACCACCTCTTTTTCTTGATTCTAACACTAGCCTCTAGATTGGAAGTGTGGTTTATTGCCAACAAAACTGCCCAAGGATAACATAAAAAGTTAGACATGTCACTATCAAAATGCCGTTAAGGCAGTTGTTCATTGAGTTTTGGCAGAAAAAATAAAATATATAACAAAATCAGAAATAATGTCGCAGTTGAAGACTCTCATATGAATGTTTTAGCTGTTTAATGACACATGCACATAATTCTTCACCCCTTCTTCTAGAATGAAGTATTATATTACTTATGGTTGAGCCTTTTTTTGTGTACCAATCTTAATGAAACTCTTTCATGCAAATGGTATCTGACACATGTAAAGCTGTTTGCAATTCTAGAGAAATTTGACTCTTGAAAAACCAACAGGTAGACTTGTAGAAGTCTTACTAATTTGTTGTTGGGCTAGGAGATGGTTAGATGTAAAGCTACGTTTCACGCACTGAGGGCAGGAGGTGGTGAAAAGCAACCACAATTTCTTGAAGTACGAAATTTATTGCATTTGAAAATAGGTATTACATGGAACGTTGAAGAAAAGGAATCACATAACATCAGAAAGGAAATTATTAGAAATAGACCGGAAAGAAGGGGTCCTTTGGCCAGGTAGAAGTTAGAAAAATAATGTTCAAGCAAGCATAGCTTTCGCTTGTTACTAAATCAAGAATATTCTGATCCACATCTATTCGTTCTATTAAGTATTTTTAGTCTTACTGTTCCTGATAACCATGCCCATTTCTTAGGGTTTTGAGTGTAACCAAGATTTGGCTGACTTCGTTATCAGCTGCGTGTTTAAAGGGGCACATGTTTGTGTTTCATTCTGCCATGAACAAACTCACTTTTCTCCATGTTGAGGCAAGGACCAGGTTTCTTGTTAAACTCCACAATGTATTGTAACAAAAACTCCCGTTATTGCTCCAACAAAATAGCTCTATATGTCTTTCATTGATTACAAATGAAAATATGTCCGAAAATAAATGTTTTTCTTAGATACTTCCGCGACAATTCTGCCCAATAGTTTCCCTTCGACGTTTGCTGTAGAGGCTACTAGTGCTCGCTACGAGTTTCTCGTCGAAACTGTCTGTGCTGGCTCTGCATTTCCAATTGAAATTGAACTCTTTGCAGGATTCGTTCGCCTTTTATATCTGTCGACGACGTGGCAGAAAACTTCTAGAAGTAGTCGCACGTGCAAATCACCGCAGGTGTCACAAACTTACTTAGTTGTAACAATGCGTGGTTTCGATATCAAAGAACCTCCGACAGCACGCGTCCATGCACAAAGGTGCTACAATTCCATCCTCAATGCCAAAAGAACCCGCCAAGGGCACACTAGTCCACCAACGTAGGCATAACAATGCGAGTTAACAATCATCCACCACCTCCGTCCACACACACCACGGCTATCAACTTAAGATAGATCCACTCTCATCTGATATCAACTTACTATTTCTAAGCTTTACACAAATTTCAACAATGCTCTGATCGTATAATTAACAAAAATATTCTTATTTTCCTGTATTTTATGACCAGAAATGTTTTTCCTTATTACACACCTCTGCACTTCAACTCGATTATAACGTCATTCATTTGTTCGTTTATGTTACTTAAGTGTTTTTCAGAAAACTGAACCGGTCGTGTGGATCAAAGGTTGGTCAGGAGTTGGTTACCTGAAGTATAAAACAATACGGAGGGAAAACACTATTGTGATGTGGGAGAATTAATTGATTTTTGTGTACACCAGTGCAGTTCTTCCTTTGACAGCAATCCGCTGAATGTAATTTGGCGGAAATATGCAATTAAATTTACTATAAAACTTTACATTTAAGCAATCACAGAAAAACACGAATCACACAGCAAAACTTAATTTTTATTTTATTTTCTTTAGCTCGTATGTACAATGTACATAGTGGATAGAGAAGGTATTGTATTCCAAAAAATTCTATTTCGATATTTCACCGGAAATGTTTTGAGGTCCCCTCATATTAAAAAATAGTTCTGTGTGTGTGTGTGTATAGCATAGCTCAAAAACAATAGCCTGTTAAACACCAAACTAGATATTTAAGTTTAGTATCTTCAAAGATTGTGATAAGAAGATTTTCAATAAAATTCCCCTACCCCCAACTACCCTTTACATGGCAAACTTTTCGACATTTTTTATTTTCTCAAAAATAGCTCTAACTATTTTGATTAAAATATCGTATATTAAAGATACTTACATTACGGATAATATGTATCAATGAATTTTCTGGAAATAGTCCCTAAAGACCTCTTTATTCTGGAAAAATTTTGCATAACTGGTAAACCGTAAGAGAAAGACAAAAAATTCCACACAAAGAATGTATATCTCGTTAAAACTGATAATTTATATCGTGTACGCATTTTTGTTCAACTGACTGTTTCTGATATATTATTTGTTATTGGTTTCAGCTTTAAAACACACTTTTCTCAAATAGGACCCTACAAAGCCAACCGAACCTGAATTGTTTCACATAGCGACGAGCTTTCAAAGCATTTGACTATCGCTTTAGGCTAACGTATTCCCTTATATCCCTTCTACGTAAAAATGCAAGCAATAAGAGCAATTATGCTAATATTTATCTTATGATGTAGATAAATGAATAATCCTTTGAAAGAATAGTCTGTATTTGGAACGGCTAGAGAAAGTTATGTGAATGGCAAACATCTGATTATTTTGTATAGTGTTTAACGCCCGCCTTTACAACTATGGCACTGCAGGTGATGACAATGATGATACATGGAATGAAGAAGGAGCACCGTAGGATTGCGATGGCGGGGGAAACCGGAGAAAACCCTCCTTTACGCCGTTTGGTCCATCACAAATCACACATGCGGTCGACTGACGAACCTGTGCCGTCTGATTGAGAGGAGCCTAATTTCAATCAATAAAAACATAGTATGCATTTACATACAAATTTGATGTCTAGTTATTTCCATACCTGATGTTTATGGCTCTAAGGACACTGGCCTACAAAAGATCTGCATTTGCTTTGTTTAAATCTCAAACAAACCTAAGTTGCCGCTTGTAGTTTATTAAGATTTAGCTAAACGGTGCTTGTGTGTATTTTTGTTTTACTGTGTTGCTCCCCTAAGTTGTAGGTAGAAGAGCTTATTTCATCGACTATCTGTCACAGCCACTGCATGCGAGGATCAGTCTTGCTTCCACAAAGCATTAGTGAAGACTGGAGCTGTCACCACTGTCTTACAGGAGTACATAAATAAACAGGTTCCCTCAGAAGAATGCCACGAGGAGGCAAACCAAGAAAGAAAATCCACTTGCTCGATATATTATTTCGCTGCTTTCCTCGTTCTAATTCCTAAGTAACGCGGACTGCTTTCTACCTCATTGGAAACTTAGTCTTTTGTAAGGCAATCTTCTTTGTTTGTTAAACATTCAGCTGGGAAATGTGTTTGTGTCATTTTAAGAATCTGGTGTTCTATAATGCATACCTAGTTTCAAAAACTCTGTTCGGAAAACAAACTATTCTTACAAAGATTATTATTTTATTTACATAATGCTAATCGAGATAAACATTACCAGGAATTATCTTATTATTATTTTTTTTTTGGTAGTCCTTTACGCCAGCTTTTATTACTTCTGACACCGCAGGCGATGACACTGATGATACATGAAATGAAGATGGAGCACCGGTGGAATGTGATGGCGGGAGAAACCGAAGAACTCAGAGTAAACACGCCCCTGCGCAAATCTTACATGTGGTCGCTTGGGATCGAAACCGCGCCGTCTAGGCGAGAGGCGTATGGTCTAACCACTCGGCCACGTCGCGGCCATAATTGTTTTATTACTTACTTCCTTACACTTACTAACACTAGGCTAGCTCGAAAATCAAATCTTTTAAAAGCTATCGCTATGTGAAAAAAACTTTTTTTTTGGTAGTGTTTAACGCCCACTTTAACTCTCGTGGCACCGCAGGCGGTGACACTGATAATACATGAATATAGATGGAGCACCGGTGGAAAGCGATGGCGGGGGAAACCGGAGAACCCGGAGAAAACCCGCCCCAGCGCCGCTTTGTCCACCACAAATCTCACATGCGGTCTCTTGGGATTGAACCCTGTCCGTCTAGGTGAGAGGCGAGTGGTCTAACCACTCGACCACGGCGCGGCCATGAAAAAAATTTGAAATTCGGTTCTCTTTTCGTGGCTGGAAGTAAAACAAAAGAGATTTGAAATGAAAGACGGCTTCACGTTTGAGAAATGTTTAAGTATTTTAAAACTGAAACCCAAAACAAGGAATACTTGGAAACGGTTAACTCTACAACAACATATATGACATAAATTGTGTATAACGAGATCTGCATTTTTTGGGTAGTAAGAGTTTTTATCTTTTACGGATTACCAGTTATGCAAAATTCATTCACGATGAAGTGATCCTCAGAGGCTACTCACAGAAAATTCAACATATACATTTCTTATGTCAGGAAAATATCTTGCATATATGGTATTTTAATCAAAATCGTTAGAGCCAGTTTTCGAAAACTGTTCCACATAAAGGGTAGTAGAGTGTGGGGGAAATCTTCGTGTCGCATCCTTGGACGCTACCGAAGTGTGGTATTTAACGGACTTTTCATTTTTAAACTACGCCATTCACCGGTGCGCACACGCACACACATACTAACATGTTTCTAAAAATGCTCATTTTGGATTTAGGAGGTCCCAAAACCTATATTTTTGGTGAAATCTTGCTATCGAATTTTTGGGTGGAATACTATACCTTCTCTAGCTATTATGTACATGGTACTTACGTGCTGGATAAGGTAAAATGAATCAGATTTGATAAAAAGATGTTTTGTTCACACTCGCATGATTATCTCTATCCTCTGTGTAAATTAGTGGCTATACAAGTTGGCTTGTGAAAGTTTATTATTTTGTCCGATTTATTTTAATCAAGATAAACTTTTAAGAAATAACTACATTATACACTTCCTTATGTCGTTTTGTGCCAAAGCCGCAACCACCTAATATGCGTATCGACCGAGACAGCAGTGACCTTGTTATTATGTACTGCGCAGAAGCGGTGCAGGACGTGTCAAGGGCACGTTTAACAGCTGCGAAATGTATCAGTCGTTGGATTGTCTTCATGCTGTGATTTTTATTACAATACGTGTGTTTTGTGTAATTTCCTTAGGAATGTTATTCTCTTACTAGTCCACGGAAATACCTGTCAACAAATTGACGCTTGAACAACGTATTTTTATGTAGGATACATACGTGAAAACTGAATCATGTAGACAGGTATATAGACAATTTCAGCAGCAGTTTCCTGATTATGCTGTTCCGGGTAGAGACACAGTGAGATGTTTTGTAAATAAATGTAGAACAGCAGGATAGCAAAATTTATGCGTGTGAATGGTAATTTCATCCGACGATGACAAGAATGTCTTCGCACATATGGATACAATATTCAGCAAAGCTTTTAACAAAGTTAGCACTGGTTACATACGAGGTGTGACATTTGTTAAGGCAGATGTCCCCAACTGATTGCTCTTTCAGCAAAGCAAAGAAAGCAACTTGCTCCATGCTCTTGCGAATCGCCTAATGGACACTGTACGTTTTATAGGCATTGCAGTCAGCCAGCCGAAAGATTGCAGGGATAAGTAATGCAGGTTACCTTCTGAGGTATCTGTTAAAGCAGAAGTCACCAATTGATTGCTCTTTGAGAAAAGCAAAGGGTGCAAATTTGCTCGCTGCTCCTGCGAATCGCTTAATGGACACTGCATGTTGTACAGATATTGCAATCAGCCAGCCGAAAGACTACAGGGATAAGTAGTCCAGGTTACGTTCTGAGGTAGCAGTTAAGGCAGATGTCACCAACTGATTGCTCTTTGAGCAAGGCAAAGAGAGCAAATTTGCTCCTAGCTCCTGCGAATCACTTGCTGCGCCTTGCATTACCACCTAGCCGGATAACAAGAATAATTCCTCCAGTGATTTGACAGCATGCTACATTTTGCAATTGAAATATATAATTTATATTTCATTGATTATGCACCTATTGTATGTACATGATAGGTAGAATGTCCGCTCTGTTATGTCTCTTGGATTAGTATTTTCACTTCGGTTATGAAGATATACACCATTTCATATGATTGGTGGTAATTGGTAGTTGTATTATACATAATTGAAAAATAGCAATTATTATAGTATTAACATAACAAAACCACAGGTTCCTTAACTCTTTTAATACCAGTGTAATCTCATTGTACCGCCAACAGTATGATATTTTGTAACGAAAAGATTTTACATTTATAGCAGCAAATAGGAATTGGTAATTAACGGGGATGTAAAACAATATGCGGCAGCGCCGTGGCCGAGTGGTTAGACCACTAGCGACCACATGTGGGATTTGTGGTGGACGAAGCGGCTCAGGGGTAAGCTTTCTCTCGCATTCCACCGGTGCTACATCTTCATTCCAGGTATCATCAGTATCTCAGAGCGTCATTTGTCGCAGGTTACGTCTCATGCCTATCCGCCTCTGTTCGGTAACTGGCCTGTCCAATACGCTTTTAAGAGCATAGCGAACGTTTGAAAGACACGGACGGAGTCAGCGAAGTCCCTCTTACGATAAGTATATCCAGGCGTTCTTTTTGTTTTGTTTGTTGCTTTTTTTTTTTGTCTGGATTTCATCCAATTTGACTTTTTCAGAGTTGTAAGTGTCGGCGAGTTCTGCGCTGGTGGCGCCCTTCCGTGGTGTTAAATGCGCTTTCGAAATACAGCTTTCGGCGGCGTAGTGGTGTTGGAATCGTCTGTAGAACCAAAGAGGTTTGGTCAGACCTGGAGCGCGAGCTCACTCCAGAGTGGTTCTTTCCCATCAGACAGGTTTCGGTCGCCCGTCGATACAACTTTCATTTCATCCTATCCTTCTGGTATCTGACGCACAATAAGTCTACAGTGTAAAACCCCTACGGAATGTGATACGTGCGCGCACACACACACACACACACACACCCACGCAGAAGCAAATACCTCAAGGGCGTAAAAACGGAAGAGGCAGCATTTTGGGGCTTATACATGAGCAAACAAGCCTCCACCAAGACACTCATCGTAGGATTGGTAGGTCTATTTGAGTAAATATTCATGTACTCTAATTCTTCAGAATGTCGAGCCTGATGAAAAACACTTGAAAGAAAAAAATGCAATACAGTCAGTGGAAATTAAAATTTTCCGTATGTCGAATAGATGCACAAGACTGAAGTGGATGCCATATTACGCAAATTTAATATAAATAAAAAAAGAATAGAAAAATTTAAAGACAATTGCAGAGCCCACCTAAATTGGAGGAACAGTGAAGGAATCCCAGCTTTCTGAATAGAAAGTAGAATAGTTGCTGGAGTCCGAGGAAGAGATGGGCATAACACTGCGAAGATAGAACAGGAAAAAGTGGCTAGTCCTTGCAAAAATGATGATGATTTCCTTATCTCCTACAGGGTCATTGAAAAAACCAGTTTTAGATACCAGTGAAAATAATATTGCCTATAGATACATTTCTTATTCTTATCCTCAATCCTGTACTTAAAGAATGCAACCGTTATAACTCATCAGAAAGTCTGACATGAAATCCATATATATGTCAAAATAAAGATCATTTTGAACGGATTTACGACTTACTTTAAGTCACCACCGTGTGGTCCAAAAATACATTCTTTCGGCACCATTTCGAAACATACAAATTACCTCCCAAAATACTAAAATCTGTTTAACTTAAATGTAATCAACAAGGTAAATATGTTTAAACGTTCGCGAAAGCTACCGCGGAAAATTGTCGAAACCTGTTGTTTCTCGTACTTCGGGAGTGTTGAATTTGCGGACATTTCGCGAATCTATTAGCTTTGGATTCACACATTCTGCCCTATTCAGGACTCATCATAGAATGGATAAAACGTGCGCAAAACCAAGCCTCTGGACGCAATCTACCCTGAAAGCACTAAAACTAGCTGTATTTTTGAAACTACACACTTATGAGTACCTTGTTTTTCGTTTCATATTGAACGTATTTAAATTTTATTGCGTATATTGTATTTAGAACTGTAGAGAAGAGACAGCAACACGACTCAGGTTCGTACGAAAAAACACTGCACAATACTGACGTAATTGGTTCAGAGTTACGATTTAGGTGATGTGTGATATTATATATATCGCTCCAAGAAATCCTACCATTAAAGTGATGCAAAATATCCAATTTTGGCTCACAAAAACTTCACACAAAACTAGCGAAAGCGGGTACCTCATAGCCAGTCCGGAGATCTGTTTCCATTAAATTGGAATACATTGTATTGGATCCACAGCTTTGCGAGGGTGTAGTATTTGTGTGTTTCTTCTTATGGTGTTCCAATCTCCGACAGCCAATCTTGAGGAGTGTTAACACTTTGTCATTAGGAATACTGGAGAAAATAGGTTTACATTAAAACACATCAAAAAATCCTTTTTCACTGTGGTATCTCAACGAAGTCAGATAAGTTTTTAATGTCCCTGCTTAAAAATGTCTATAGGAAATTAAATTTACTCACCAGTAATTTAGTTGGTTTGAAACTTATAAAATCTACGCCGTTTATTAATGGATCTCGTAAGAGAAAACTCAAGACTTCAAAATACAAGGCAATGCAACCTCATGCAAATTAAAAAAATAAGAAATGAATTCCGTGAAATAGACACGGCATTGTGCTTGTCCATGCTATTCTGTGAGCACACGACAGTGTGTGGAATATTCCAAGAGCAGTGCCTTGTAACTGTAATTATTTAGCACCAAATCAGGTAGCTGAGTTTCTAAGCTTCGTAGAATGGGATATGGGTACATTAAAAATACAAAATGTTCTCGGTGACCCATATTCCGTACACGAAGTGTAAATCCAGAAATTTAATCATGCACAAGATCTGTGAGCAAGGAACGAAAATTAGCACTAATCGAACTGCTTTATACATGACTGGATATCCATCTCTTGGTTTGCATACACTACGATATTTAAAGTTATTACAAGCCTGAAATAGTACTGAAATAGGTTAATTCAGGTATTTACAAGATTTGTTTTTTCTCGTTCGAATTTGGGATTTCGTTCCAGTTTTAGACCTAGTTTATTGAGATGGCGTGCATTTGGGAACAGAAAAAGCAACGGGAGAGTTAAGTTGTTTCTGAAATAAATAAATACCTTCAACTCTTTCAATAAATATTTTGAGCTCCTATATACTTACTAGTTCACTTAATTTAAATTAATAATAATCAGGATAACAATCACATTAGTAGGGGTTATGAGAGCACCCCAAATATTTAATGGTGCTGTTTGACTAGACAACTGCAATGAAAACTGTACTACCACCACAACCACCACCACCACTACTACTATCACTGCTGCTAAATCTACTACTACTACTACTACTACTACTACTGCTACTACTACTACTACTACTACTGCTACTACTACTACTACTACTACTACTACTACTACTGCTACTACTACTACTACTACTACTACTACTACTGCTACTACTACAACAACAACTACTACTGCTACTACTACTACTACTACTACTACTGCTACTACTACTACTACTACTACTACTACTACTACTACTACTACTACTACTGCTACTACTACAACAACAACAACTACTACTACTACTACTACTACTGCTACTACTACAACAACAACTACTACTGCTACTACTACTACAACAACAACTACTACTACTACTACAACAACAACTACTACTGCTACTACTACAACAACAACTACTACTACTACTACTACTACTACTGCTACTACTACAACAACAACTACTACTACTACTACTACTACTACTACTACTGCTACTACTACAACAACAACTACTACTGCTACTACTACTACAACAACAACTACTACTACTACTACAACAACAACTACTACTGCTACTACTACTACAACAACAACTACTGCTACTACTACAACAACAACTACTACTGCTACTACTACTACAACAACAACTACTACTACTACTACAACAACAACTACTACTGCTACTACTACTACAACAACTACTACTACTACTACTACTACTACTACTACTACAACAACAACTACTACTACTACTACAACAACAACTACTACAACTACTACTACAACAACAACTACTACTACTACTACAACAACAACTACTACTACTACTACAACAACAACTACTACTACTACTACAACAACAACTACTACTACTACTACAACAACAACTACTACTACTACTGCTACTACTACTACAACTACTACTACTACTACTACTACTACTACAACAACAACTACTACTACTACTACAACAACTACTACTACTACTACTACAACAACAACAACTACTACTACTACTACAACAACAACTACTACTACTACTACTACTACTACTACTACAACAACAACTACTACTACTACTACAACAACAACAACTACTACTGCTACTACTGCAACAACAACTACTACTGCTACTACTGCAACAACAACTACTACTGCTACTACTACAACAACAACTACTACTACTACTACTACAACAACAACTACTACTGCTACTACTACCACTGCTGCTACAACAACTACTTGTTGTCCTGGGATTGGTTTTAAAGCAAAGGTAGACATGATAAAAGTTGCTTTTGTTGGATTTTTTTTTTACATAGCATACATTTTTTTTAGATGAATATAGACACTTCATGGGAAGAAAAATACTGTTTCAATCAAAAGCACTTCTCAGGGACTAAAATAGATTTGGTCCCAAAGTAGCGTTTAGCGCCGTAACTGCATTAGTCTTATGGTAGTTTTGACACTCTTAATGTAAGAAAGACAAAATGATGGAATGTTCTAAAATATACGTTGTAGTCTCAATACACTGTTATGAACTATAATCTCCTCAGTAGTTTATCATATACTGAGTGATCAGCATAGAGCAGAACAGGTTTAGTGACCGCTCACACTGAGTCTTAAGCTTCACCCTGATCGGCTAGGAGCCGTGAAATCTGTTCCTCTCTGTGCTCATCACACTTTATCACTGTAGAGAGAATATTTATACTTTAAATTGCCATTTTAAAATGTACTTCATCTGCAGTTTAATACACCGAATTCTGAACCATGTCGCAGAAGAAATAGTTAAACTTTAACTCATCTTTAAGGGAAAATTTACTCCCTCAAATTGGTACTACTGTTAAATATAGGAAGTGTAGGTGTGGTCCAGCTATGTGAATTTTTCTTTTCCAAACATAATATATGAGATCGTTCTCTCCATTTTTACTTTGAGCAGCTTTTTGTGTTTTGTTTCTTTCTTTTTCTTTTTTGATTGACATTTGCTCACTTTTGCAGAAATTACTGAAGAGAGTTAAATAAATTTTAGGGTTATTAAAACAGCCTTTAAGTACCGTTCCGGATCTATTTAATGTTAACACCATATTTTTTGGAGGGGAGGGTTTTTTTCCAATATGCTTTAATCAAAGGCAGATATAATTGATTGAAAATGCCTTCATCTTCCTTAATAAATATAATAATCCTGAAAGGATAAGGTGAACTTTGAAGGCGCATAGTGTAAAGCTTTTCGTTGATATCTTAAATAGTTTCTAAATTAAAGGGTCGTGAATTAAAAACAAAAAGTATGTTGAAAGATAATGAGAGAGAGAGAGAGAGAGAGAGAGAGAGAGAGAAAGAGGGAGATTGAGATTTTAATCACTCCTTAAGGACCGCCTGCGGTGCCATTAGTAGTTAAAGCGGGCGTTAAACACTACCAAAAAAAAAAAAAACTCCTTAAGGACGTGAAAGAACATTTAATTCAGAGCGCCGGGATAGTTCAGTGGTTTCGTTCGCGGTTCTCCTGTTGTGGGACCGTAGTTGAGTTTCTGGCAAAGAGCAGAGAGCAACGTTGTTGGACTTACATTTGAAATGTGTTTAATACTACTCAAAACCTAACATCTAATACTTAGTGAATCTGGTCCGCACTAAACTGGCAAAAAGCGTAGCATATGTGAAAGATGAGTAACGCCACTCGTCAATTCAAGGTTACAAATTAATCAACATTTTCTATTTGGCATTTTTGTGGTGGAATGTAAATTATAAATATTATGTAGAAAAGTATTTATTTTGCAACATAAACGTCTTTCATAGTGATTAAGCACTAGGTACAATTAAGTTCAGAAGAATGATTGATTATCTCCATGTTTGCATTCTTATTTTCGTAATTAACTATGATATAAATCAATTTAGCAATACTTATTATATATTAGAATATTGTAGAATACCCAGTGTGGGTTAGGAGTTACCCCTACCACAGTGCAACAATAGGTGGTAGTAGCTTCAAGAGTACAACTGGTACTCGTGCATGCGAGAGGGAAGCAGGTGGCCTTAGGGTATAAGATGCAAGTAGGTGTAAATTTTGAGATTGGTTGCGAGGAGGCAGTGATTTTACTGTTACGTTGAGAAATTAACAAGATTACATATTCAGGGAGCTAAGGGTAGAAAACCCAAGGGAGTACGCTCATTCCACTCAACTCACCTGGTACATTTTGATATTCTTAGTCAGCGTTTTTAAATAAACACTCCGCCCTTTCTGTAATGTCGATCCGGAGTGCTTGCGACAGTGTCAGTAGCTCAGATGTCAGGGCCCTCCGTGACCAAGATAGACTTTATAGTTAAACCTATACTTATGTCAGCATTACTTTATGATGACACGACTGTGTCAACAATTACGACATCTTGCCACCGATATCGATTGCTGAAACTGGTGCAACATAACCTCTTGCTAAATGACATTTAATTTATTTAAACTGATCATCTGGTACCCTACAGTATTAGGTACAAAATTATGTGTAATATATAATGCTGTACATACATAATGCTGTGTATATTCAAATAGTATAGGCTCATTGCAACAGTGTAAAGCATGCGACAATGGGCACGTTATGAAAACGAACAGAATACTAAATAATAGCCAGTCCGCTACTGAACTCGCTGTCTTGCTCTCCGCTGTGTATCACACGACCTCTTTACGATTAATTTGGTCAAAGGAAAGAGCGCGATCGTACGAGCAAAGCTTGCAAAGGTCTGCTTAGGTCCTCTGGAGGAAATGGATATCGCCCGCCAGGTCCTCCACCTGAAATTGGTCCGTCATCGCTTGGTGGAAGAGGTAAAATGGGTTGCGTTAGAAAACAACGACAAACACATTTAAAGTCACAATGACTACACATTATAAGCTCCTACCGACTTAGGTTTTCACATAAATTCAGGGCTCAGCTAAACTATAACTCATTAATATCGACACCTTCTTAGATTACAAAATTCATGCGCACTTAACATATTTTGCCTTTCAGAGCCCTTTGGAAGCTTAAAAGGTAATAGATTAGTAGGACACAATTTCGAAGTTAAATTAAATTAAATTAATGTTTAAATACACCTTGCTTCGTTGGTTTGTCAATTAGATCCGTGTTGCCAACGTTAACTCGCTGTTATACCACAATGAGGTTAGGGTTAGGGCTAGGTGGAATGATGTTAAAAATTACACCACTTTTGTGTATTATACAGTTTTGAGAGAACTTTTGTATATTCTAATAATACAATAAATTGTAAAAGACAATTCATTTCTACGCCTTCTTGATCAGCTAAATGAAGAAGTCTGCAGCCGTCATTAGAGCCAGCTACATGAGGACCCCTATTTATATATTCTACTTCTAATTTAACCTGTTTCTCTTCTAATTCTATACCATATTCTAGAGATGTACGAATATATCTTCCAGGGGGAACCCGTCTAATGGACTATTACGAAACTTTAACAAGTATGCACAGGGAAAACATGGACATATTATTATAGGTAATTAGTATTAGAAAGAGAGTAAAGCTTACAATCTTCATTTGTACAGAAACGAAGTACTCTTTTCTCCCTTTCGGGCAAGATTTTCTATGTTTAAACCCGGCGGCGGGCGATGGATTTTCTTGAGCATAAAAATCTTTAGAATGGCTTCCTTTGGATGGGAAGTAAAACCATTGATTCCGTGTCTTATATTTTCCGTAAAAGAACCCCAGGCCTGGTAAAGAGGTCTCTGAACAAATTAAGCAGTCACAGCTGCTAAGAGAGTCCATTAAATAAAAGTAAATGTATTTATTTTCTACTGATAACAATGAAAGTCGGGAAAGCCTGTCTTCGCAATACGTATTCGGTACGCATTTGTTCGTTTTAAATAGGAACCTGTACTAACTACTGTGAACTTAATCACTAGTATTGTGGTTATATTTTGAAAAATAATATAAAGATTCTGCAGAGATTTGAGTGTATCCACGCCATTTACATTCACACCTCAATACCACTATGCACGAGTAACGTATGCTCAGGCATAAAAAAGCACATTTATAGCAATGGGAAAAAATCCGATATTATGTGACGTTGCTTTGCTTGAGCTAATGATATTTATCAGAAATAAATTCATGTGATAGTTTAATTTAGAAGTAACAGAAGCACCTGCGTGGTATAATTGTTGTCTTCGCTAGCGACACACAGAATCACTAGAGCTCTATATTAAAAACACTGTTTCTGACGAGGTATGTGGAAAATAATGTCATAGAGTAGCAGTAAAATCTATGAAGTAAGGTAGATAAACCAATTGTAATGTGGCTGTGATTTGTCATATGCTGAACGTAAAGTATGCATTCATGGTTACATTTGTAACTGCCCTGAATTACCATAATATTTAATATTTAAATGCATATACATGCTCTTAGGTGAAAAGCTTATATGAGTCTTCCAGATACAAATGATAACAACATAATGAAAATAATTTAGTTTTAGAAAAACTTCCAAAGGCCATTAAACAAGAAGAAGTTATTAAGGGGCTTCGACAAATACCATGATCAAATGAAACTTGGAGCTGAAGAGGCTAAACTATAGCAACTTTCTAAAAACATCCTGTGCGAAGTTCAGTCTGTTGAACAGCTCAAATTAGTTACTTAATAGAGCAATTCGGACGTAAAATCTAACCATAAAATCCTGTACTCATAAGGTCTGTTCTGTTCCTTTAGTATCTTTAGGTAAAGTTAAAAATCAATTATATGTGAGCATAATATTTTATTCAACTTAAGTCCATGGACAAGTTTTCCACGTCAATATAGACTCAGTGACAGCAAACAAAATGTTATTGCTGTTTATTGTTACTAGAATGGTAGGAACATTTATTTGTACAATAATGTCCCTCCCTCTAGAAATTCTTCATTGTGTGCTGAAACTTTTAATGCTGACATTTCAAATTATCCATTCTAAAAACATATTTCTAGGACTTTAATTAAACGAACGAGGCTAATGAATTGATGCGGAAATGCAACAAAATATAACTTCAAGCGTTAATTGAATACATTTTTTCCGTAGTCGGTTTACCTTTTAGAACTGACAACCCCTAGAACTTACAAGCACTGCCGGGAGCAAACGGCACGAACCACAGAATGAAGAACCTGGAACGACTGGTCGAACGAGTAGCCAGATATAAGCGTGAGGAAGTGGACGAAATGAAATCGATAATAGGAAAGGTGATGATGGAGCAGTTAGTGAAATATAGGGCGGGAGAAACCGGGGAACCCGGAGAAAACCCGTCCAGACGCCGCTTCATCCACCACAAATCCCACTTGCGGGCGTTTAGGACCGAACCCGGGCCTCCTAGATGGGAGGCGAGCGGTCTAACCACTCTGCCATAAGTGAATAATTACAAATGTAAAACAATTATAGAAACTATTAACATTTTGTCCACAGATACAGCTTTGGTGAGTACTTATATTTACTATTATTTTAATTGTTTTTGTTTATTTATATATTTTGTTTTTATAATGTTGCTATCCATTACTGCATTTATGAAGCGAGGATAAATTGACTGCTAGCAGAACAATTGACTTATGTATGGCTGGGCTATGAGTACGAGTTATGCCTATTTACTATCAACCAATGTTGCACGAAGCGGTTTCACCAGGTACAAGTCAAAGGACTGGTTTCTTCGACCAAGGCCCCTACTATTTTTACTAAACGGCGTAAAATACAAAACATTGCGTTAATCCGAATGACACTTCACAGGCATACCTTAAAGGGTTAACACATTGTACACAAAAGCAATAAGAGTATTAACACATTCTATCTAAGAAGAGTTGATACACAAAAGTTATTTAAACAGAGCAGCTATGTGCTATTCTTAATATGGCAGGTGGGCACATGCATTCCAGTTAGTCCTAGACGAGTTGATTGATTATTGCTGGCGGAAGGCGGGAAGGTAGAATGTTTTATTAGCTCAGCGCCTTAACGTTGAACTCATTCACCAAACCAGATATTTATGCTGTCCTGCCTTCAAACTTTTTGGTTTGAATGTGAAATTTAATATTATATATACATGATGATACTTAGGGACCAGCTGGTCGTACTGGTCCACCAAGGGTACACCCGTAGTATATTCAGAATAGCATATCCAAAGATAGAACACCACGTGTTGTTGCAGCAGCAAGTCTCAAACTCTCGGCCACTGTTTGGGCAGCAGTTCTTGTTGGGGGCAATCTTTAGGGGCTCCAGATACCCTCACATTAAATCTATTATTCCTGAAGCCATAAGGAAGTACGATCACTTCATGATCAAAGAAACCTAAGGAGTTTCTCATGAGAGATTCACAGGTCAGGCTGTTCCAATTTCTTGACGGAGCATAAGTACCATGTGATCTCAGCAGTAATCCTCGAAACACGGCTGGAGTGAAATCGTTTACTGGGCGAAGGTCATAGCACAATGCTTGCGCTTTCTACTACTTCATTTAGCTGTGACGACAGCTTTCTCTCAATACCGAGCTATATTCTATGCTGCAGGCGAAACTTTGTGAATCATGAGTAACTCGCTGCTCTTTGGCGCTCACCCAAGTTGAAATACCTGCTTTAGGTGAACAGACATGCTTGCCATACCAGCTAGTCCTTCGTAGACCTGCATTATCGACCCAAGAGTAAATTTTGGAACACATAAACAACAAATATTGGAGGTAGACAAAGTAAACTGAAAGATCTCTCATCCCTCATTACCACATTAACTCCAAATTGGAATAAGGTTTACAATTCCAAACTTCTCCGTAAACTTTTTAAAAATATATGGCCATTGTGGTTAAGAAATAACGATATTTATTAATGTCCACCGGATTATTAACCATTTTGGTTCATCTAATGTACAACAATAGCAACATGCTATGCATCATTTGCTTCATATACATTTAAAAGCGTTCGGAACATAGAAAGTAACTGCTTTCTCTACCTCTTACTTATGATAGGCAAAGAAAGTATTATTTTCTACTACAAAAAAACCACATTGCATTGAATTTCACCTAAAATGTATGCTTTGAGCTGCCCTAAAACAGGCATACAAAAAGAAATTTTTGGAATACAACATAACTTAAAAGCTAAAATTGGGATGAATCTTTGAAGAAAGCACCACAAAATCTCTCGTAATTTTCCTCCATCTTAAACTATGCTTTACGCGGAAAAGATTTTGTTATGAAAGGTGTTCTAGTGATTTTATTAAAACACAGTATTCTTCAAGTATGAAATATACCTATACCTTGAATTCTCTGTAAATAGCCTGAAGTCCATTTCTTCAAACGTAATTTATCATAAATATGTACAACTGGAAACTCATAAGAGAGAAAGAGACAGAGAGTTTTGTTTGGTAGTGTTTAACGCCCGTTTTAACTACTTGTGGCACCGCAGGCGGTGACACTGGTAATACATGAATGAAGATGGAGCACAGGTGGAATGCGATGGCGCGGTAAACCGGAGAACCCGGAGAAAGCCCGCCCCAGCGCCGCTTTGTCGACCACAAATCTCACATGTGGTCGTTTGGGATCGAACCCGGGCCGTCTAGGTGGGAGAGAGAGAAAGAGAGAGAGAGAGAGAGAGAGAGAGAGCCAGACAGACACACAGATAGACTGACGTTTGTAGCAAGAAAACTGTGGAGCTCATTACCATGCATAATTTCGTAGCTGTAGAATTTTCGAAATTATCCGTATTCTATGTTAACATATAAAGTGTAATTGCTTCATTTTATGGAGTATACAATAGCTACCACGAGACCCAACTGTCCCATATATGGCGTGTGCATATATCCCTTGATGTGCTAAAAGAGTTGCAGAACTCAATGGGGCTATTTGAAGTTAAAACCAGTCATTGGAGAATTTTTTTTTTTTTAAATAGTCACGGAGTATGATCAGGACTCCGGTACTGTATCCCTACAAACATATACACATTGCACAAACATATAACACCCATGCCCAAGGCGGGACTCGAACCCACGATCCCCTGCGCACGAAGCACCAAAGCGAGACGCCTTAGCGAGCGTGGCCGTGAATTGAGCGAGAGCGACGTTCGTTTTACCCCTCGCAATGAGTCCGACCTGCTCACAATCTCCGTTGACGTATAAAACGAAGGCCACTATCGCCACTACTCAACTGGCAGTTTTTAACTTGAAATAGCCCGTTGAGTTCTGCAACTCTTTTAAGTCACCAAGGGATATCTGCATACATCCAATGCAGGGCAGTTGGGCCAACTGGTATTTTGCGATTGATGATTCTAATGTTCCTTCAAAGAACTACATACTGTGACTTCTGATTTTATTCCTTTGTGCTTCTGATGAAACGTCTGACTTCTTTTTCTAAATGTTGTACCCTTGCTGTATAATCAGTGTCCATTCCCCTAGATCCCGATAGTGTTTTATTCTCTGTTAAGATTTCCGCCTTCAAGTAACTAAACTTTGAATACCACCAACCGGTATTAGTTCTCTTATGACTGGCCTGAAAAGGTATTCAGGGACGTAAAATAATCAATGAACGCTGTTATACCTAACCTATTACGTGGAATAAAGAGGTTGTTCGAATACAGTCCCCATGAAACGGTTTCGCTACGAGTTTTACACAAGGAAAAACTAAACCAATAACTCGCCATGGTAGATGACGGTATGAAGGATTATTTGGATGTGTCGTTTAACTGGACAAAAGTTACGGCACTTTTTAAAGCTATTGCTGTAATTGAACGGGAATAAAGAAACCTATATTAAGAAAACGGTAGTGTAGCATGAAAATACTAAGTTTAGGTTGTAACGCTACCCTTCGGCATTTGGGTCATATTTTGGGAGAAGGTACCCATCCAATTCAGTGACTAGAACTGAAGTCGGAATAAAGATGGTCACATTAGTGCAGGGTGAGGCGAGATTTGGTTAGTACCAACATAAAGAGGTCCGTTTTGTATGGGTTATACTCGTACACGTTAAAATGCGTAACCAAGCACTTACTGGTTGGATGAATATCATTTCTAGGCAACAATATATAGTCACTTACGTAGAGTGGATCGAAGAATACGCTTTCATACAAACACTACGGTATTAATTAAGGAATTCGCGTAATTGAATCACAATGCTTAGAGAATATCGTGTGATTGTAGCACTTAACACTTTTTCTCTCTCCTCATAATGTAAAAATGTTTAGTAATGATTACAATGCATATTTTGTTGGATAAAATTGACCAATTTCCCTTTATCACAATAGTGTTTTTCCCTCAGTATGGTTTCCCTTTAAGTCCTTCCAGGTATCAGTTTGCTAAGTCATTGGCCTGGAAAACAATTCACATAACAACTAAACAATGGACTTATAATTGATGTGACATGAAGAAATGTATCGGATACCGCCTCTAAGAATTTCAATTCTATTGTTACACAAAGAAAGGTTCAAACAATACACCATAATTCAACCTTCATCGACATTAGTTATACATTTTATTTAATTATATTTTAAATATGTTTATAATAATTTCAATAAAGCATTGTCTTAAAGGTATTTCGCTAAAGAGCAAATCACAACTAGTGTATAATGTTAAATTTCGGCAATACGGTCATTTTTTGGAAGGTAAAACACCCTGCCAATTCAGTGGTTAGAATTATATTCAAGAGAGAGAGAAATGGTCACGCTGGCAGAGGTTGGAAGTGGTACTGTCATTATCAGCGTGAACAGTTCGCCAAACTTTATGCACATCAGTATACGTAAGAGTATACTGGGGTCAAAAGTAGTAAACGATAATTAAAATCTTGAAGCCTTTCCGATGTTGATTTATCACTATTATTTCCGGTAGAACCATGATCGGCAGCAATCACTTATGCAAACGCATGTCCATAAATACTAATGATGTTCCCTTATTATTTGCATGAAATCAAAAAATATAAGCATAGCATTGAAGTTTTACTGAAATTCCGGAGAAGAATGAGAATGGCTAATTCGTATAGTGCCGCCTGCCATGGTAGCTCATTAAGAAGAGCATTATCTCAGACATCCGAATATACGTGGTTCGTGTCCCTGCCTTGTCATTATTTTTCCAGTTGTTATTCAAATCACCAACTTAGTGTTTGCACAGGACTAATAAGAGCAGTTAATTTTGCTCAGATGCCTCTCTATCAGGCTTGTGGTTTTTTTACATGTCGTAAATCCGGGACCTCCGGCTTTCTTTAACTTGCAAAGGAAGCCATGCTTAGGGGTTTTTACGCCCCCAAAAAAATCATTAACCTCCGCAGTATTAGAATCCAAGACCTCGGGAGTCAGAGACTCTTAGGTTAACTGTAGACCAAGGAATTCGACACGGAAAATCGTGATTCGAGCCGTGGAATTATAAGAGACGGAAAGCCTCCTTAAAAGTTAAATTTGCTAAAGTGTTAATGTTACAGTATGCATAGTACACTGATATACTTTTACAAAATGTGTTTATTTAGGAGATTGAAATTAGTTACTTATTTATAGCATCTTTTGACTAAAGTTGATGAGAAATAAATTTTTAAGAAGCAACCAAAAATAGTAATAACACCAATGTAGATGTTCAGCGGCACTTAGAGGTTGTTTTTTCACCCAAAAATTGATTTTACCTCCTTTAAGTATCCATAAGATAACGGTTCATTTATATCTGAAAATGACATTCACAGGAAAATCTGCTGAAAGCTAAAACCGAGTAGACAAACCGCCATATATTTGCAAATAAGGAAACGACATGGCTTAAGCATACAGAAGCTGCCCTATTTATTAGTAGTATCAATTTGTAGAACAAAATATCTCTTAAAAGGTGTATTAAAGTTGACCTCTCTTCTCAAATGTGTGTAGGATTTATGCCATTTCCATGAAGTAGGGCAGAATTCACTGTACGAAATCCAGGTTCAGTACCTTCTTTCAAAATATATTCAAAGTAGAAACCTTTTGTTTACAATGATGTGAATGTCAATTCTTTATTACAAGTTGTCGGTATGTGATTGACATTGAAATTTCAAAAGAGATATGGAACGGATGATGACTTCCAGTTTTAGAAAAGTTTAAACATTTTAAAGTTCACACCAAAAACTAACAGCGAATATCTCAGAAATGGTTACTCCTAAAAAAAATACTGAATGAAACAAGGATACATATTTTATTTGCCAAGTATATCTGTTTATTATACATAATTTTAATCAAAGTCGCTGGAGCCATTTTTTAAATAATTGACAATTTCTAAAAATATTCTCCGTAAAGGTATTTTGGGATTGGAGGATTTTGCTGAAAATCTTCGTGCTGCAACCTTGGAAGAAACTAAACTTGAATACCAAATTTTGTATTAAAGCGACTTTTCGGTTTTGAGTCCACAGTCAGAGAGAGAGAGGGAGAGAGAGAGACACACATGCACACAAGGACCTTTTTCTAAAAGTCTGCTGCGTTCCATTCACATGAATTTCTCTACCTATTCTGTAACAAACTATTATTACAAGGCTTGTTATTCTATCCACTTCATGCTAATCAACATAAACATTAGCAGAAATAGTCTTTCTACTTACTCCCTTATAAGTAGGAGGGAAATAAGGGAACACATTAGGTGAAAGCCATAGTCAAATCCTTTAAAAGCTGAAGGGTATGTAAAACAATTTAAATTCGGTTCTATATGCATTGCAAGATGTAAAACAAAAGCTATGTGAAACGAATATGACTTACCGTTGGAGAAAAGTTTAAGTATTTTAAAATTGAAACTAATAATAGTTCTATTAAGTTCTTATATAATATATATGATATAAATTATTTGTTCTAACGAGATCTACATTTTTTGTGTAGTAAATTTTTGCCCACCCATATGATTTTCAAGTTATACAAAAGTCATACAGAATGAAAAGGTTTTCAGAGGCTCTACCCAGAAAATTCAAGATATACATTTTGTCAAGTAAATAGCTTTAAATACGGGATTTTAATCAAAATATTTAGGGAAATTTTGATAAAAACAATAGTTTCGAAAACTTTTGGATATAAAGGGTAACTTGGAGTGCGGGAAATTTCTTGCAAAATCGTGTCACACGTTTGGAAAATGTCAAAATTAAATAACAAGTTTGGTGTTTATAGATCTTTTCGTTTTTCTGCAATGCTGCCCACAGTCACACCCACAAACATAACGGAATTTTTTCTAAAAATGCTGTACTTATATTTGGGGTCCTCAAAACACGTATTTCCGGTGAAATATCGGTATCGAATTTTGCGTCCAATACAATGCTACTCGGTAGAGAAGGTAAAAATGCTTTCTTGCATTCCGGGGTGCTAGAAACATATATTTCCCAGGAAAGCTTGCTCTCGAATTTTTGGTGGAATATAATACCTTCTTTACTTACCTACCTAGAACATTGTATATATGTGCTAGAGAAATTAATAAGTTTTCCTCAGTTGGTCTCCCATAAATATTTTGGAGTGTGATTAAACTTTAAAACTTTCTCAGGGCTGTCAAAAGTATGTTTTGTTGTATGGGAAGATCTTTTGGTTTTATATAAAGAAATATGGGTCATCAGACTTACATTTTTTACTTTCTCTTGCCCATTTGTACAATGTGCATAGTAGGTAGAGGAGGTATTGTGCTCCACCCAAAAATTTGATACCGAGATTTCACCGGGAATATATGTTTTGATGTTCTCAGGGTCTGAAAACGGCATTTTCAGAAATAAGGTCCTCGTGTGTGTGTGTCTGTAGGCAGCATAGCCCAAAAACAAAAAGACAGTAAACATCAAACTTGGTATTTATCTTTAGAATGCGGCTCGAAGGTTTTCAAGAAGTTTTTCCAATTACAAACTACACTTTACATGGAAAGCATTTTGAACATTTTGTGTTTTCTACAAAATGACTGTAACGATTTTGTTTAAAATTCGTATATTAAAGATACTTACATCACAAATAAAATGTATATTTTCTGGGAATAGTCCCTAAACACCTCTTTATTCTGGATGAGTTTTGCAGAATTTTGCATAAGGCTAAACCATAAGAGATAGACAAAAATTCATTACACAAAATATGTAGATCCCGTTAAAACACATAAGTTATTTATCAAACAGGAAGTGACGTTTCGCTTTATCTCTCTTCTTTTACTGTAAGCCATGCAAAGTGACCCGAACTTCAATTGGTACACATAGGACGAGTTTTTAAAAAAAATCGACAATCGAATTAGCCTAGTTTATTCCCTTATGTCCCTTCTACTTCCAAGGAAGCAAGTAATAAGAGAATTGCTGCTAATAGTTACATTGATTAACGACGTAGATATAAGAATAATCTTTAAATTGTGTAACAGCTAGAGAAAGTCAAGAAATAGGAACACTTCAGATTTTAAATGTCTATCAATTAAATGTCCTCAAAGCCTTAAACATTCTGCGTGTACATGTTAAAAAGAATATACACGTGCCTACTTGACATATGCTGAAATAAATAGGAACAAAATAATAATTTGTCCTCGGCAGTCTTATAGTAAATAATAAGTGAGATCAGCTTTTCGCGGTAAAGAAAAAGAAATAAAATGGCAGACATCATGGCTACTCTCAGTGCTGACCTACTCATAAAGAACACCCCACTGGTCCAGAGACATCAGGAAATAGGGGATGAAGTCACCTCCCATATGATTGGTCGGTCCAATAGGGTTTCTAACAATCTGGCAATCAATAACAATTGAGATGGTCTGTGACTGGTCACTTAAACTCCCCAGTCCGCTTTGCCAATACTGGTCTCACAAAACTACCCTCTTCTTTAGCTTCCTCTCCCCCGTGGCGGTGTCCAAGGCTGTGTGACTGCTGACCCCATTCGGAATAACATAACGAGCACTTGCTAACAATGGTGACTAAGAAACGTGTTGGCGTATGACATTCTCGTTACGTTCCGCTTAATCAAACATTGTGAGTTATATAATCATTCCTGACAGTTATGTTTCATATGCACCTTGTACCATGCTTCGCGTGAATATACCTACCTATCTTGGCGTAAGCAGAAGTGTGCTAAATAAAAGCAAAATACAGTAGTATCCTCAGAAAGCTTTCGTCTCCCCTTTAAAAATTTTAGTAGCCTAATTAACGAAGAAAAATTCTAATTAATAATATTTAAAAAGAGTAAATACGTTAGGCGTAATCGGGAGGTTACGGGTTCAAACTCAGACGCCGACCTATCTGACCGAGGGTTTCTTTCACGGTTTCCCTCGGTCGCTTGGTGGATGCTGGGTTGAATAATTTTGTTCCGCAAATTTTCAAATCATAACATCACCGTGGTGGAATGGTTTGATCGCTCGCCTCTTACCTTGGCAGCCCGGATTCGACCCCAGGAGACCGCATATGTGATTTGAGGTGGGCGAAGTAGCGCCTGGGTGGGTGTTTACCGGGTTTCCCGGTTTCTCCCGCTATTCATTCCACCAATTGCTCCATAATCATCTTCCCTGTCATCCATTTCACCCATTTCATATCAAACAATTCCTCACTTTCATACCAGGTATCGGATCGATCACCCATTCTGGCTTCTCTCTTATCCAGAGCTTCTACTCTCCCTGACCCCAGAAGTTGATTGTAAGTTCTGAGGATGTAAGTTCTGGTTTCGAGAATTCCAAAAAGGGAAAGAAAGGTAAATAAAAAATGGCATATCACCCGTTGCACCCTGCATTTAATTTCCTTCTTCTTTTTCGTCACAATACCGGGCATTGGCCTGATCACCCATCCTGGATATCAAGTGATACAGCTTGCTTGCTTCTAGACAAACTACTGACACAAATTACTCCTGTGTCTGTCCTACGTCATGAAAAAGAAGGGTAATCAGATAAAGTAGAAGAAAAAGAAAAAAACAAGTGATATCACAGCATGTATATTCTGCCATTTATAGAGATAATAATTATAATATTTTTTATATTTTTGAAAATAAAACTGACGTTAGTTTTTCAGGTTTAATGTGTACAAAAGTATTATATACGCAAGTATTACAACCACTTTTAGTTTCTCTTACAATAGTTACAACGTGAAGGAAAGAATTGTATTACACCCAAATATCGATACCACAGTTCCACCGCTAATGCAGTTTTGTGACTGCACGAGTGCAAAAATGTATTTTTATAAAAAGCACATCTATGACTACTCCAAATCAAACAATCGAATAAATACGGAATTTGATATATATTTACGTTCAGCAAAGTCCAAAAATGCAAGAGGAACGTTTTCAAGAAAACTCCACAAATGAAACTACCATATAAGGAGAGGTTTTAATATTTGGGTTTTCGCATAATCTAAGGATTTTAATTAAAATGCCATATCTTAAAGATTATTTGTATGGAAACTTAAAGGTAGTACTTTGAATTTTCCTCCAAAAGCCTGTGAGGTCACTTTTGTGTTTGTATAAATTTCTGCAGGTAGGAAACCATAAGAAACAGACAAATACTGGATGAAGGAAAAATATAGAGCTCATTTAAATACACGGTTTGTGTAAATGTTTCTGCGTCGCTAGCAGTGTTCGGATAATTTATGGTACAAGCAGCGGTTATGCTTCAAAGTTTGCGATTCATTTTTGTGTTCTTTGATTATTTTCATTGCAATAGCATTGAATACAATTTACGCATGCGAATCTGAAACTGAGTTCTTCTTGCTTAATATAAAGTTTTCCTATTCAGATGTATGCCTATTGTGAGTCAGATAACGTGAACAGAATTCTCTTTTGCAAGACTAACATCTGCATAAAACGATTATATCAGGAATTGGAAGTAAAAGGGTACAGTGCAAAAAAAAAAAAAAAAAAAAATATCTGATGTGTTCTAATCACATAACTTTCTCTAGCTGTTCCATATATAAACTATTCTTACAAAAGATTATCCTTTTATCTACATCATGCTAATCGAGTCAAACATTAGCAAAATTGGTCTTATTGCTTGCTTCCTTCTAAGTAGAAGAGAAATAAAGGAATACCTTAGGCAAAAAGCGATACTCATATCCTTTAAAAGCCGGTGGCTATGTGAAACAATAGGTTCGGTTCATTTTAATTGGTCCCGTTTGAGAAAAATTAGGAATTTTAAAGCTGAAACCACTATCAACGAATATCTCGAAAATGCGCAACTCTACAAGAAAAGTGTTTATAACATGTGTGCTTTAAAGAAATCTAAATTTTTTGTGTAGCAAGTCTTGATCCATCTCATACGGTTTAACCGTTATGCAAAATTCTGCAAAACTCGTCCAGAATAAAGAGACCTTTAGGTTATTCCCAGAAAATTTAAAATATTCATTCTTTTATTGTTGTAAAAATCTTTAGTTTTGGGTATTTTAATAAAAATTGTTAGATCCATGTTTGAGAAAAACAAAATTTTCAAATATTTTTCCATGTAATGGAGTGGTGAAGGGATCCGTTTTGCATCCCTGGAAAACACTAAAGATAGATACCAAGTTTGGTATTTGATGGTCTTTTCGTTTTTGAGCTATGCTGTCCACAGACACATACACAGAACTTTTTCTAAAATGCTTTTTTTCGGACTCGGGGGACCTTACCTACTATACCTTCTCTAGCTACCATGTACACAGTATGTACATTCGCGATAAAGAAAGTAAAAATTAGACCTATATGTGGCTAACGTTAGGAAATAACCAATCGGGTTGGTGGCGAAGCAGCTCAAGATGTATCAGGTTCGGCAGTCGAGTTTGTTATTTAAGAAACTCTTTCTAAACAACGTTTAGATTAGATTAGATTAGATTAGAAAGCATTCTGTAGGTTCGTTTAGGCCAGGAAGCCACTGAGCATAGAACTTGTCAAGGGATATGCATGTACACATATGTCTATATACTACGAAAAAATGAAAAAAAGAAAACGAAGTATAATAAAGCTCTAGTGCTAAAAGCATGAATTAAAAAAACAGCAGAATAGACATATAAGCACACCATTTGCTTTTGAGGCCTGATGCCACTGCACTATACTTAATGTACTCCATAAAAGCATATGTACTGCATGCACATAAAAAACAAAGGGTATCAAAAATTAGTGTGAAAAGGTATAAATAAATATGTTTTCATTATATGTAACACTGCTTATGTCAGATGCTAGTTTTCTAATTATCGACATAATAATTACTACTAGTAATTATAGAAGACTAAAATATGATTATTGTATTATGTACTCTCCATAAATGTCAACAAATTACATTACATATTTACAAATATGTTATACAATTTACAATTATGTACTAGAGTGTAAAATATCACAGCATGAGGCTTCACAGACCTTGTGTCATTGCTAAATACTAAAAAAGTTCATTTGACACATTCGTACAAGTCAAAAAAACCTGGTAATAAGAGGAAAATAAGAGTACTTTGCGTCCAAAGTGTTTACAGTGAACCACTTGGAGTAAAGAGTATCGTGACATTATGATATTAAATACATTTCTTAATCTTCCAAGTTATGGAGAATTCAAGAACCTTGCACAATTTTAAATTTATCCTCAATATTTATCTTCTCCTTTATTGTACAGTCTCCCAGCTTGAAACAAATTGTGGGCTTAAAACGTTTTACTGCCGCTTTTCGACGTATACAATACACTTTTATTTTGACAATATCTTCTCTGTCTTGTTGGTGAGTCAGTAATGTTTCAAATTTGTAAGTATAATTTTACGACTATAAAATAATATACTTGACCAATTGAATTTTTATTATCCATAAAATTAGCCCAAACCTGAAATTCTTTGAATAAAGGTGTGTGCAACTAACGGACAATGAGTTGGAAGTTAAAAGGCTTCCCATTCGGGAAGCCCCGGGTTCGCCTCATAGGCAAGGGCTTGTTTCGGGGGTTCCCTGTCTCTCCATATTGTTCAATGCATCCCTCACTCCTTTTGGTCTTTTTCTGTGTTGGGCATGTCGGAGTTGTTTTGGAGCAGCGTGACACAGAGAAAAATAATGCTCTTTGTGAAACTCTTTCCGTCCCACAGTCTACGGCTGGTTGTCTGCCTGCCAGGGCGTCTCATTCTGGATATTGTAGGTACACTGTCATTGCTGTGTCGCCATTCCTGGCTCCTGTCGCCCAGTGTCTCTTCTCACCTCATTGCTCCTCCCAGCGCCCCGCTTCGGTGGCATAGGTACAAATAGCCGGAGTATAGAATATTATGGCGTAGGTAGGCGGAGAATATTATTTTACTGATATTTCTCATGGTATCAGTTTTACAACCTTATAATTTATGTCACAGCTTAAATCTATGACGGTGAAATAAGGAATAGTACAAACAATGTTGCTCTGCTAAATATATGCATACATACATGTCTACATACATGCAAACACACAATACATTCAACCCACATACATAGACTTTTTTGAGAGCGTATAACACCCGCTGTTACTGCTATGGCAGCGCAGGCGATGACAGTGATGATACATGAAATGAAGATGGAGCACCGTTGGAATGCGATGGCGGGGGAAACCGGAGAACCCGGAGAAAACCCGTCCTTATGCCGTTTTTCCTACCATGTTAATGTTTATCTCGACTAGTTCGCTGTAGAACGCGGGGAACCTTGGTCTACCGCCCGTCCGCTGCGTCCCCCACCTCAGTCCACTACAGACGTCATGGTGAGACGCAGTCAGCGCCTCGAGCCCCCCGGCCGGTTAATGCGGTACTAATGGCCTGGAGCCGCTACTTTCCATCAAGTAGCTCCTCAATTGGCGCCCCAGGGACCTTACGAGGCTGAGTGCACCCCGGGCCAGGTCTCCCAGCGGTGGAAAAATCCCCACGCCGGTCCTGGGGATCGAACCCAGATCTCCCACTTGGTAAGCAGCTGCGCTATCACCGCACTAAGGAGACGACCATAATAATCTTTAGTAGGTAAGAATAGTAGAATATGGAACGGCTAGAGAAACGTATGTGAATTAGTACATCAGATTTGTTTCTGAAATATTACGTATACATCCCAAAAATTCATAAATTGAAACTGCAGAGTAATTTTTCAAAGTATTGTGGGGATTTAAGTTAATTGTCTATTTAAAAGAAAACCGAGATACAACAACACAAATGTATGTTTTTTTTTTTTTTTTTTTGTGAAGTTGTTGTTATTAAAAGTTTCCTTAACTTTTATTCAGCCCAAATTAATTTTTTGGGCCATGCATAAAGCACTCTTAAATCTTTAAATATCACATTTAGGATTATGTATGCAAATATAAATGAGAACATTGGTGAAATGTAATGAATAAATGTCATACGCAAAAGGTAAAACGGAGAAAAATCCAATACCTGACCTGACTACTCAGGTGTCTGATGACCCAGAAAAAAAGTCCGTGGGTTTTTCATTAGGCCGGTGCCTATTTTAAATATCGGCCCCCTTGCTTATACAAGGGCTGACGTGGATACGCCATTTACGTGGTCTACCCCATACTGAAACTAACCTCGCTAGGGGCGACAGTTTCTAGCTCCTTTTTACCAAGTTCTCTGGGTTTAATGACTGCAGAACACCAAAGCCTCTCACCACATCGGCCAGTTATTACCACCCACACATACCCAATCTCCCATGGGTTTCTGGAAACACTACTCCGCCGAGTCCAACCCAATCCGAATAGCTCCCATTTGGGAGGGGCTCATATGATAGGTCCCGCGTACTTCTAGTAACGTCAGACGTGGCACGGTTGCTCGAGGCCCGCAGCGTTCACAGTGATGAAGGAGTAAGTATGTTTAGGGGTTAGAGCATGGAATCACTTAAACATGTTACCGCGCTTTTAAAAATATGGGACGAGGAAAATATGCAGCCAAAATAATTCATATATGTCTTTAAAATATTTATGTGATATAATTAAGCAGTCAACATTTGTGTAATTTCATCTTAAGGCTCAGCCGGCTTTGGCAACGATTTTTCATTGGTAATCAGATTCAGTTATTTGTGTTTGTATTTACTGCCCACATTACTTTGATTTTGAATATTGAATTTCACACATATTCGCGTTGCTATTCATACTTCTCACTCAAGGGAGGACGGGGAGTAATTTTAGTTAAAGAAAACCTTCTTCAGATAAAATTCGAACCCCTTATGCTCATGAATGGAGATGAAGGCGGACGAAGAGCCTGAGTTGGAATTTTGGTTGGGGTTAGTTGCCCATATGAGGTTCTTTTTCTCCATTTAGCTTCTTAATAAAAATGGTCGGGTAGATTTCAACTCGGTATATTCCGGCCTCATTTAAACATCATTCGACCCGTTACAATCATCAATCACCTGAAAATTGCTCAGCCACCACTTAGCTACTACCAAGCTTAAAAATGTTAACTAAGTGTAAAACCTGTAGTGTTTCAGAATGTAACTTTCGAATAACTTTTCAAAAAACTTTTGTCTCATTTCTGTTTACCCATCAATTGTATTGCTGACCTCTCATTCCTGCTGCTTACAACTGTGTTTACTGATGTGCACAAAAAGTGGCCGGCACTGAAACACAGATGATTTCTCTGGTAATGACAAATGTAACCCCTTCCTCTTCCAGCCTGAGCTGCTCTGCTCTTCCAGCATAATTTATAGCCGCTGGATTGGCAGGATACTTCACTTCCCAAAGTATGGCCGAATTGTCAGTTGGCAACATTGCACACTATATATTTCACTAGTGGAGTACCGTGAAGGCAATGCTTCGTTGTATTTAGGCGTAAAAATAAAATACAATTTAATAAAACCGTAGAAGTCCACACGGAAAACGCCTTAACTCCGTCTCCATGTCGCTGATGAAAGCTCTCTTTTAAACGGGTAACTTTCATTCATTTAAACGATACACGCAAATAATTTTTCACTCCTTCCTCTAGAGGCCGAATTATATCACACTGGTCTAGCATTTCCTTTTGTAACAAATGTAGCTAGTCTTTCATAGAGCCATTATTCGAACCCTCCTCCAATTCACTTACATCATAACGTCGTTCATTGTTTCATTTTGGGGTCTCTGGGTTGTTTTTCGGGTCAATCAATTACAGAACTGATACCGTTTCGGTCCGGGTTCGATCCCAAGCGGTCGCATATGAGATTTGTGATAGGCAAAGCTGCGCGCGCAGGGGCGGGTTTACTTCGGGTTCTCCGGTTTCCCCCGCCATCGCCTTCCACCGGTGCTTCATCTTCTTTCCATGTATCACCAGTGTCATTACCTATGGTACCACAAGTAGTAAAAGTGGGCGTTAAGCACTAGCAAAACAAAAATACCAAAACAAAATACCTTTTGGGTGGAATCAAACATTGGTTATCTGAAGGTGCAAACCTTGCGGAGAGAATGACATTATTGCGATCTGGCTAGCTTTGGATCTGTTCAGCAGTTCGCAGAGCATAAGAAACCTGAAATTTACTCTCGAAATGTAAATCTGAATTTCAAAAGTTTTCTAAAATATCAGAATTATTCCTAATTTCACCATACTGTTTATACTAAACACAACTATAAATCCACTGTTCTTTTCATGTGCAAAATACACATCAATGACTGAATAATTTTTGCGTACAATTTTGTTACAAATGCTGACAGTTTTGTTTCAATCATTTAAATTTGATAAAAAATATTTAAAATTCTGTTGAATTAAGGTTTAAGTATATATTATACGAACTGTCATGTCGCTTTAAAATAATTGCTACTTTGACTTCTAAGTTCAAGTCAATTGTTACAATGAGTACTTTCCTCAAAATACCGCGTCACAATATGTTTCGTATTTACATGCTTTGTAAATACGAAAATGTTACGTAGGTTAACTGATTAGGATTGTTTTAGTGAGGTATACTTATGGAAATAAACAGATTCATATTTTTCACTTTTTAAAGTAAAATGTAGTATTTTGTACGAAACTTCTTTCCGAGTTTTACTAGCCATGCAGTTTATGAAATTATTTATTTGGTGTATTCTTTAACACTACCGAAACAAAACTAGAACAAATATTTATATAATTCGTCCTTCTGGAAAACTTGCTTTACGTTAATGTTGATGATGCTGAAGTCTTCAAGGTTTGGTGACGCTTTTTGGACCTTTATTTATTTATTTATTTATTTATTTGTTTATTTTTTGCCAGTCCACAAAGAACGAACTAAAATATTTTCAGTAGACACGGACAAAAATCTGGCGCAATAGTTCCGAATCTGTAATGAAAGTTTGCGCCCATTAGCAATTGAAGGGGCTGAATGTTTGCTGCCAGTAGCATCAGAGTTTATACATAAATGATACATAATTAATATGACAAGTGAAAATCTCATAAATGTTGCAAATGAACAAGCATTGCTAAAGGTACAGAAAACGTCTTCTATGTTACTTATATGTGACTTTCCCTACTCACTCATCTATAAACCATTCTTGCAAATCTTATCATTGTAGCTACCTCTTATTAATTCAGGTAAGTGTTCAATTCACAGTAGTGCATTGCATTGTAGGGGTAAACGATAGTCAGAATTTTAAAGATTTATGTATGTTGCCATATGTTGGCTATAAAATGCCATGCTGTTTGCATGAACACGTAAGAGAGAGAGAGAGAGCGATAAACAACTTACTGTTTGAGAAAAGTATAAGCATTTTTAAATTCAAACCGATAACAGAGAATTACTAGGACGTGCTTAACTTCACACAAAACAAGTCACAAGTTGTGTGCTATAATGAGCTATACATTTTTTTTTTGTATGGTAAAACTTTGTCTATTTCTTAGGTTTACCGATTATGCAGAAGTAATTCACAATAATAAGCAGATACTTCAGAGACTGATCCCAGAAAATTTAAGATATCTGTTTAATTTGTCATTAAAATCTTTAAACATAGGATATTAAATAAAAATCTAAGGGGCCATTTCTGAGGAAATCACATTTTTCATTACGTTTTTCATGTAAATAGCAAATTGGGGTTGTGGCTTTTCTTGGAAACATTCTTGAAAGATGGTTAGTGTAAATGCAAAGTTTGGAATTTAACAGACTTTGCGTTTTGAGTAATGTTGTTCACATAACACACACATATGGGCGCGGATCTTTTCTATATTATTATTATTATTATTATTATTATTATTATTATTATTATTATTCAAGGAGTCATCTGACGTAAATTTCCGATAAAATCGTGGCATCGACTTTTTGGGTAGAATACAATAGACAAAAAATATAAAATACAGAACATAGGCTCAGATATTAGAACATTTTAATACCACATAAAGTTTTAAAAATGATAGTTTTGTGAAAAAGATTACAAATGAAGGAAATACCCTAGAGAATTGCAACCCTAGCAGAACAGACAACAATATCGCTCGACATGGGAAAACAGTTGCAACCGAACAATAGCGTTTCTTGGGGCAAGACAAGCGACAGAACATAGGGCTTGTCGAGGGGTAGACTCAAACCGCGCGCTATAAGGGTGAAGTTCTGGAGAATATCTAGTTTGGAATTTAATACGGCTTGCTTTTAGGCAGGTGTGACATTAGCTGACTGTAAAAAAGTATTAAAGGTCCTTCCTGAAGATAGATAAAAAAAAAAAGCGTTAGATTTGCGTAACCCATTATATATATATCTGATTGGGATCTTTGTTATAGTACTTTGTAAAGGGTCGGAAAGAAAAGGAGAGAGAAAAAAGGTTACTTGATGGGGCATAGGCACCACCTGGTTCCTACACGGCGGCTTAGCCAGGTCGCTTGTTTTAAATAATACACACACATACACACACAAAAAACGACCAAACCGAATTCGTGGTTCGGAAGTTAAAAAAAAAAAAACTAGGGGTGACTGGGTCGTTTTAGCAGTTTCACATCTGGATCTATATGTACCCTTTCTGGCAGTAGAGCAAGGGATAAAACAGGCAGAGGGACGGGGTGAATGGGTGCGCGGCATATTGTCCACGTGAAGGGACGGACGGATAAAGAACATGTGAGGGGGTTTCCGCACCAACTTCTTTTTTTATTATATTTCTCTAGAAAGAGAGGAAGGAAATGGCTAGATCGGGGGTAGGAATAATATAGGAGTCCGATTTGCTGCGCTTCCGTCTTTTTCAACACCAGTTTCCTTTAGCTTCCGTGATAATCAGCGCATTTCAGCAGCATTCATTTTTACTTCGCTTCAACAAAATAATCATGAATAATTTATCTATACTTGTTGTTAATACTAAGAATGGATAATAGAATAATATATCCTTGTACTAAGCTCCATCAAAAATGATAAAATATAATAACATCTAACATTCTGGAACTAACGGTGCATATTCCATTTTTCAGGATATTCAATGGATCTCTTTTGTTAACCATCAATAGTATTGAGTTATAGCGAGTTCTGATAGAGAGAAGAGAGGGAGACATGTCAAATTCACTTTGTTTTATCTTTCTTATTATTCAGCTGAGACAGGGGCAGTACTGCATTTCTGCATTTCAAAATCTTACGAACAATTTTGCGATCAATTGATACAAAACATGCCTTTTTTAAGAAAGGAAAAACGTGTGTGTTCATCTTCAAAATTAGCCCTGGAAACACCAATCGCGTTCACGCAAACACACACATACACTGGCCTTTTTCTAAAAATGCTGTTTTCTTTGATTCGGTGGTCTTACTGTGAAATCTCAGTATCGAATTTCTTCTCCATCTACAATGTACATTGTACATACGTGCTAGAGAAAGTAAAACGTTAGTTATATTAATACCAAATTTCACGTTTAATTGGGAAATAGCCATTTTGTGGTTCAGCTAAACTATATTCTGCCTTAGCTAAAGCTTAGATATATATATGCTTGAAAACTGCATAAGCTCACTAAACGGCTAGAGGTTGCCATGCTCATTTTCACTGTAGATACATATTTAAAATATTTGCTTCTCAGCAAAAGGATATGTTAATTGTTGTGTTCTGTAGGAAAACAAACATTTTAACCATATATAGTACCACTATTTATGAATTATTTTAGTATCCTATTCTTAGCACATACTGCCCGACAGGCACAGGACACTGATGATATATGAAATGGAATAATATTTGGAGCAACTTTGCGAAGGAAATTCTCCAGGTCTAAATTTGCCAGTTATAAATCTGAACCCTGGACTTTTCATTCACGAGTCCGTCTTAACAACTTCTGCCATATGTTGCGGTTAAAGGTTTTATGGCTTGTGTGGCCAGCACCCTTTATGACTTTAAAATCCCAATTCTCTAAAAAGAATCTGCAATTGCCCATAGAATCAATGAGAATAGGGGAGTGTAGCAGGCTCAGGCGATAGCCAAGTCTTTTCAGAGCTGGTCATTATGTGATCACTTGACATTCCGTTTCCTTTGCAAAACCAGCGGGGACAAAAAAAAAAACGAATACCAACTTCCATTTGAGAAAAACATTAGGATTTAAAAATGCAGACTAATAACAAGAAATATCTTGCAAATGGCTAACTTAAAATTTTTCCTTACGTTGGCAAATTTACGTTTTCTGTAGTATATATTTTCTATGACAAACTGTTTAAAAGTTGTTCATAATGAAGGGGACTTCAGAGGCTATTCCCAGGACGTCGGTGATAAAATGTCTTAACTATACGGTATTTTAATACAAAATCGTTACAGACTTCTTTTTTTTTATTTTAGAAAATGGAAGTTTTCTAAAGATATCCTACGCAACGGGTAGCTTTTAGTGAGGAATTTGCTTTAAAATCTTCGTGTTGTATTAGCTTTTAACCACTTTTCGGGTTTGATTTATACTGTTCATAGAAAGACATACATGTGCGCACGCGGACAATTTTCTACAAACGTTTTATTTGGGGGGGTAGGGGTTCAGGCAGCCTCAAAGCATATTTCCGTTAAAATATCGACATAGGTTATTGGATTGGATACAGTAATACTTCCTCTACTTACTGTAAATACGCAGTAGCGAGAGTAAAAAAGATTTAAAATCCATTAATTGGAAAATCTAAATTTTCAGAGCAGACTAAAATTAAAATCTAGTCTAGTTGAATCTGAGATACAGGCCTAGATTACCTCTATCAACAATGCGTCAATTTATGTCCGTGCATACATTCATAGGTATCAAGAGGGTGTATTAAATATCTAGATTTCTGCTTAAATTTAATAACACATTTACAATATGCTTACAGTTTGCGATTATTCTCTTTAGAATTTACAATTGTCTATTCAAGTTTAAAGCTCTCCTAAATTCACGCAAAGCGAGGCAATTATTTCTTAGCCGCAAAAATATTTCTCACGGCAGATAGAGTGGCATAGAAACCACTATATTGGCAACACTGATTGCCACGTAATAATAGTGGGCTACAAGCGGAAGCGGAAATTTCGCATCTAGTATTCCGGACCACCTCCAATATGAATCCTTGCGGAGAAAGGACATGGACATACTGTGCGTACACCTTTTCCTGGGTGCTAGCTTTACGTGCAAACGAGGGCCGGAGGGAAAAAGAGAGACTCACCCGTCTGTCTTTCCGCAGTGTTGTCAACTATAGAAAGTTTCTTTCATGCCTCTGTCATTATGCTGAATCTAATTTACCGCGACCTAGCTGATTTATTAAAAGAAACATCGTGCAAACAGACAATAAAGTCTTAGCACTGAAGCCACTAGATATCAGGTGCAATGTTGTCGCTCTGTTCTGCTTCCAAAATTGTGCGCAACCTACCGATTGAAGACAGGAAGCAGAGCGCCCAAGGAAAGCTGCCGGCGGAGTACTTATACTGTACAACAGATATGGACAAACCTCGAAGCACCTCCTCACACGAAACCCCCACAAGCGGAGGATAAGTGCAGTGAGAGTTGGTCATCTTGGATTATTAGTATTGATTTCTTTTGTAAACAGTTTAAACTACAGTAAAATAAAACACTATTATAGTATGCGTAATTATGTTCTTTTCATTTGTAATCATTTCGTTAAAGTCTCCCACAGAGATATTTTCAGATGCGCCAACAGATGTACGTCACTCAAACGGAGTCTGTTTTGGCTTGGTATAGTTTATTTGTGAAAATACCTACAGAAATATATTTCAGCAAACAGCCAAAATATTAGTTGCCAAGAAAATGATTTGCGTGTGTTTTGTTAAAAATTACTGCTGAAGTAGATCAACACCATGTTTATGGGACACAAATGCTTCAAAAACGTATTTTTCACAGATTTTAATTGTAGCTGCAAATGTCTGTACCTTCAACGTGCATTGGAGTTACAAAGAGGTCTAAATTAGTTCCCGACAAGTTATTTCCTGGTAGCTGGTAAGGAAATATCTATATGTAGTTATTAAATTACTTTTTTTCGTTTGTATTACGAAAGGTTTGCAGAGGAAAAATGATACATCCGTCCGTTGCACAGTTCCAACTGCACAGTAAAGGTTTTACCGGTTTTATATTCACGCATCGTATCTGTTTACTATATTTTTATTCCTTTTTGTTGTTGAACAAGCTTATTTAATTGTTTATTTATCATTTGAACAGGACATAAGTCCAAATTACAGAACGTAGCTATCAACAAAGAAAGCCAAAACTTTATATATACGGCTATGCCATGACAGCTTTCCAATTTGGAACTCTTTCGCGGCCCGACACTACTAGCTATTAGGCTACGCCATACTGGCCATACCTTCCACGCACAACGAACTCCCGCAACGACATCTGCCGTTTGCGGGAAGATCAGATGTCATTTCTGGTTTGTGAACCGGTAAGTTCCTGTGCCTGTTGTAGAATATGGATCGGGAAGAAAATTTGCGATATGTTTTTGCACATTGTAGACAATTACTTTTTTTTGTGTAGTTTGACGTTCATTAATCTGGTAGATCATATCGGAGGATGAATGAAAATTGATAGCGCTACTCGATATTCCCAGCATAAGAGAAAAGTCCGGAAATAAAAAAAAAAATTCTGTAACTCACCCTAACCGAAATTCGAACTCGAGACGTCTTGAATTTGAGGCACACGCGCTACCCTCACACAATAAACGGGCCCAAATTTGTTGGTGAAGTTATTCCGTTTGTGCATTCTAACGTTATGGTTATCGCTTGGGACGAAAACGGGATAGATGTGTTTCGAACATCACGGGAAACATATATACTTTTAAATTATGTTAATGTTTTGAATAAAATTCCGTAAATCATTGAATTTATTGAACATAGCCTATCCTGTGTGTTAGATGCAACCATGTTTAACAGTCACTTTTTCTCCTATGTGCATAAGATGAGTAGAGGCAATATTGTACTTCACCAGGAATACATAATTGGAGCCCTTCTAAATGAAACATTATTTACGTATGTGTTCTGTGGGCAGCATCATCATAAACTAAAAGTTGGATATACATGCTGTCAAGAAAGTACCGAGAATTGATCATTTAAAAATCCTGTTTAAAAGGGGATTCGAAATTATTATTGTCGCTAAATTGATACAACTTTCCTCTATACCCACGCGGAGTTTGATCGTCATCTGTCATCTAGTTTGTTTACAGTACGCCATTTTGTTAGTTCATCTCAAAGGTGATTTGCGATTTTACGATGGATACAAATATTGAACAGAGGAACTGTCTCAAGTTTTAAATTGGAAATGGTATTTAGTGTGCCGAATCGCTGAAAATGTTACAGAGGGATTACGGTGAATCGACTTTATGAAAAACACGTGCATATGAGTGGTACAATGCATACAAAAGTGTTTGAGATGTGGTGGAAGATTTTCCTCGCTTTGGTCGGCCATCAACGGTTTCAACTGAACTGAACATCGCTAAAGTGAAGAAAATAGTGTCTGAAAATTGTCATTTAGCTCTGAGAGAGATTGCCGCTGAGGTTTCTGTGTCTCACGAATCGATTCGTACTATTTTAAACGATTGTTTGGGCATGATACGCGTTGCAACTCGGTTAGTTCCGAAAGACTTGAATTTCCGACAAAATCTCAATCGTGTAAGGATTGCTGAAGACATGCTAGAACGAGCCAGTTCCGACCCCACATTCATGAAACGCATTGTAACTGGTGATGAGACTGGGTTTACGAGTTTGACACTCAAACCAGTCAACAAGCTTCCGAATGGCGCCTTCCAGCTGAACCGAAACCTAAAAGGGCACGTCAAACTCGATCAAAACTGAAGGTCATGTTGATAGTTTTTTTTGGATTATCGCGGTGTCGTGCACTCAGAGTTCTTGCCAGAAGGTCAGATGGTAAATAAAGACTATTATCTGAGTGTTATGCGGCGTTTGAGAGAACAAATACGGCGAATAAGGACAGATTTGTTGATCGACAACTCATGGATTCTGCACCACGATAATGCACCAGCTCACAAGGCTATTATTGTGAACGAATTTCTGGCCAAAAACACAACAAATTTCATCAAAAAAACGCCGTATTCATCTGATCTGGCTCTTGCTGATTTCTTTCCCTTTCCAAAACTGAAGCTACCACTTCGAGGCACCCGTTTTCAGTCGATAGAAGGCATAAAGGAAAATTCGCGGCGACAATTGACATCGATTCCTAAAATTGACTACAAAAAATGTTTTGATGATTGGATTATTTGTCGGTATAAATGTATAATTTCAGAAGGGACCTACTTTGAAGGCGATAAAATACAATTGGATGAATAATTCATTTTTTGTGTTTTATTGGCAAATTCCCGGAACCTTCAGGACACAGTAGTATACCAAACTTTGGTTTAACTACAATGTCTTCCGAAGATGATACAGATTTTCAAGAAAATCTTCCCAACTCGAAACTACCCTCCATTTGGGAAGTTCTTTTAAAAGCAGTCGATATTTCCAAAAAATGACTAACGATTTTGATTAAAATACCAGTTATTAAAGATACTTCCATGATAAATAAAATGTGCGTGTTAAACTATTTGAGAATAGCCTCTGGAGTCCTCTTCACCCGGAAGGACTTTAGTATCACCTCTATAACGGTAAATGTTAAGATTGGCGAGATTTTACTTAAAACGCGTAGATATTTTCAAAGCATTCAATTTATTTAAAATAACCATTTAAGCCTTACGTCATTTCAGGGATATTCGTTATCATCGGTACGAAGTGTTCACTAATTTGTCATTTTTTTACAATCTTTTCGATATTCCTCTGTTTCTCAGATTGCACGGAAAGAGAATGGAATTTTAAGGCCAGCATTTAGCGCCCAGCTGTTAAATAGTATTATTATTATTAACCAAATAAAAAATTCAATGCTGCAGCCGGGATTTGAACGCAGTTGTTCCTCTCTCCATGAGGGTGCTCTAGATTTTGAGCTACTGTGACAGCATTCCGGTATGACATTCAATCTTCCAAATGATTATGTATTTTCTTTTTGCCCGGTTCAATCAACCGATATGTCTCCCTTCATAGAACGACCTTAATGGCGACTTGCCTTCTTAGTAGTTAGTATCCATGTTGTCGAAGGCTATTCCATTATATTGGCAATATAAGATTACACTGGGTAGTGAACTTTTATTATTAAAACCAGTTGAAAAATACAATAGAACGGCCTGTATAGTTTGTCAATAACTTGTTAATAGTACTCGGATCTAAGTTCTTACGAAGGTAAGTCACCATTAAGGTAGTTCTCTGAAGGCAGATATGCCAGTTGGTTGAACTAGGTAAAAAAACACGTAATCAGTTGAAAGAGTGAATATCATGCAGGCAGGTTGTCACAGTAGCCCAATTGTTAGAGCAACCGCACGGAGAGCGGGAGAACCGTGTTCAAATCCCTGTGGCCTTGAACTTTTAAATTGGTTTAACAATAAAAAATCATTATCCAGTGTAATCTTAAATACAGATGGAGTGTTACCAATATAATTTGACTATTAGATTTTCCTTTTCATCTATAGCAAATTGAGTAATGTAACTATTTCTGCAACAGTTTATATAGTCTAAAATGGAGTAGGTAAAACATAAGTTTTCAAAACAATAGAGGTTTGAGAAAGTAACACATGGTTTTTGTTTGTTTGTTTGTTTATCTACTCGCTGTTAATGAAAGTCAAAGGGTCTGATCTATTTAGGTGAACATTAAAATTTCAGAACTTCTGTATTCTGTAGGATACTATTAATGAGTATGAGTTTACATACTAGCGACACTTCTAAGGATTCGGAAATAGAAATCATTAAAACTTGATATTTATGCTGTACCTACAATGTAAGCTTGGGAACAAATACTCACACTATTATTCTGCATAAATATTATACACGGTGAGGTTTAATATTCTATTTAATTGCCCTGAGAGTAAAACGAAACCTTATCTCCCGCGATGTTTTATGCAGCTCCTCGCTGCCACATATGTCCCGAGGTGCATCTCCTGTTAAAATGTCATCACGTTTGCTCTTTCTGCGGCCTGTGCAGCGAAGTATTCCTCCACTTCCCTCATTGCGTCGCGCTGATGCAGGCCTCGCGAATTCTCCGCTGCATAAAGGTTTATTGCAGCGAAGTATTCCTCCAATTCCCTCATTGCGTCGCGCTGATGCAGGCCTCGCGAATTCTCCACTGCATAAAGCTTTTCTGCAACGTTTAACACGGCGAAAGCACCCGTGTTTAGCTGTATTTGATGCTCGATTCTATTTTCACTTTTAAGTGCATTTATTTCCGGAACGAATGCAACTAATGACTAACTTTTTAAAGATTGTGCTTATTTTTTTGTTCTGGAAAATTTCTTCAGGAAGCACATGTTTTCACCTTGAAAATATTTAACCAATGACCACGAAACTTTAAGCTGTCACTATTTCTCCCTAAGATATTCCACAAATTACAATAGCATTATCCTGCATATTGAAGGTACACTGCCAACTTCACTCTGAACATCTGCAAGAGTGTCTCTATTATAAAGACCTTATTACTTTGTAACTAATGTGTTGAAATATTAATTTTAAAATTAAACATGCAAACTGCGTGTACTATACAGACTGCTAGGGGTAGGTGCAAATATTTGCAATTTATTAGTAGTTAAGGACAGTGCAATAAGCAACACTATAACAACATTTTCTTCATTTGTGGACTTATAATTTTACTTATTAAGCTGATGCATCTGTAAAATTTGGCCAAAAATTATATAAAAAAATTAAAAGTATGTTTTTTACTATGAAATTCTATGAATTCAAAACTTTAAGAAAATATATCCTTTTCCACACTTGGTGCACTTGAACCGCCAATAAACTGAAGCTATAAATGAACAGGTGCATGCTATCAATAGACACTACCAACTTTATGACTTATTTTCTCGTAAACCAGTTTCCAACACTTTTATATAATCAAAATGTTCCACACCATGCAAGTTTTCACTAATTTGTTTCATAATTTGTAAACTGCCTCTCAAAAGTTCATTTAAGAAGGTGGTCATATATTTTTGGAAATAATGCTGCAATTTTGAGTAACCAGCTGTTGTATTTTGAAAAAAGCCAAAATTTTTGGAGAGTACGAACATAGTTATCTCTTTACACTATTTAGGGCTAATATAAAAATACATATAATATGACAAATTTATTCGTAAACTCATTTACTGTGAATCTGGAGTTTTATGTACATGTTTTTAAAAATGCATCATGTGGCTCACTTGTATTAGAACAATGAATTTCGAGAGTAAAAAGTATTGTTTACATAACCATGCAAGCTAGAATTTTTATATATGGCCAAAAATACCCTGATTATTAACTGAAGTAAATTTCAACTAGATATCTTACATATTGTGGATTTTCCACATTTCACAGGTGCATCACCTTAAGAGAAGTTGGTCTCAGGTTGGTTAGTACCTCCAAATAAGCGTGGCACACATGGCATGCGTGGTTATTTTCTTTCTGACTGAGAGTTGGAAGACGTAATCTTGAGTGAGTGGGCTTCGCTATAACGAATGTTGTATAGGAAGAGAGTGTGAATGCTTTCTGCAAGGCCAATGACCCATCACTACGTAGGCCAGCAGGTCACGTATTGAGGTATGAAAATATGAGAGCAAGACCATGTAAGACACATTAAGTAGTAAACTAAGCGATTGGTTTTTGGGGAAACTGTTAGGCGCAGAGAGAAAACAAATAACACACCGAAGTGGATACTCATTAAGATACCATCTATCAAAGTATTTGTATCTACATCATTGACAAGCTGCGTGCTTGATGCATGCAAAAATTAAATATGTTGTAGCATAAAAAATGTGCATTATGTGCACTAAGAAGTTTTGCATACAGGCACATAAGAACATGAAATACTGATATACTTAAATCCATTTCACAAGTAAAGCAACCTAAATGAGCATTTGTCAACAAATACGATATGCATTTAAATTGAAGTTTCAATTTCACTTAATGTAACTACTTTCTCAAAGTCAGAACATAAATATATACATATTTCCTGAGAGTCAAACATCTCAAAAATGTAAATGGCGTGTTATCTATGGACGCTCTTTAACTGTTGTGGTTCTCAGCGTCCTATACTAAATTGGGCGTGAAAGACCGGTTAATTTTGCTCAGAGGCATCTCTACCAGGCTTGAGGTTCTTTTACGTGCCGTAAATCTACGACACGGGACCAACGGCTTTGCTTCCCTTCCGAAGGAAGCCATGCTAAGGATTTTTACACCCGAAAAATTCATCGTACTCCGCCGGGTTTGAACCCGCGACCTTGGGTGTATGAAGTCAGCATGGTAACCATTACACCACGGAGGGCGACATCTCAACTATTATTTGAAGAGACGAAGAAATGAAACAAATGAGAGCATAAAATCGTCGTGATTTGGTGTTCAGTTCGTCATTCTATCATAGCTGTCTTTGTATTGTGGTTTATATTTCTATCTGAGGTGTCACAACTGTTTTACTGCCCATGCATGGCCAGCGATCGTCCAACCTCTAAGGTGGAGATGATCTGTACTGTCGAAAGAAATTGAAGAGTAAGGAAAAGTATCGCATATTTGGATTTTATTCTCAGTCGCCCTTCGTAGTGCATTGGTTTCCATGCTAACTTCATATACCCAAGATCTCGAGTTCAGACCCGCTGGAGGACGATGGATTTTTTCGGGCGTAAAAGTCCTTAGCATGGTTTCCTTCGGAAGGGACGTAAAGCCGTTGGTCCCGTGTCGTAGAATCCTGATAAAGAGGCCTCTGAGCAAAATTAAGCGGACTTTCACGCCCAGTATAGATTGGGACGCTGAGAACCACAACAGTTAAAGAGCCTCCATAAATAAAACGCCATTTCATTTTTTTAATTCTCAGTTTTAAAGAAGTATATAAAGACGTATGCAAGGAGCAACTTAAACTGTGACATTTACACTAATGTTACCAATAGACATGTAAGTAATATTCGTACGTATAGTTTAGCTCTTTTCCATGTTAACCACCCCCTAAATTAACCATCCGTCTATTTCATTTCCGTTCAGTGTTGCCTCGCTTCGATGCATATTAACATTTAATTAAACCTATTTAACCCTTCCTTTTTGAGAGAAATTCTTAATAGGTAGCGGAGCATCAGAAAGTGTATAATCAGCATTATTATCTTAAAGAACTAGTTAACACAATACTTATTTAATGTATTTAAGTCTTCCATTAGGATTGTAAATAAAACTGCTGGCAACACGTGGTGAGACAAGCTAGTTGCGATATTAAAATAACCACCAGGTATCTTCAGGGTGATTCCCAGGTATGCCCTGTGCCAGCCTAGAAGCCAATAAGAGCCACTGAGGGCAGTCAGCTTGATGCTTTTTTTTTAAACACACAATCATTTCACCCCGGGAGTTCCATCTGTATTTAAATTGCAGCATGTTGTATCGTTAAATATAATGGATTTTTGTTTAAGTATTTTCAACTTGATAATCCTGAATGGTGATTATCTTATTTACTTTGCTTGAATATGTATTGGTGATGTTTTGTTTAAACGTACAATAATTGTACATAATTGGTTTTAAAATATTATAGCCTGCCCTTTACTTAAGGAAGGAATGAGGTTTCGATTCCCTCACCCGGTTATATTTAAGCGTCGAGAATTCGGACAATTTACATTAAAGCCTAGATTTATGTCCTCCAAGGGCTCTTATAAGTTTAATAAACGCTTAGGAAATATGGCGGGGACTTTCTTTGGGATCAAATATCCTATTGTTTTTACATAGGCTAAATTACTAAATCTTATGTACATTACTTCTTCAATAATTTGCTTCCAAATTTTGGACAGGCATGATTGCTGTAATCGAAGTAATCTGTATTGCAAAATTATTTACATAAAAACTTATTCGTGTATTTTTTTTTCATTGTTTATTACGGGAGACTAATACGAGATAACTTATGAAGAGAGATGAAAAATTCGAAACCTTTATAAAATAATTAGTCACATTTATTTAACAATCTCAACTAGTTGTGTACATGTAGTTAATTTTCAAGCACGTAAGTCTACGAAATAAGAAAATGGCGTACAGCTCCTTGTTGATATACACATGATGCTGTGCAAGATTTATTTATTGTATATTTTGTATAAACATTTTGAGGAGAAGGAAAATTCTATTTGATTTAAGTAGAGCTTTAGATTGCATTCCACGTTATTTAGTACTCAATGATATTATAATATTATGGAAAAACTAGTCAGTACGAATGGTTTATGTTATAGAATATAATATAATTTTCTATTGTTACATCTTAATGGACGCAGTTTGGTGGATCAGGCAAATGGAGCAAGAAGTAACAAGCATTTATTAAATATTGAGTCTCCAAAGGGTCTGTATTAAGACATTTTTATCTCTTTTATGATTAATGATCTGTCTTGCAAAGTCAAAGGAATATTATATGGATAACTCGACACTTGTTTTGAGCCGTAGTATTATTGATACCTGTAATGATAAATGTTTGATGTTTTCAATGCTATTAATAAGTGATTTTCAAGCAATTAATACATAGTACACACAGACAAAACTCAAACAACAATTTTTCCATTTAGGCGCAATCCTACAAGAGTAATAAATGCATTCGGATCCAGAGCTGACTTACATTCTCATATGCGACATGTCTGTAAAAGGCTATCAAGAGAAATATACTTAATACATTTTCTGTATTGGGTAGGCAGAGTCAGGCCGGGATGTTAACCACGGATCTGCCGGTTTTTAGCCGGTTGCTCTAATCATAGAGCTACTAGAGCAATATGCCGGCACGGCAATATATTCCAGTGCCGAGCAATGTTTCCCGGTACACCACAAGGTGACCTCAAATTATTTTGAGATGACACAACCAATGGCAACTTACAATGTCGTAAGTGCATAAGTCCCGGATTTCATAATTTCAAATTGTAGATCTCATCAAAACACACAGTTTATGTCCTATAAATTTGTGTTATGGAGCTAACCATTTCCGAGGTATTCCTTGTTATTGGTTCCAATTTTAACATACCTTTACTTTTCCCAAATAGAAGTCATCAGTGTTTCTTTTGTTCTACTCCTGGCATGTAAAGAGAACCGACTTTCAATGACAATCGCATAGTGACAGTTTTTAAAACCTTTCCTTTAGTTCCCTTCTGCTCCAAGGAACTAAACAATAAAACCATTCTGCTAATGTTTATCTTGGGCAGCATGAAGTAGAGTGTAATTATTGTGTAAGAAGTTTATTTTTGGAGATGGTAGAGAAAGTTATGTGAACGGAACATATCATTTTTGTTTTCCATTTAGGATCCCATTGTGTTTTACCGGGAAACATGCAAGCCAGTTGAATATAATGTCGTGTCGGCATATTGCCAGGGTAGCTCAGTGGATAGAACAGTCGGCTATAGACCGGAAGATCCGTGTTTTAAATTCTGGCTATGGCATTCAATTTTTGGATCTGTCTTATCCAACTTTTGTCCTACACATGGCGTGTGTGGAAATAACATTAACAACTTGTCTATATCTATATTACACGAAACAGATATACCACCCATTGTTCGAAAATGCTTTAGATATGGATTGTTATTGTATATTAGTAGCATTAAACCGAATATAAATTTACGTTTAAAGAAAAAAGGCTATACGCATAATATGCAGTGTAGGCTCCAGGACGCCTGTAAAACTATTTTAGAATGCAAGGGTTTTTAATGGTTTATAATTATTATATTCTTCACTTCTTATAGTATGTTAAGAAAACTATTAATGGCTAGCTTAAACTAATGAGATACATCAGCATATGCAATATTAGAAATATTGATAAACTTAAAGTGGCCTACATAAGATTAGGCAAGGTTCAATCCAGTTATCTTATCCATAGTGTTAGATTTTATAATAAGTTGCAAACTCAGAGATTAGATTATACTAAATTCTGGTAGACAAGATTGCGTTCTGTAGGTTCATGACGGCCAAGCAGGCCTTGAACACGAAACATATCAAAACATACAAAATTAAATACACCAAGCATACAACATTTAAAGTTCTCGCATTACAACTAATAATAAACATACATGTTAACATCAATTAGTTTTTACAGCCTGCGTCACTATACGGTGCTCACATCCATGTATACAAAGGTGTCCAAATTTAAGGTTAAGATCCACATTCGAAAACATTAAATATGTACATAGAAATGCGTTAATGCCTTACTAAATTGTTAGTTAGTACTCTTAAGACTGCACATACAAAGTACATATTTCAAGGCCGAGTCGTGGCCGAGTGGTTAGACCCCTCACCTCTCACCTAGACAGCCCGGGTTCTGCGATGGAGGGGCGGGTTTTCTCCGGGTTCTCCGGTTTCCCCCGCCAGCGCATTCCGCCAGTATTCCATCTCCATTCCATGTGTCACCAATGTCATCGCCTGCGGTGCCACAAATAGTAAAAGCGGGCGTTAAACTCTATAAAAAATACATATTTTAAATTGCAGTGCTAAAATACATACACGCAATAAATATTAATTTTCTAGTCCATTTAATGTAGCAACTACTAAACAAAAAAACAAAATTCACTTGACTTTTAATCTATGTCATATCACTCAGTGTTTACAATCTAACTTATGTGTGTCAAAATTTGGTATTAAAATATTAATTTTTTAGTTTAAAATGTGGGTATATTGATATATTAAAGGTACTTAATGTCTACTCCTTACTTGTATATAAAGTGTCAAAATTTGATATTAAGATATACTTTTTAAAATATTAAGTATGCATATTAAATACAAAATCACTTCACTTGGCTTTAATAGCCTGTGACACTTCACTTATTACTGGCACTACAGGAAAATAATTAGACTGATGATTGAGTTCAGTCTTCTTCTAAAGAGTAAAATGACTTGAAAGCTGTTTAAACACAGCTTTAAAAATATTGTTGTTGCAAACATTTTCCTTGAGCTTCTAGGAAGAGCATTTAATATGTTAATTCTTTCATAGTATACACCTTTCAGAAAGCAAGACAATGGATGTTTCCTTTTGCCTGTTGTCAAAATGGTGTATTTCCATGGTTTTTATAAAGCTATGTCGGTAATAGGCCTAACATTTTAAAATGGATAATATCTATGCACAAGGTAATGTTAAATATCCAGTTTCCGAAAGAGTTATTTGCATGACTGTTTACTGTAAACGTTGCACATTATTCGTATAGCTTTATTTGGTGTTAGAAGTATGCGTTTACTATCCATTGAATTAACCCAGTAAATTATTCCATACTACACAGTGGAATTAAAATACACAAAATAAACCAACTTGAGTGTATTGAGTCAATGAAGGTTAACCAGAGCTCAAAGAGTACAAAATTCTGCATTAAGAATATTAAATGAATACAGTTTTAAATTATAGTTAATATTATTGAAGCACATTTTACTATTGCCGACTCAGTTTTCGGTTTAACCTGTGTAACACCCCTTTTTTTAATCTGACGAGTTTTGAATGGTGATGTTGGTATATATATATATATATATATATATATATATAAATTGCTTACTACATAGATACGTTTTCACATAGCCTCCTATTGTACAGTGTATTTTATGGGAACAAATTTGTTATTATTATTATTATTATTATTATTATTATTATTACTAATGATTTAATTGGTTTTTCACACAAGCCGTGTGTTGGACAGAAGTTGAATTCGTACAGTCAGACTGAAAGTTTCAATGCCATAGGCGGGATTTGAACCACGGATCTCCCGGTCTCTAGCCGGTTGCTTTCCCACTGAGCTACCATGGCAACATGCCGGTATAGTATTGATTTTCTCAACTGACACGCATGTTTCCCGTAAACCACAAGGTGATCTCAAATTATTTTGAGATGACAATCCAAATGGCGGCTTCTTATTTCTTCTTCTTCTTCTTATTATTATTATTATCATCATTATTATTATTATTAATATTATTATTATTATTACTACTACTATTATTTCATTTGACGTATCCGTGCAGCTTTTGTAAATGACTTGCGAGGTACGAAAGCTTATATAGATCTTGGAACACCTCAAGAAAGTATATTTTTCTTTCTTGTAATACTTTTCATGTAATAAACTTATTTAGGCTGTTCCAGGCTGATGATTTTATCGTTATGCTAACACATAATGAAAATACTATGTGGATTACTATATTTCTATGTGAATTATTGTAAATAATTAATTTCAATTGAACCATTTCACAGTTCCGAATTCATACAAATCCACTTTAAATTTATAATTCCTGACGTTCTCCTGAAAATTCTAGGTTAATAAGTTATAAACTGTCGTCTAAGGGAATTTTGAATTCTGAAGAGTGTTAAAAAACAATAACAAAAATTGAGAAAACTGAGTTTAAAGTACAATGGGTGGCCATATATAAATGGTATATGGTCAATTAAACAGCAAGTTTTGGCTTTAAAATCCTTAATTGCTCCGTATTTGGCGTGTGCAGATATTCCTTCGTGCGTTGAAAGGTTTGCAGAACTTAACGGAGGTATTTCGAGTTAAAACCGGTCAGTAACAGCTTTGGTTACGGTTTCATTACCTCAATTGAAATGCAAGTTATGCTTTATTACCCCTAGATTACTTTTCAGGAGTTAAATTATTTTATTCAAATAAAACCACAGATCTATTTATGCTCTATTGCAGAGAATAAAATGGTCTAAAATGATAACTCTTCCATACATTTTAACACCGTATACACTGGCCCAAAATGATTCTAACTCCAGTGGATATAAAGTGCATCCCGCATTCCATTAAGTCTCTTTATAAATGTCTGGTTATGAATTAAGATTAAAGAATAATTGGAATATGGTTAATTACAGGCTATTAAAATATAAAAATAAGTATATATGTTTAGTTATGGTTCATTTAACGGATATTTTTCCAGTGAAACCTGAACTACATCTCCAGAGGTGTTACAGAAATAAACACGATTTCATCTTCATTTTCTTATAGTGAGTTGTTACATAGCTTTTGTGATTCACAATTCAGATACTCCTGCCAAGTATTACGGACTACGAGAACACACGCCAAATACTTATGGAGCGACTTCCATTCAACCGACGCCATGGCAACGGAAGAATGGAAGCAAACTACGGGCTTCGACATATGCAACACACGGCTTCCACCACAAGTTCTGCCTAAACAAGAAATTTCAGCAACCGGAAGAAGAATGTATCTGTGAACTGTGCGACAAACACTGTGAAAAATATCATGAAAAAAAAAAAAAAAAAAAAGAGAGAGAGAATAATAAAACTAGTTTTAGATTATTGTAATTCAATTTATATTTTTGCACACTGTGCGCATTTCATTTATGATAATAGCTTCTGTGGTTCCAAAAATTTCACGCAGGTTAGTCTAAATGTTATCTAGAATACTTTGAATCCCTCTCCTTTAACGAATTATCCTTAAAATAAAACGAACTTTCTGAAAATATGATTGGCATACATAATTTCAAAAAAAATAAAAGCATAGTCTTGTGAAGGCAAATAACAAAGGTCCATGCTTACATTAGAAAGAACTTAAGAAACTTTAGAGATACGGTATTGACAGCATCTTTAGCTGTCAGAGATGTACCAATAACAGAATCCTTATTTCGGTTACACATATTATTCGGTTCTCCTGTTGATTGCTTGCCGTAGAGGGTTGAAGGTCCGATGATGCGACAAAAGTTTAAATGGTTTTATACTCTGCATCGGACTTGTGTGTTTATTTTTATTGCTCAATTTATTCTTATTTTTCTGGTATTAGTGGTACTAATATTTTTTACCTCGTTCTTATGGGAGACATTTTTTTACAGAAGTGATTAATGTTGTATTTTTAAATGCCTCAAAAAGCTTTTGAGCCATAATTTGTGTATATTCTCAAATTTAAAAAAAGTATAACTCTTTGAAGTTGCAGACTAATATTGTGGTGGTCAAAGTTTATGAGTCACACATACAAATATGAAGTTTGAAAAAATAGAGCTTATTAGTTCATAACACTGAGGCGTTCCTATACAAAATAGCATTGGTTTTGGTGGAACAGGACATAGACTGACTGAGGTGTAAATGTTTGAAGCTTTCACTGTTTTTGTAACATGTCTATAACAAATGTGGGAGGGAAATTGTTGACATAATATTAAATAGTGTAACTTTTATGATTTTAAATATGACGAAGAATACCACTTGTACGACTTAGGTTATTTTACTCGTTACATCATCTTACTCAAACGGAAAAAGAGACATATCTAAGTAATTTTGAAATTAACTTCACTAAATATTATAAGTCCTGAATATAAGGAAACTGTTCACAAGTGAAGAATGATAACCGTTATATCTGTGATTTGTTTTTTCATTTTGGACGTATACAGACTAAGGATGAAAGATGATTCAGATTTGAAAAAAAATCTAATGCTACATCAGAGAATCACGCTACGTATCTTCGACTAACGGTGCCAACGTTCCCCAAATTCTGGAAAACTGAAGAGCTCGAAATTAAACGGTACTTTCAATACTTTAGGTAGCACTTAGTGTTCGGTAAAATAAAAAGAAATTAAACAAAGAGGAATTTATAATAATCTCTGCTGATATCTACTTTCTGTCCCAAAATTTGTACTGCGAACCCCATTTGGTTATCTATTACTTTCATAAATTAATATATCATATTTTTACGGCTGTTCTTATAACCTAGAAACTAAAAAGAAAATACGGGAGAAAAGGTTTTTAAGACGCCATAAACGGCCGCGCAATGGCCGAGTGGTTAGACCACTCGCCTCTCACCTGACGGCCGGGGTTCGATTTGTGATGGACAAAGCGGCGCTGGGGCGGGTTTTCTCCGGGTACTCCAGTTTCCCCCGCCATCGCATTCCACCGGTGCTCCATCATCATTCATGTATCATCAGTGTCACCGCCTGCGGTGGCATAAGTAGTTAAAGCGGGCGTTAAACACCACCATAAAGAAAAAAGAAAAAAAAAAAAGACGCCATAAAATCCAATAAGGAATATTTTAATGCCAAAATTATAACCCTTATCTGGCTATTACTTTTATTAATTTCCCCATTACTTCATCACTATTACAACACCAATGGTTAAACAATATGATGTGTTCGATTCATATGGCTCTCTTTACACATCTATAAAATTACTGTTAAAAAGCATTAGCAGAAATTATCTTTATTACTTCCTTGTAAATAGAGGGAAATAAGGGAGTACATTAAGCTAAAGCAATAGTCAAATATTTTAAAAGCTGGTTGCCATGTGCTTGTAATCTGCATCTTTGCATGTCCAAGAGTTGACAAATTCCCATATGAGAAAAGTTTAAGTATTTTAAAGTTGAAATCTTTAAATATCTCGGAAATCTCAATATGACCCGAAATTAATGTACATTTTGTTTCTAGCTTACTAGCAATATATATTTACAAAAATTGGTGACCTTGTCTGGAAATTCAACAGCGACACGTGTTTGAAATAGTTTTAAAATACCTTAAGAACTTTTTTCATGAAATCTACGAGTTACGTATGTAACGTTCGGGAACCCGACCCAAATATATTCTAATATCGATATTTACTTTTTTTTTATCGAAATGCTGAAGGTTTAATATTGAATGAGAGTAATAATTTCTTTCATCCCAAAACACAAGATTCAACTAAGTCTCTGTATGTTTACAACAATGGGTTTGCTTCTTGCTCTTTCTGGGAAATAAATAGAGTTCTAAACATAGGAATATATACTTTTTAAAAACGGGAAAATAGAATGGCATTTGAATGCACCAGCACAATTTGGCCACCTATCAACTTCGAACATTATCAAGAGTATCCCAGGAGTAACGAGGTATGCAGTCAATAGAATAGCTAATGTAAAAAGTTCATTTGAAGCTGTATTTTTTTACAGCACTTGAAAATGAAATAATAGAGATGACAAATATTGAGGGCCAGAGGGTTAATGGTCAACAATTGTCACCTGTAGATTATTCTGTTTTTCAAGCATACTTAAGAATTCTCGGGTGTGTATCGATCTCATGGAAAGTCCACAAAAAGATTGTGGGATAAGGATACTGGGCGAAAATATTTGGAGTAACTATGTCCCTTGAAACTTTCTTTAAGATATCGCGTGTCCTGTGATTTGACAAAACATTTACTAGAGAGGACAGACGACGTACTGATAAACTTGCTGCACTTTGTAGTATTTGGGAGAAGTGGATAGAAGTCCTTTCCTAAACTGTGCAATCCAGGAGAAAATATAACTGATCAGTTAGTAGAATTTAGATGCCGCTGCCCTTTCAAGCAGTATATTCCAAGTAGATCGGCAAAATATGAGATCAAAATATGAAGCAAATCTTCATATGTATTGAAAGCCCAAGTTTATACAGGAAAGGATAGCGGCGCCGCACAAATAAAAAGAAATTAAAAAATAAAAAAAAAAATCAGGGAATAAGGGTAGAAGCTGATCTCACTGCTGAGTTACGAGGTCAAAATATCACAAGTGACAACTCTTTACATCATACAGTTTGAAACAGCTGCTTCTGAAACGGAAATTGACAATGTTGGGAACTATACGGAAAAATAAGCCGCAACTTCCGCAAAATATGACCCACAAGGAGGTACAAGCTCTTCAGTCTACTTCATAAATGACACTACTGCGGTCAATCATATTCCTAAGAGAAATAAGACTGTTGTACTTATGAACACTCTCCACCATGATTAGGAAATCAGTAACAGAGCTGATAAGAAATCAAAAACGATTTTTGACTATAATTCGACTAAAAGGGCCGTAGATACGCTCGATCAATTAACAGGTACATGTACATGCAAACGAAAAACCTATAGGTTGCCAATAATAGTTTTTTACAATATTCTTGTGGTCTCCGCATATAATGCATAAGTATTGTGGACTTAATTTAACCCTAACTGTAATGCACGGAAACTGACCACAAGGAGAATATTTTCGAAAGAACTTGGAAAATCACTGGTAAGCTCATTGAATCAAGAACATTTCCTAAGAACAGAACATTCTTTGAGAATAGTCAAGCACATCCATAACTCTGAAGATATGGTTAGTATGTCAGAATCAGTAACAAGAATGCCTACGAAACGAGCACGCTGTTGATTGTATTCATCAAGTAATGACAATAAGACAAACAGTTGTATGCAAAATGTAATAAAAATATTTGCAAAAACACATTCCGCCTACTTGTGCCCAAACTACCATCAGTAAGAAGAAAAACTAGAAATGTAAGAAGAAGAGAACTGCAAAGATAAATGATTGCATTGAAACGTGCTTGTTGTTTCAAACTTGTGTCAATATTTTTTATGAGACATGTTCTTTAATTGGTCTTCAATAAAGTTTATTATTATTATTGTTATTATTATTACCAACAAAGTATTGGAAGAGAACAACAATGTTGACTGTTACCAGCTATACAAAAAAATATATGTGTGTGTGTGTGTTTGTGTGTGTGTGTGCGCGTGTGTGTGTGTGTGTGTGTGAAGTTTACTACAGAATTTTGACATGGCGGCTCATATTAACCCCAACGGTATATTTGCGAAGTGGAAGTGAACAGAACTACAGGGTTAAACTAAATTTCAAATGAAAATAGAGCGGAAAACGGAAGGTAGAATAAACGAACGTTACTTGAATAGCAATTGTATTACATGGGTTTACTAACTGTAAAAAACGTTAAGTTTGCATCATTTTTAGCTTCTTTATGCATATATGTACTAACTGTGTATCAATTGTAGAATAGTATGAAAAAACGAAAACGGGCTTTTGAATTTTCAAAGCTTTAAAGCTGTTTCAGTTTCAAGTAAATCTCATATTTTGCTTTTTAGCGTATAACACACGATATGCACTCATTGAATTCCACGAAGAAATATGCATTATAGTACGCCTGGGTTCTATTGAAACTCGACCTACCTCTCTGTAAGAGAGGAGGGGTGGTGAAGGTCGTGCGCTGCACTGAAAATGCTATCCGCTACAGTGTATTCTCAATCAGACAGCTAAACGTGTTGGCAATAGTACTACGTCTGCTGGTGTTGATACAGAGCCTTTTAATGAAAGGGAAATATGATACGTTTACGATGTCTTTAGTGCTGCTTATTTTTTGGTTTCCGTATTACTCCAAGCTGATGTTGGAAGACCAGAGAGTCCTCTACAATCTGATCTGTTTAGTAAGTATTTCCTTAGCTGATGGATGGAAGCTTTGAAATCTGGAAAAATCAACAACACCCGTTGCACAGTCGTGGAAGTCACTTTTGCAGCCATCAGTATATCTCGCACTTCGAATGGACGGCACACCTATACTGGCTCCACCTACAAACAAAGTGAAATGCGCTGGGTTTGAAAGGATTACAGAGACTATAATAATATTGTCACAGGGAATCAGCCTGTCATTAAAGCGGACCGGGTTGGATCCCAAGCGACCGCACGTGGGATTTGAGGTGAAGAAAGCGCCGCAGGGGCGGTTTTTCGCCGGGTTCTTCAGTTTCCCCCACTATCGCATTCCACCAGTGCTCCTTCTTCGTTCTATATAACATCAGTGTCATCGACTGCGTTGCCAGGGCGTTAAAAAAACAAAAAACAAAAAACAACAAGAAGTCACTCAGGAAGTTGCATGGAAGGGGTACGGCTTGAGATTAGGCAATCAAGGGTTATCTACAACAGTGCGAGCGGTGCGCGCGCTCTCTCTCTCTCTTAATTCCCAAGTTAAAGCATAAGCCAGATAGACTATAGACATTTAAATGATATTCATAATCTATTTTGACGAATTACAGTTTGTATCCACCCTGACAATCCTGCAGCCAATATTACCGTCGCGCCCTGCAGCTTGTACGAGATAAAACATTAAGTACTGGACTGGGACTTGAGAATATCGTGTAGGTTGTTGCAAAAAAAAAAAAAAAAAATTGAATATATATATATATATATAGAGAGAGAGAGAGAGAGAGAGAGAGAGAGAAAGAGAGAGAGAGAGAGAGAGAGAGAGTAAGAGAGAGAGGTATCCTGACCACATGATTCGTATAGATTACATACATAGAAGGAGAGACGCTTTAGGAACATTGCGTTATTATTATTTGCATTAGTATATTTAAGCAAGTATTACTACCATATACGTTAAAAAGTTTATTCAATCGTTTACAAAATTTTCCTTGCCTGATTTGAAACTGTTATTCTGTGATCTAACTAATGTGGCTCACTTCTGGTCACATAAATATTGAGCAAACATTTAGTCCTCTAAGTCACTGTTAACTATAAATTGCAGCCGAAGGTAACCAACGTTTGTCCGGTTATATTCAAGTTGGTATTCTATACGTTACCCGAGGTTGAAGTTTATTTACCTCTGGGAATATAATACGCTGGTCCTTAAATGAAGGATTTAACTTCTAGATAGCAGCTAACAAGATAATTCATTAGAGATCGTCATATAATCTCTAAAAGTGAAAAATAAAAGTAGTGCTCGCATTGATAACATCTGTAAGGCTTATCCAATTTTGCTGAAATTTTTATCCTCTTGTTCAATATGGTTATTGCACAGGTGTAATTATCATGGTCTTAATTACCTACTTTTCTAAGGAAAAATGTTCCTACAGGAAGATTGAGTTTCGTGTTATGTGTAGCATGTGATAACAATTAGGAAACCTTTAAGTTTTTAACTATGTATTTTATTTCTCGAATATATTCTTCAAAATAAAAGATTAAGGGGAAATTAGGAGTCCTACTCTACAAATGTTAAATGTGCTAAATTGCTGACCCATTATCTCAGAAAGTTTAAAATGTCACATTGAATACTTAGCAGGATCTAGATACATTCTTCTAAGGAAATGGATGCACTTTTACAGATTAAGTTTGTACATTAAAGAAAATAGAATAATATACTTAATTATACCATACTTTGATTACATTTATCAGCAAGATTTTAAAATTAAACAAAAATGGTATTAACAATAAAGTAAATCTACACTAGCTCGAATAGTTTCCCACACAACACAATTAAATGTTTTAATCAGGTAAAAAATGTTACTTTCCGTAAACTTACTTGCAAAATCACATTTGAGAGAAATATTGTATTTTCTGAAACTTTAGTAAAGTAAACATGCCCGTAACGATTTAAGATAATATTAGTTGTAGAGAAATACATTTTTTTATGAAATTGTTGAGATTACAATTTTACTTGTTTATTTACTAAATATTAATTAATGGTTTTGAACGAATAATTAAAAGCATCACAGAATGCATATTTGAGTCATTTCATAGCACATTTGGGGATATATACACAGATTTGCATACAAATCAAACATAATCGAAATTCGAGGAATAATTTCATGCGCAAAAAGGTAAAATGTTCGTCCAATATGACTCAAACATCTATAGAAAATTTGTATACGTCACAAAAATACAAAATTTTCCGCTCTTACAAAAAATCTCAGTTCAAGTATCCTTTAAAATGGAAACTTGCGTTTCCTCTAGTTTTTACAGTAATTACTAGCTAAGTTCATGTCTAGATCAAAGACATTTGCGAACAACTTTCTAGAAGGCGGTGACACAACTGCATAGTTTCTGAACGCGTTCAGATGCACTTTTGTGATACATTTTAGCATATCTGTTTCATTTGCGAGCAACTAATTACTAGACTTAGAATTTTATTTAAAGGGATATTCACTTTTTGTTTACTGGTGATATGCAATGTTTGCAACAATTTTCATAATGCTATGTACTTGTATGTGAAGTTTGATAGGTAATACAATTACATATTTCTGATATTGCCACATATTTCACGTTACAAGCATCGAGAATGTAATATAGAATTTTTAATTTTAAATCTAACATTTGAACACATCTGAGACAAAATAAGAAACTCTTACTATCGATACACTTATATAAATTTTCACAAAGGAGCCATTGTCACACAGATACTTCAAATTAACCCTCCAATTTTATAGTGAAAATACATAGAAAACAAATCTGTATCTCCTTTTTCCCATAGGTTCTCTATGAAGTTTTAAGCTGTAACTGTTGACCTCAGGTCTGTCTTCTGCTCCGAAATCAGCACTCTGGTACTTTTCCAGATGCTGATAAAACTTTGCTTCGCTCCAAGGCTACAAATACCTTACACCTAAGATCACACTAAGGTTAAATTGCAATCAGGAGTTCATTTTGCGAAGGGAAAATCGGCCGCAGTTACGTTTTACTTCTTTCCTCAGCGATGGATGCCACAAAACAAGAAAGAAGAAACTGAATAGATAAAAATTGTGAATTTTGTATGTTCTCTTGTTAAAAAATTTCAAACATCAATAGTCTCAAAAAACTGTATATTATTGGTAAATCATTTTAATCTGTAAATAAGATTTTCTTGTCAAATTTGGCTCTATGGAAAATATTTAAAAAACGCGAGTATTTTCAAACAGCTGTAATTTAAAAAAAACTCCAATATGATCTGTAGTGCCAATAGGAAAAATCGCTTCTTGTTAGTGAGATTCAAGGTAAACCAGAGTGTCTCATAAAGCTGGCAGCAAAATTAAACGGTAAATTCTAGAAAAAATCCCGATATTAACATGTCAAGGTGAAGACGTTTCGTTTCCTGAAAATTTCTTCAGAGGTATTAGCATTTCCAGATTTTTCCCGATAACATCTGCATTCTTGGAATCATTCTTCTCAGTACAAGAACTGATTTTTTCCCATTTATATGCAGCCTTTAAAATTTAGGACATTTCGGCGATTTTTTTCTTTGGAACAATAGTTCATGGTGTTTACTCTGTAATATAATTTCTGGTGCTGCTAGCTTCTTCAGTGATATTCTCTGTTAATTTCTCTTTCAGGGTATCCGTGGTTGTGGAAAGGATAGGCATCATCGGTTAAAGCTTATGAAAATAACTAATGGAGGCTGATAATGAATCTCTTTCAAATGAGATTCTGTTCTTTAAGATGAATAATTCTTAATATTGCTCCTGAATCTAATCACGCGGATTATAAATTCATCATATTAAATCTGAGAGCTTTCAGAGCTTTCAGAACTTAACGTTATTCCGTTGTAAAGGGTTTAAGTTACGGGTCTCGCTAAACTGCATATGGTAAATCCCGCTAAACGAGTGATGAGCTAGCGACATCCTACAATTACTGTAGAAAGGGTAACTTGAAGTGCGAGAAGCTGTGCATCTTAAAGCAGGAGGGCCAGTGTCAGAGTAAATACATTTTCGAAATACATGCACTTATATTAGCCGAAGTGCCGTCTACCACAGACTCCTCACCATAGTTCCCATGTTCTACGTTGCCTGATTTTAAACTTCATATTAGTTTTTTAAGCTACACCTTTCATTCTTTTTTACTAATAATACTATATATTCTAGCCCGTTTCCTATTTTTAGAAATGGCTTACGTGGGCGTCGTTTAGGTTTAGGAATACACTGATTTCCTACTTAGCGTGATTGCTAGAAGCTAATAAGCTTAGTTACTCTGACTTCGAGTTAATTGGCTCTTCTAATGCTTTCTAATACTACTTTTTCTTACTTAGCATCATACTTTTAATTTGTGCATTTTTACATTATACTTTGTGTTTAGTGTATAACATTGTGTATCGCAATTATTTCTCTTATTTCCCCATTATTTCTTTATTAAACAATTATTAATTTAATACGACCACAATTCTATTATCAGTTCGTTTACTGCTTGTACCAATTTTCGAATTATTACCTTTAAATTTACAGCCACACGTTTCATTCACAAATAAGTAATTTTCTTGACTAGTGGGAAAAATGCCCACCCCATAGCCAGGAACCTAACATAGAATCCCTCGCTAGCAGGCAGGCAGGTGTTCTACCTACTGAACTATGGTATAGAAACTTGCCTTAAACAATACATTCCATAAACTTACAGCTGAGCATTTTGTCAAATAATTATGGTCATGATACATAGCAAATCAAATTGCAATGACCGTAATGAAGAATAAGAATACATACACACATTAGTTACAAAAAAAGTGGTACAAGCATCACGTTAACCATCGTTGAGCATGCGAATCGCTTACTATGCACATGGAAATCAACTGCGCGTAAAGAAAGAACAGCTATCACCGGTATGCATGATTCAGGGCTTTCCTCCAAAATATGCCTAATTTGATGTACGGATTCCAAAATTATAATCAGTTTATTTCTACCGAGAACCATCTTTTTACAGTTTTTAATAGCATTTATGCCTAAAATGTTTTAATGTAGTTCTGTGTATAAACATTGTATGGAACTAAAAAAGAAACAAAAAGAAACTTAATCAAAACTAAAAAATACTACTCATTTCATTATTGAAATTAATCTGTTTCACAACGTAACAGATGTAACAGGCAATACATACCTCATCAGTTCAATCCCTGCAAATTTAGCTCAGTCTGTAGTTGCTTTTCAAATAGTGAGAATCTATTTTGTGAGTGGCAGTTGTATGTCATATATTTGTGCAATTTGATGCAATATGTCTTTTAGAAAGTGTAAAAATAACCCTTATATAATTTGCTATATCTGTGGCAATGCTCGAAAGAGAAGACAAAATATTACAAAGTTTGTTAAAAAAGCCTAGAATGTCTATTTTCATATGAAGCTTGGAGATCTTGACAAAAAATAGGCTCCAAAAAGTATGCAATAATTGAGTTGAACAACTAAGGAGATGGAGTAAAGGAAAAAAAAGCTAGTATGCCCTTTGCCTTTCCTATGATTTAGCATGAATCTCGCAACCATATCGTGAATGCTATTTTGTGTATATGATGTTACAGGCCACAACACAAAAAATATGAAAGTAGTCATTTATCCAAATTTACTGTCCGCAAAAATACCCATATATCCTACATGGTCCTGTTCTTCCCCATTAGAAGCATTTGGAAAGCAATTCTGAAAAAAAAAAAAAAAAAAACTCTCAAGACAGCAGCAGTGATTTAGATATTGAAGAACAGGATTTCCATCAACCTCAACAATACACACAGGCAGAACTAAAGATTTGTTTAGAGACTTAAATCTTCCTAAGCATTCTGCTGAATTATTGGAATCCAGACTTTTCTCTCCGGGAACGTAATTTCCTTGGTACAGACTCCGTGAAGAGGAATTTGTTCCATATTGTCACGATATTCCTGGTTTAGTGATTGCCTTGGGATCTGCCGAGTACATTCCAGGTGAATGGAGATTTTTTATAGATTCCTCTAAAATTAGTCTGAAAGATGTGCTTTTGTATAGTGGAGATAAATATGCATAAGTTCCAGTAACCCATTCAGTTCACCTCCAGAAAACATATCATAACTTAAAATTATGTGGAGATTTAAACGTTATTGTCATGCTATTAGGTTAGCAATCAAGCTACTCTAAAATGCCATATTTTATTTGCGAATGGGCCAGTAGAGCCCGATTCCGATCACTAGACAAGAAAAATTTAGAAGCAGAGAGACAGTCTCGTGCCAGAAATGAAAAATGTAATTCATGAGTGTCTTGTGGACCCCAAAAACGTTACTTTAGCACCTTGCACATAAATTAGGCTTAATCAAGCAGTATATGAAGAAGAAAGACAACCTCTAAAAATATATCTGCAAGAAGTTACCTGGAATATCTGGTGTTAAAGTTAAAGAAGAAATATTTGTTGGGCCACAAATTTGGAAGTTGATTTCTGATACTCTATTTGAAGAAGCAATGACAGATACTGAAAAACAGGCATGGATTGGTGTTGAGAGTATAACCGAAATCTTTCTGGGAAATTACAAGGATCCAATTAGAAAAAATATAAGAAACTATGCATGAGCACTTTCGAAAGCTGGGCTGCAATATGAGTGTGACAATACGTTTCCTACACTCTCATTTGAACTATTTTTCCAGAAAATCTCGGCTGTGTCAGAGAGGAGCAGGGTAAAAGATTTCACCAGGGCATAAAGGAAATGGAATGACGTTACCAGGGGAAGTGGAATGTGTATATAATAGCTGACTATTGCTGGTCGATGAAAGAGATGTGCCAAATTATTTCCATAGTAGTGATAATTTCAAGGCACCATGTAAAGAAACTGGTCTATTGTTCAAATTTAGATGATGATGTGAAATATTAATTAATTCTGAAGAGTGTTGTCTTGACAGTTAAGGATTTATTAACTTCTATTTAATATTATCACATAAATACGATTTAGCCAAGTATAAAATTCATATTTTAATATTTCTTATTTTGTGCAAAATTTATTTGAGATGGAGAAAAACTAATTTCATATAATGATTTAGCATTTTCAAATAAACGATAATGACACATTAAAATAAAAACCCCAAAGTTAAATTTTGCTTACCAGTGTAATTCCTTTCAGTGCAGCATTTTGCGTTTGAAATTGTAATCCTCCTTTCATAAGGAAATACACATATTGTAGGTTCATAGTTGGTAAAGCATTAGTATTTATAATTCGGATATGGATATAGACATGTTTTTGTAGGTTTGATGGTAATTGGTGATCGTAATATAAATCATTGTAAAGAACAATGACTATTATTTTAGTATAAACATAATAAAATAACAGTTTCCTTAACTTTGCAATATCATTATAATCATATCTTAATGCCAACAGTATAATAATTAACTTGTAAGGAAATATTCACATGTAGAGCACTGAAAATAGCATGCATCTTGGTAATTAATTGGTATCGAACTCAATTCAAAAGAAACGTCGTTTCCTTGGTGACTGTCATACTCACTTGCACGGGTTACGTAATGACGCTGCAAATTGAATTTTCCTAGAGCAGAAATTTGTCGCAAACTAAAAACTTATTCCGCCAGTTTCTATAAACAAGAAAAGTTCATCCTAAGCAGGCATACATGTTGAATTCGATGGCTTGCGAGTTGGATTGCTCTCTATTTCCGACGTAATAAACTGGCAAAGGACACACCATAGATGAAAGAAAGAAAATCCCTATTGACACGTGTTTACCCACTGCAATCTCGGAGCAAGCCTGTTTTCTTCGGACCAAAACCAAACGCCTTTTGTAGATCATGTTTTAAGGATTTTAAGAGCATAAACGAATGCATATTTAGGATATCTTTGTGTATATTTTTTTTTCTATTGAGTACGTTCATAGGCATTTGCAACGTGATTTTTCTGACCTTTCGAGGTTAGAATTTGATGTGAACTGCGAAAAGCTTTGTATAGTGCAACTAGTGTTTCACTGTTCGGAAAGGAGGACTGATTACTAAGTGTTACTAAGAGCAATTATCGAATGCAAGAAGCCGATGAAATTAATCTGATGGAGAGGAATCCACAGGGAGAGAAAAATACACGAGAAATTTAACTCCATGCATGCGTTTCTCCCAGGTTTAGTAAGTAATTCGGGTAACTTCATCTAACATCAAACACACCATAAAAAGGCAGACGCGAGGAGCCTTTACAACTGCGTAAAATCGAGTGGTGAATACTATACTAAAAGGATGTTATCACCGATTAAGAATCAAGAAGACCCCTCAAATTTGTTTTACTTCTTAAAGTAAATTATTATTTCGGAAACCCTTCTAAACTCACATTTTTTTATTGTTTCATTTAGCATATTGAACATCGATGGTCGTATCGGGGGCTTTTCATTAGAAACAACTCGTTGCCTGTAGGTTCTTTACGCTGGGTTTAAATAGTTTTATTTTCCGCAAACACACATACATTCTTCCAGACTCTGTGGGGGATAGGGAATAGTTCTGATTAAAGAAACATTCCTCGCCCCAATAGGGAATCGAACCCGGGACCTCCGGGTGAGAAGGCAGCTCACTAACCACTCGACCACGGAGGCAGTCACGTTTTTAAAAAATCTGTGCTATTACCAGGATTCGAACAGTGCTACTTTGAGTTTATCTGCATGTAGGTATTATGCCATTTTAACCACTTGAGGTACTGCGGTCCTGCAAATGATAGTTTGGAGATGTCAAAACTATCACTAGTGGCGGCTGCTGTATAAGAGCATAACAACACATTAACACTAACGTTTTACACCTTGTAGGTTTATGGTTATTTCTCTTTTAAAAGCTATAAAGGTAACATATGCGCGATAATTTAAAAATATGCGCCTAGATATACCGTGCTAATCCTCTAATCTCCATGAAATGTGACAACAAAGTAGGTGGTGCCAGGAGCCAGGAGCAGGAACTAGTCGCCCGAGTGTACTCGGGCGGGGGCAAATCACCACGGTACCTATCCGCTTTTCTTGCGGATTTACCCGTGTGATATAGTAGATGTAGTCTTATGCAAGCGTTTTTGTCAATGTCAAAGTAATTGGGCTGGGTGTTCCCTCTGTGCAGCCGGCGCGGGCTGGCTTACCTATCTGAGTGGCCACCCACCCAGAGAGGGACCAGGCCCGATGCTGCTTACCTTGGCCAGCCGCTTGCGGGCTGTCAAGGAAAGCAGTGCCGGCTAGCGGGGAGACATGAAGGGATATAGGTACGGGGTGGGGGAAGCCAGTGTTGCAGATCTGGTCGGAGTACGACTGGATGGTCACCCGTCCGAGTCGTGACCATGCCCGATGCTGCTTAACTTGGCGGGTAGAACAATAAAGGGAGAGGCGGCCGGAAAACTACCATCCCAAGGCGTCCTTGGGAAGGCGGTAGCTTACGCGTCTCCTTGGTAGCGTGTGGTCGTAAAGACCGAGAGTGTTCACCTGGGGATTTGGGTGGGGAGCAAGTTTAGTGTATATTGTGCGAGCTCTTTCTCGCACAACGTCCACTATGTAAGGGATTCCGGAGTGGGAATGGAGAATGTGGGACGGGAATCTGCGGTCTGTGCCGTATATCATCCTCAATGCCCTGTTCTGCACGGCCTGCAGCCTGCGGATGGTGGAACGAGCCACCGAACCCCAGACCTCACAGCCGTACAGCATCAGGGGCGGGATGACTGCGCGGTACAGCCGTAGTTTTAGGTGTGTAGGCATGGTGGAGCGGAAGATGGGAAACAACTGCCGCAGGGCAGCGTGTCCCAAGCCGACCTTCTGCACCTTGACTTGTTATATATATATAGCTTCTGCGCATGCTCAACTGCAATAACGTAATACATACAGTTGGTGTAGAGTTGAAAGCGTGCTCTGGCACCGGAAGCCTCTCCAGCACTCAATTTGCATACTATCACTGCAAGTTTACTTTGATGGCACCAATGGTAGAACACTGCGCTAGTAGAAGGTAACGTATATGAGCGCGAAAACTTCTCCCGGTTTCTCCATACACATAGGCTTACATCTCTGTTGACAATTATTTTAAGAATTTGCATTAATAATTTTACTTGGCGTTTTTTTTTTAAATATTTTATATAAATTCGCATTAATTTCGTGGCAATTTTCGGGGGGAATTAATGTTATACCTAAAATGAAATTCGACAGGTAACTAAAGTTACATAAATATTAGAACCTCTTAATTCCAAATTGAAAACCTTTTACTTCAAATCAATATCATGAGCAGAGTCAAATATCACATATCAGACATCACCAAACTGCAACATGCAACAAATTGTGACATTTTCATTTTTCTGTCTGTTAAAACAGCTATGGGTAGAGAAAAATCTCTCAGTCAGAATTTGATATTGCTCAATCTAACCTGCTGGCCTAGGTGGTGTCAGAAAGCATTCGATTTGCAAAAAAGCAACCGAGCGGAATGGCTCAGGCGGTTTCAGCTGTGTCCCGAATTCAGGAGTTTCGTGTTTGCTTCCCGTGACCGGACTACCTGACCCGTGGTATTTTTTTAGTTTCCCCAGGTTGCCAGGGGAATGGTGGGCAGTTTTCTTTTATCTCCCGAATTTCCTGTTCCTCTAAGTCATTTAATTCAACCTTCATCACGTTGGCTTCGTTCAGGGTTGGAAGCGTCAGTGATGGTGCTTGATACGGCGTGGCAGGAAAAAAGGATGCTCTGTAAATATCTCCGTCCCCCGATTTCGGCTGGTTGCCGGGATGCCACTCCTGGCGGGGGCGTTGGACCATGTGTAGATCGGGAAGTCCCGGTCTACCTGTCCGACGGTCGGGTGCTTCTATCTGGAAATGTCTGTGCCGTCGCTCCTGGTTCCAGCCGCCTGATGTATCATCATTCCTCCCTCCTGGGGGCCCCCTCCTGGGGTGTAGCTACAATAACCTCAGCTTCGGTACCGAGTTCCCTCCAACAAGTCTCCTGCAGAAAGCATTAGAGCGCGGGGTCGATATAACATTGTATGACACGTCATGTGCCCCGCGTTCTGAGAGAAAATAAATACCTGTGTCTTGTGTGTGCCACGCCTACTTGGAGTTACTAACCAATCTGAAAACATACTACTCTTAATAAGTAACGTTATTAGTCCGCAAATGAAGAAAACATTGATATGATGTTGTTCATTACATTGCCCTCAATTACCAATACAAATAGTTGCATTTATACCCCTAGCAGCCTGTATTTATTCTATTACATGATAGTAAAGTGTTACGGTGATCAGCTGTTCTCAGGAAGTGTTGGCAAAGAAACAAATCCCAGGGATGTGATAAACAATTGTTATGGGGGTTATAACAACTGTGGCCATGAGCAACCACAATCTATTGAAACATTGCGTTCCGTACCTATTTGTGTCCCAAAAATAATACAATATAGTAAGCGTAGGATAGTCACAGTAATTTTGCGTATACCTGTGTGTATTTATTTCTGTGTATTTTATAACTAAATTTCAACTTAGACGTTTATAAGTTACTTGATTGTTGTTCTGAGCTAAAACTTTATTCCACTTCACGGCTAGCGTTAATTCCCGTAGATCCTGTTTAACGAACACTTCTGAATAACACGAAAAATATGGCTGATAAATACGGTACTTCAAATGTATTTATTCAATCTTCTCGTGCGCGGTACTTCAGTGCCCTTTGTGCGGTGCTGAGTATGAGGGGTGTTATTTTCACTCCTCTCATAGAGGCGGAAGAGTACACTAGACTTCAGTAAAAAGAGGAATGGATACATTTATTGCAGCCCTAATACCTAGCGCATTCAAACGCTCTCACTCGCTACCGTCGAACATAGCTTCACTACATATTAAATGCATCAAAGTGTTTATATGTTATAAGAATGCATAGCAAAAGTTCTTCTGTTTCTGGTGTTAAAAGGATACATTCATGAAGCTTGTTAACAGCCGAAACAATTAGTAGTACTTCTGATTAAGGATTACAGCTATTTGTTCAGGGGACTGCTTTTTTCTCGGAAGGGGCAGCCTGTGGACTTAACAGCAGGCGCGGATATTGAGGGGTCCCTAAGGTTCACAGATGAGGCACACCCCAGCACTCTTCCCGAAGTTTGAACTACCCTGGTTCCGTATCAGAGGAGGAGGAAACAATTAGAGCACACATCCACCGCGCACCACACACCACCAAACCATCCGGTGAAGCCACGTATCTCGAAAATTGACATGAAATGAAATCATGAGAAATGAGTGATCGCAAAAGTTCGTGTTATTAGAAAACCACTCCAATATTTTCCTGACGAAAATGGAAACCACGAAAAAAGATCTAACTCAAAAGTCAACGGTTGGCTGTGATCGCAATCTTCCAAATGTGAGCCACAGACTAAAACCACCTGAGATTTCGCTCGGCTAGTATGAACAGTATTTTTGCACTAAACACTGTTAATTTGAAAACCTGTTTGTAGCATTTAAATGAAATGTTACCGTATTTGACGTGTACAGATATCCCTTTGTGGTTGAAAGCATTACAGAATTCAACGGGGCTATTTGAAGTTAAAACCAGTCAGCAAGGAACTGGTGTGAGGCCTTCGCTTTACCCCCCCCCCCCAAGTGCGCGAACTGCTTGCCGCATCCGCTGATAAGCAGCAGGAGTAAAACGAATGTCATTCACGCCAGTTCCCCACTGGCCAGTTTAGCTTGGAATAGCCCTGTTGGGTTCTGCAACTTTTATAAGGCACGAAGGGATATCTGCACACGTCAAATACGGGGCAGCTGGGCTAACTGTCTATTCTATGAAGTTACTTTAAACCGTTTTAAGCCTCTACTTATAGATTATTCTGTTTGAATTGTGATACTTTATTTAACCCTACACTGCAAGAATTATTTTGTTACATAAGCCGCTCTTCCTCTAATTCGCAAACCGGACTTTATATTCCTTTCTGCGGCACCACAACAGAAGTGACTTGAGTAGCTGTGATCGGTAGTGCAATGCAAAGTGGACTAGCCATTCATTCAAAGCCGAACATCACGAGTTCGAGCAGTTAAATGTATCTGTGGTAAAGGATGGGGAGGATCCAAGTAAAATAGACGCTGTGAAGGCACGCTTGGATGCTGACGGGGATACATTTGTCTGCAGTTGCATGGATTTTGCACTTAATTCTTTTAAAAAAATCACTACAGTTTTATTGCAAAAGGATTACTATTTTTACAATATAAAACAGCTATAAATAACAAATGATTATTGTTGAAGGTTAGTGTAATACGATATTAGAAAATAAGCCCACTAAAATACTAAAACCTTTGATTAATCGTCTTTATTGCCAAATGGCAGCACCATGCAATGTAGAGTTAATTCTTAGTGAAAACATGTTTTCTTATTTGCAAATTGAGTTGATTTGTTTTTTAGTTTTGTTAATTTTATTAAGTGTAGGAAGGCAAACATTTTGGGGAGCCTCTATAAAGTGAATACTGACGTATGTGTAGTTAGGAGATTTGACAGTGTAGTGGGTGAAATTTTAGCAACGTTTCTTAATATTGTTTGTTTAGCAACTTTTTTAACTCATGAAGGGATATGTACACACGTCAAATATGGGGCAGTTGGGCCACCTGTATATTCTATGGAGTTATTTTAAATAGCTTTAAGCCTCTTCTTATAGACGCTTCTGTTTGAATCGTGATATTTTATTTAATCCTACATTTCATTAATTACTCTTCCTCTAATTCGCAAACCGGACTTTTATGTATCCCTTTCTCCAGCACCACAACTTAGCGACTAGAACAGCTGTGATAGTGCAATACGAAGACCATCCATTCAAAACCGAACCTCCCGAGTTCGAGTACTAGCGACTGCAGTCATATGTGCGTGTGGTAAAGGATGGGGAGGGCCCAAGTAAAATAACAAGTGTGTTGGCCGCTTGGATGTTGAAGGGGTTACACTTGAATGCAGTTGCATGGTTTTTCCACGTTGCTATTTAAAAGTACACTACAGTTTTATTGCGAAAATATTAACATTTTTACAATATAAAACAACTATAAATAGCTTAATGCTAAATTTTACTAGTTTATTCTCACTCAAATGATACAGGATGTATACCAAAATGTTCGTGCTGGAAAATAAACTTTTACTGTATATTTTGAAAGACATATCTAAAAAAATTACAGCGGCGCATTATTTTTGATAAATTAAATATTTAGAATTAAAGAAATAAAATCTGCTCTCTGTATGCAAAACTCTATTATTTTCAAACGAAATGGTTTCATATTGTTTTAAATCCTTCGATCTATGATCTTGATTAAACTATTATATGTTTGAAATATTGTCGTTAGTATTTAAGCTGTCCTATTTTAAATTTACAATAACTATCAATTGAAGTCGTCTCCATTCGTATTTAATTTATATAACTATATCAGATGGTAACATCTCTGGCCCGATTTGAGAGGTTTCGGGTTTGAACTCCCGCAGCCGACCAATCGGACCGAAGGTATTTTCGCGATTTTCCTTAGGCGCTAGGAAAAGCTGGTTTGGTAATTTTTTCTTGCATTGTCATACCATTCATTTCATACTGTACTTAATTTCCTTCTCCTTCATCAACACACCAGGCACCTGGTTGATGTACTTCCTGCATATGCTATGATCCAAACGTTAGCTTGCTTATGGACAGGCTTCCTACCCAAGCCATTAGTTTTAGGTGCCTACTTGCGGGTATAATTTCTACTAAGAGGAGGGTAATCTGAGAAAGAAACAAAAGAAAGAGAGGAAGAAGAAAAGAAAGCAGTGAACCATTGCTTCGCCCTCACACTGTGACCATAGATCGGCGGCTCGCGTGCCGGCCATCTCAGTTCGGTCAACCGCCGAAGGAGTTACAGTTTCCACGCAGCCGCTTCAAGTTCTCATAGTTATCAATGATCTGTAGAGCGCACATGCGCTGATCGATCAATAAATCATTAAAAAAAAAAAAAAAAAAGTTCTAATAGTTATAGATCAATTACAAGGATATTAAGCACATGCCTTATCATAAGAGATATTGGAGACGTCGTCCTCCCCTCCGTATATTTTTGGCATATTCTCATGAAATTTGCATTCACATTCGAAAGTTCAATATCCAAACTTGAGTGAATTTCTTGACGATGTTTTCTTTCAGTTTCTCCAATGTATGAGGGTTTGGTTGCACAACCTATTTTTTCATGTCCTAATAGTTCCAAATTACATAGGGTAAAATAAGGATATCGTGGGTAAATTCTTTATTACGTAATCTATCCTAAATTCCTTAATTAAATGTAATGTTGTTAATAAAATATTGTATGGCATTCGCTTATCTCTTAGCATTTATTCTTTGTTAAAAAAATATATATAGAAGCTTTAACTATTATTCTAGATACATTTCTTGCACACCAATTTCCCCGTTATGCAAGGGAATATCGCATGTAAAAGGGATTTCTGTGAAAAATGTACACATGTGTATCTGCTACTTTACAACAAGACATAGCCATATTGATGGAACCAGATTTCGACTGAAAAGGAAGTTTATCGTGGGTAAATGTTGTATTTCGCAATAATGAATTACAGAAATTTACCCGACACTACAGATCACATGAAAAATAAGTCGTATGCAATATACTCTCACGAATTGTAACAACTAAAAGAAAACATCGACATTATACTCTCTAATAAAATTAAAATGTCTTGAGAAGAACAACATTTCCGACACCACATGGTTATTGAGATTGTGATTGAAATTGTAGCTGTGAGAACGTGTTACGTGGATACTACAAGTACTTCGGAGGGCAGCCTGAAGGTATAAAAAGTGACCTTGTAGCTTATGCGAAATAAACAGCGCTATATTTCCGTTATACTGTCTGTATTTCTACTGAATGTTGCATTGTTTTAATGGTTCAGTTTGAATCTTTAAGTGACTGTCCCTTTTGATTCTCAATTGGTTTTCGTCTCAGCATTCTGCATACACAGATTTTGTGTAAACTATACCTGGAAGTTTTTATGGTTTTCTTGAGTAAGTAGGTAAAGAATTTTTAAATGTAGGTGCTAAAGAATAATACGCACGTTGAAGAATGTATCACATTCATTATTTCACTGCAACATATTTCATTCCTTTTTTTATATTTTCCTTTTTTCTCCTCTTTCTTTTTCTTTGTTTTGCATTTGATGCTTTGTAAACACAAATGTTCCTCAATAAATGCTCTACACGGTGAGATCAGTGTTTTCACATATGCATACGAATCTTAACTTTGTATTTTCTGTTCGCCAATTGTTTGTTTCTGTAAAGTTTCCAGCTGCAAATCTCAGAAATAATGCACTTTCAAGTACATTAAAACGAAATAAATCTAATAGTAGCTGGTTTGCTTGAACGAGAACATCATAATATATTTATAATCTAATGAGGGTTATGAACTCAGTTTTAAGGAAAGTTCTCTTTTCTTTATTTCTTTAAAGGGAATCCAAGTAATTAATTAACTTAATACTGACTTTATGTACAGAAACCAACAACAATAATCTGAAATATTAATAAAACACAATTTTTATAAACCATTTTCACTTTATCTACTTCAAACATAATACACCCACAATTTCGATACCCCAGATTTCACTGACAATGCAATTAGGGTCCCGTGTGTCCAAAAATATTTTTTAGAAAAGGTTCATTGTGCGTGTATCCCTGTGTCTGCGAATATGATAACTCAAAATGAAAAATCGGTTAAATATCAAACTTGGAATTTAAGTTATATATCTTCCAAGGATGCGAAATGAAGATATTCAGAAAAATCCCAACACCCAAATTATCCTTTACATCGAATGTTTTTAAAGTTATGTTGTTTTTTTTTCTGAAAAATTGCTTGAAAGCTATTTATCAAAACACTGTGTATTAATAATATTTACGTGTCAAGTAACATGTATATCTTGAATTTTCTGGAAGTAGCCTCTGAACTCCACTTTATTCTGAATGACTTTTGCATAACCGGTAAGCGTATATAATATACATAATAATCCCATTAAAACACACAATGTATGTTATAAAAAATGGTATTATTATTGTTGTTTTTAGCTAACCATTTCCGAGACACTCCTTGTTATTGGTTTCAATTTTAAAACGCTTAAAATTTTCTTAAATGGGAATTTTACATCTTCTTCTTTTATTTCACTCATGGTCATGCAAAATGAACAGAATGTCAAACTCAAAGGTAGACAGGTATTTAAAAGATTTAACTATCGCTTTAGCCTAGTGTATTTCCTTACTTCTCGTCTACTTATAGACTACTAGATAATAAGACGATCTAAACTAATGTTTGTTTTAATTAGCATGAAGAAGATAGAAGTATGAGCCTTTGTAAGAAAGTTCGTTACAGTATAGATAGAAAAAAATCATGTGAATGGAACACATCAAATCTTTTTAAAATGTAAATGAATGACATGAACATACTTATGAAGATTACTATATATTATTTTACTATATGCTTAAGATTATTGTAGAACCATATATTTAGTTTTAGGCAGGTACTTCTTTTTGTTTTAACCAGTTGAGCTAGAGGATTAAAAGGAAGATTCAAGATATTGTAGTGCTGCGAATTCAAAAGTTCACTACATCAAACATCCAATGCAACTGAAAATTCAATAATTTCAATGAGTAACGAAATTTCAGTGCACATAGAACATATGTAAAATCTCTCGCATAGGTCAGTAGGTTGTACTTTATGGAATCGGAATTTTAAAAGGAATTTCCAATTGAAGTAAATATTTTTTCGCGTTCACCAACTTTCCCTACCCATTACAAGTTCACTTAATCGCTTAAATTTATACCTATGCTATTCCTTCAAAAAGTAAAACTTCTATTTGCATTACATTACTAAGTTACACTTTTACTACAAATAATTTGAAATAAAATTTAACGTTGTTGCTCGCATAATTCGGAGGAGTGGCTCCGGTATAATGTACCGGAGGGGATTCCGCCACGGGAGGGCAGCCGGAACCAGACTGCGACAGGGACCATTCCTAACAGCTCCCAAGCAATTCATCTCGACGCGGTGAGCGCTAGGAGCCCCCGCAGAGAGCTGAGTTTCCAAAGTGCAATCATCTTCACGTGAGGGTACCACCACCGCAGAGTCCTAACCGACACTTACAATCCTGAAAGAAAGACTAGACGGATGAAATGGAGGGACAGGAAATTCGGGGGAAGAAAGCATCTCCCAGCTCTCGCCTAGTTTTTTCCCGTTAAAAACTATGGGTTAGACTGATCGGCCGAGGGAATCGATCCCACGACCTATCAAATGCTAGTCCCAGACGAAACGCCAGAGCCTCGGTTACGGAGCAGTAAGCGCAACACTTCGCCAATTATGTCAGTTTTTTTTTTTAAGATGCTTTAAGGATTTTTTTTTTTTTTTT